>BLKM01000258.1:1233920-1790591 GCA_013340265.1 Coptotermes formosanus | reverse complement strand
GCTGAGAATTTTATGTTCTCTTTAATGTTTCCCCAAGACGTATTTATGTCCTCACTATTATTTAAGTTTTCCAAGCTGGAAACCGGTTTGTGATCTTAAGCTGATACTGTTTCCTAACCTCTAGTTCACTTAGTTTCTTGAGATTAAATCTTTCTGCATCAAACTTCCGTGCTGCCTGTTTATTTACTGCCAGTTTTTCCCTAACTTTTCCAACCACCAGATAGTTATCAGTATGAGAGTCAGCTCCCCTGAAAGATCGCTCATCGAGTATACTGGAATGCCGTCTCCTATCTATCAATATGTGATCGATCTGATTGTGAGTCTTCCCATTAAGAGAGGTCCAGGTGTATTTATGAATGTTTCGGTGCGGGAACATCGTCATCTTAACAACTAGATTCTTTGATGTGGCAAAGTTTACTACTCTAACACCATTATCATTACTATCCTGATGTAAACTCTCATTCCCAATTGTCGGTTTGAAAGTATCCTCTCTCTGCACTTTTGCATTAAAATCTCCTAACAGAATTTTCATATGGTACTTAGGAAAATGGGATAAAACCTCTTCTAATTCCTCATGGAAATTGAACTCTGAATCATCACCTTTCTTTTCTGTTGGCACATGCGCATTCAGAACAACGATATTACACCAGCGGCCTCTCAGCACTATGTATGACATCCTAGCACTAACAAACTCCGCTCTCTTGATTGCTGATACTATTCTCTGGTGCACAAAAAAAACCTGTTCCCAATTGATGATTTTCCTGCCCTTTGCCATAGAAAAAAGTATACTCCCCGGCTCTTACAGTCCGTTCTTTGTCCCACCTAACCTCCTGTACACCCACTAAATCTAACTTATACTTAGCTAATTCCCTGGCCACTGTCATAAGTGACCCTGACCTATACATGCTCCTCACATTCCATGTTCCAAAACTCAAATCTTTTCCCGTAGCTGGGGTCGTACCAAAGAATCGGTCCAGGTCCGAGGCATTGTGTAATGGTTCGTAACATCATAATTTTTTACGGTGAGGAGTTGTTAGCACCTCGCCCAACCCCCAAGCTGGAGGACCACCCCTTGTCGGCTGTCCGCGACTGCTTATTCAATGTATTCGCAGCTACCCTCCATAACTAGAGGCCGTTCCTCCATCCGCAACCTGAGGAATCTAGTTGTTAAGAGCACTATGTTTCCGCACCGAAACATTCATAAATACACCTGTACCTCTCTTAATGGGAAGACTCACAATCAGATCGATCACATATTGATAGATAGGAGACGGCATTCCAGTACACTCGATGTGCGATCTTTCAGGGGAGCTGACTCTCATACTGATCACTATCTAGTGGTTGCAAAAGTTAGGGAAAGACTGGCAGTAAGTAAACAAGCAGCACAGAAGTTTGATGCAGAGACATTTAGTCTCAAGAAGCTAAGTGAACTAGAGGTTAGGAAACAGTATCAGCTTAAGATCTCAAACAGGTTTGCAGCTTTGAAAAACTTAAATGTTAGTGAGGACATAAATAGGGCTTGGGAAAACATTAAAGAGAATATCAAAATCTCAGCTCAAGAGAGTCTAGGTCTACACGAACGGAAGCAGCATAAACCATGGTTTGATGCAGAATGTGCACAATTTTTAGATAAAAGGAAGCAGGCTAAAATTCAGTGGTTACAGAATCCGACCCAAAATAATGGAGATAATCTGCACAATGTAAGACATGAAGCTAGTAGACATTTCAAGAACAAAAAGAAGGAATATCTAAAAGCTAAAATTAATGAAATTGAAACAAACAGTAAGAACAAGAATATAAGAGACTTGTATAGGGGTATCAATGACTTTAAGAGGGTTTACCAGCCTAGAACTAATGTAGTAAAGGATGAGAAGGGTGACCTGGTTGCAGACTTCCACAGTATTGTGGCTAGGCGGAGGAATCATTTCTCCCAGCTGTTGAACGTACACGGGGTTAATGATGTTAGGCAGACTGAAGTACATACGGCAGAGCCACTAGTGCCTGAGCCCAATGCCTTTGAGGTTGAGATGGCTACTTGAAAGCTAAAAAGACACAAATCACCAGGTGTTGATCAGATTCCAGCAGAATTGATTAAAGCAGGGGGTAGGATTATTCGGCCTGAAATCCATAAACTTATTATTTCTATTTGGAATAAGGAGGAATTGCCTGAGGAATGGATCGGTCATTGTGCCTATTTATAAGAAGGGTGATAAAACAGATTGTAGTAACTATCGAGGCATATCACTTTTGTCGACTACGTACAAAATTCTATCCAACATTCTTTTGTCAAGGTTAACTCCATGTGCAGAGGAAATGATTGCGGATCATCAGTGTGGATTTCGACGTAACAGGTCAACTACTGATCATATATTCAGCATTCGTCAAATACTTGAGAAAAAATGGGAATACAATGAGGCAGTGCATCAGCTATTTATAGACTTCAAGAAAGCCTATGATTCAGTTAGGAGGGATGTCTTGTATAATATTCTCATTGAGTTCGGTATCCCCATGAAACTAGTAAGGTTAATAAAAATGTGCCTAAGTGAAACGTATAGCAGAGTTCGGGTAGGCAAACATCTGTCTGACACGTGTCCTATTAAGAATGGCTTGAAACAAGGAGATGCTTTGTCGCCATTGCTTTTCAACTTTGATTTAGAATATGCCATTAAGAGGGTTCAGGCAAACCAGAAGGGCTTGAAATTGAATGGTACACATTAGCTTCTGGTTTACGCTGATGACGTTAATATATTGGGTGGAAGCATACATAGTATAAAGAAAAATGCAGAAGATTTAATGATTGCTAGTAAGGAGATTGGTCTAGAAGTAAATGCTGAGAAAACTAAGTACATGGTCATGTCTCGAAATCAGAATGCAGGACACAATCACAACATAATTATAGATAATAAATCGTTTGAAAGGGTGGAAGAATTCAAATATTTGGGAGCAACCCTAACGAATCGGAACTCCATTCATGAAGAAATTAAGAGCAGATTGAAGTCGGGGAATGCTTGCTATCATTCGGTGCAGAATCTTTTGTCTTCCAGGTTACTATCCAAGAACGCAAAGATTAGGGTATACAGAACTATAATTTTACTTGTTTTCTGTATGGATGTGAAACTTGGTCTCTCACACAGAGGGAGGAACAAAGACTGAGGGTGTTCGAGAATAGGGTGCTGAGGAGGATATTTGGGCCTAAGAGGGACGAGGCGACAGGGGATTGGAGAAGACTACATAACGAGGAACTTAATGTCCTGTACTCATCGCTAAATATTATGCGGGTAATAAAATCGAGAAGACTGGGATGGGGGGGGCATGTGGCACGTATGGGGGAGGAGAAGGTGCATACCGGATTTTGGTGGGGAGATCCGAGGGAAGGCGACCACTTGGGAGACCCAGGCGTAGATCGGAGGATAATATTAAGATGGATATTCGGGAAGTGGGATGGGGGGGCATGAACTGGATTGAGCTGGCTCAGGATAGGGACAGGTGGCGGGCTCTTGTGAATGCGGTAATGAACCTTCGGGTTCCATAAAATGCGGGGAATTTCTTGACTAGCTGAGAAACTGTTAGCTTCTCAAGAAGGCCTCTGCTCCATGGAGTTAGTTAGTTAGTAAGGTACATTTCTACCAGACTACAAGGTATTACAAGCCAGAGGACTACAATCTCCATAATCATCTCCTTGAGAACCTGGCTTCATAAAAAATACTGAGTTTTCCTGGCGATATGATGTTATTGTGCCAGTGGGTGAAAGGTGTCTCTTCTCAGTCACGCACCACACCATGATTATGCATGTGGGAGCGAAGTGCTCGTAGAACTCCACGCACTCGTAATCTCGGAACTAAAAGAACAGCAGTTTCAAGCACTGACAGCTTTAACTCTGGAGAAAAGCCTCTTGTAGCCAATGGATAGAAAGCTGGCTGTGTCGAACAAGCGATTCGAAAGAGTGGTTTGGTGCAGTGTCGGAAATCACAGTACTGTAGACCAGAATGGTTGAACTACCTGTCCCATAACTTTTGTTATCGCATTGAGAGTTATTTACAGCTTGATGGATCGTTGATGTGTCAAGTACAGTGGTATTCGAAATCTCTGAAGCCTGAAATTCACGGCAAATTTAAAATTGAGTTCGTTCTTCACAGAGAAGGGTCCGCGCTCAATATAAGAACTGGTCGTTCAATGATGTTTTGGAAATAATAAATATTTACTGAGAGAATCACACGAAACACGCAAATACGATGGGTGGGAACATACATGTTCACCGAATGTTAATGCACGATATATGTACATGATATAATGCTTGGTTTGTGGTTAAGTGAATTGAGCTTCACAATTCGGTAACCCGATTACCAGGTTCTAACGAACTGGAAACATTATTCCGTCATATGTAATTATCTCTTACTTCATTTCCATGATTAACGGGTTTCCATAGATAAGATAGAGCTTGGTTAGTGAAACTATTCTAATAAAATGTTCACTGAATAACTAAATTAAGTGATATATATTTTGTCTCAAGAAATGAAATAGAATCGACTGTCGAATGTTGTTATTATCAATATACGTAATGAAAGAAAAATATGTGGCCAAATCTGCAGGGGATGGACCTACACTGCAATATGAGAAAAAATATTATATTATGTAAATATAGTTGTTGGGAAAAAAATTTATGATTTACGGCCTTCTGAAAATTTAAGAAACTGTTCGAAATGTCCAGCTTCAGCCTCAACAAATCGATTTACAGCTCGCTTGTCTCTTTGTGACTTTCGCAATGATAACGCAGCAGTGCAGTAAGTAGTTTGCCTGGGGCTAATTAATATCAGTTTGTTTCGTCCATTCGAAGTGGTAAATTGGTGAACTGACTGAAGGTATTGGTGCTGAAATGGCCGACATGCATCTGATTCTAGGCCAAGCCGATAGCAATGAAAATAACGCATATCGTGCATGCCAATAACACTTCCGCACCATCGAATTCCACACGGGAATAAATCTTTCCGCCACTGGTAAAGGGATTAGGGAAAATGGCGCGGATAATGTGCTGGTTACAGGATATTGATTTCAATATGTGAAAACGTCGCTTGGCCAGGAAAATCTCCCGAATCCACCATCCTTAAATTTTGCTTCTGGATCATGTGTTTTGCAACTTCTCCACAAAAATTACAGTTGAAATATCAAACTCTACAAGAAATGGGAATTAGTGACAATTGTTGCAATCAGGCACATTGAATTTAAACGGTTACCACAATATTTAACTGTAATGTAGATCACATAAAGCATTTTATTTTAAGAAAATCACATTTTTATAGAAAGTAAAATATATTATTTTACCTGTTTATTTACTTTTATATTCTTACAGTTAATTCCCAGGACAATATAGCAACGCTTTACAAAATAACTACCCAGACTTGTGGATTTTGACTAAACACAAAATGTCACTCCATGGCGTCAGACATTAAGTTTGGGATTTGCACAGTTAGCGTAAGAAGTAACTGCAAAATTGACTCTTTAAAGGCAATAAAGGGTACAGACATATTTAGAGCAATCAGCTGTGTCAGTTCCGAGTAGAATACCAACACGTCGGAAATCTCTACTATTTGCATCATCAGGAATGTTGATATGACATTATACCTTAAATGACTGAGACATTTAAATAATTATGGAGTGACGTAAGAATACTGTTCCAAATTGACGGTGCTGGTCGCCTGTAAAGCTTTCATCACAACTGCCATCTTGTCTGATTCATTTTACGAACTATAGAATTAACAGAAGTACTGGAATTCCCAACTTTGGAACTCAAAATGAACCCAAATTTAATGTACAGATTACAATTTAATGATGTAGCGGAGAACACAAGTGATATCAGGAACATATATAGGACTGTCAGGAACACTGGAAAGAAAGCCATCGAAAGAATTTAGAGCAGTAAAGAAACGTAACCAGAAGTTCACAAAATCATCACGAAGACCGAGAATACCTAGTAGTGCAGCACTCTGCCACGGCGTTTCTTCTAGATGGGTGTTTATGATTATGCATAGTAAGAGTAATCCGCAATTTTCTAATGGCCCATTCGAAGCAAGAATGTATCTGCATTAATTTGGCCTTAAACTCGGGGAAACTACATCGGAAACCCCAGAAATGCTCAAAGAATTTTCTGTGACCGTGCCATAAGTCGAACAAACGCTTGAGCCTGGATATCTCCATTCAAGCGGAGGAAACTCGTTTGAAGATTGTGAGCGTTTAATTCTTGCCTCTAGAGGCCTCACAGAATAATTATTCACAAAGTTTTCAAAATCGTCAAAGAACAGAAGCACTATTTCGGAAATCGCTGGTAGGTTAGGCCTCTTGTGTTAAACAAACCAGCGAATTCTAAGGGAGAACTTGAACATGCGATGAATCTCAGCGAAATTTGTGCCCTGATTGGCCACCGATGTTCATAAGGGCCAGCATGTTTTCCTGTGCCAGGAACTATTAGATGAAGTCAGAAACGACCACACTATCTTTGGGTGGTCACAACAGGAGGCTAAACATGGCTATGGCCTCCCACACCCCTTATTCTCCTGATTTAGTCCTTGTAATTTCTTCTTTTTTTCGAAAAAGAAATCTCATGCAAGACGGCGATGTTCTTGAAATTCGAAAACAAGAAATGACCGTTCTACACGGGAATCCAGGAAGTCAGTTCCAGCAGTGTTTCCAGAGTAGCCAAAATGCTGAAACTTGCATAAACTTGGCAGGTGAAAATAACACATGACAAAGGTAAACCCCATCGAAGAGACGAATTGCTAGATGACTCGACAGCAGTTGATGGTAACGTTTTTTTAATCCTAAATATACAAATGAAAAGAAATATTTACCACGGTGGTCGCGCAAAAAAATGTTTTGGCCTCAGTTATTCCAGTGTAGGCGCATAGCAAATTATCATGAGACCACAAGACGCCGTGAGATTAATTGCTTTTTCTTGGTTTAAAAGCACCTCCACCATCTCTCCAAGCCATATTTCAGTTCAGAATCTGTTACTTTCTGCTGATGTATACAGTACAGAAAACATAATTTTACCTGTTCTTTCATTTGAAAGTAAACCTTTGTCTTTCGGCTTTATGATAAAGTATAGAATATACGTTAGATCTAAGGTTCCCTCGACGGTGAGAATTAAAATTCTGGTTTTGAGGTTAATGTTACATTAACAGTAAAGAACACTGTCTGTCAAACACAGCTACGTATTTGTAAATCAGGAAATCGGCTCAAATTAAGCCATTATCAGGCCCCGTCTACAGAGCAAATATTTAAGATGAGGTCTCAATTAATCGTGACAAAAAGTGGTCAAATATTGTGTCGTAAACCTTCCGTGTTCTAAAGCATATAGGCTTTAGCAGATGTAAAGTTATGTATTCGCTAGTTATGTATTCACTAATGCATAACTGGGATTCCGACACTTAATTTGTCATATCTTGCGCAATTTCACTTGTCTACACAATTATGCTTTTTATAAAAATTACGTTACGAAGCAACTCTCCAAGTGCGAAATTCAAAAGTCAGCCAAACATTTAAATTCTTCCTCTGGTGCATACTGAAACATTTCACTTTCCAGCGCTTTACCTTGTCTCCGGCGACCCTTAACTGAAGGACTTAGCTCACTGCTGGGGAAAATTCGGAGCAGTAAATTTTGTCCTCTTCACCCTGTAATATTAAAAGTTATGTTTGTTGTTACATCAACCCAATTTTTCTCTTTGTCTTCTCCTTATCACCCTCTCTACGGGTTTGAAAAGAATCCTGGCTTCTTCGTATTGGGGAAGAAAGCACTTGTCCCTTGTCTTGACGTTCGTGCCAATTCCGTTTCAACTTCAGTGAGTCACGCAAAAATACAGGTCCGTTGCCCTACCTGACCGTGTTAAAGCAACGGATAAATGTAAAGAGACCCAGCTTGTCGCACATTGTTTTCACATACAGCAGCAGCCACACGCTTCAACACGAGGGTCGCAGTTCACTTACCTCAATTGTGAGAAGTAGGCAACGTTGCTTCAAGCGAGATTTACAAACGCCTACACTGGTCGACTTAAGCTGCAGAAAAAAAATGCGAAGCCATACTTTTGACTATAGAATGGGTGTAAAGAAGAGTGAGGCAAGAGGAAAGCGTAGTTCTCACTGAAGCGATGTCAGCGTTAGTAAAAATTAGAACCCTGAAATTTTAAAAACCCAATTTCTGTCTGTCAAATGACAGACTGCATCCACATTACGAATAGCAACTGCTTAATGCGGTTTCGGGGAAGTAATCTCTCTGTATTGTGAGAACAATGAGAAAGACAAATGCACGGCGTGGGCAAATTTTAGGAGTTGCTTAATGTTAAAAGACGCTGTAGTACATAATATTCGCTCAACCGATAAGCAGTTGATCAATTAATTACAAATATGTTGAAGATGCCGTTTGAACGGTCTGCGTCACGTATAATTTAATCCACAAGATTTATAATTTTAAAAGAGCCATTCGGTATCTTTTTAAGGTAAATGTTACAAAAACGGACGAAAATTTCAAAGTAGCTGTCCGATTATTGTTACTGTGTCAATAACTCGTAGTGTATCGTAACTACTGGTTACAGGCCCTGTTTCGCACAGTGGGTGCTGCGAGCGTTGAAAGCTGCACTTTCAAGGCTAAAGAGTTTCATTTTCAAGCAGTACCAGCCATTAAAAGAATACACATTTTCCGTCTTTTATGAAACACGAAGAGTGGTTACATTGCTTTGCTCTGGAATGTGTCACTTGGAAGTTCGCTACATAGATACCAAACTTCGGAGGTATCTGCTATATCAGTCTTCAGAGTACAAGGGTAGGCCAAACCAGGTCCACTAGCACTCACCGCTTCATCCCCGCGAACCTTATTCTTCCACCCTGAAGACGGAGGCTGCATGTTCCTCCGAAATGTTTGTACACAGCTACAAATCTACAAGGAATCATGCCCCAGAAAAAAAAAAGATTCGTCTTTACAGTCGTCGTCGTCATTATCGCAAACGATACTTAGGCTTATATTGCCCTGTTCAAAAGATCCCACATCTGGACCCTATTCTGAGCCACTCGAATTCATCCTGCTATCTTAAGACCGATTTTAATATTACCTTCGTATCTGTGCCTGACACTTCCCTTGGTGTCTTTCATCTGTCGCTTGAAACATGGCAACTTTGACCTGTACCCCGTATGCGCTCGTTTGTAACAGAAGGTTTGCTTTAACAACCGAGGTGGAGTCGCGACCCTTCATATAATTGTCCCGAGCAGTATGCGACTTGCTGTGACCTCAGAAATGATTATACATTGCATCAAAGTAAGAAAACAACAAGTTCCTTAAGAAGGAAAAGGTTACCTGTTCACTGCAGCGGCAGTTATTTTGAGTGACTGAGGTTTCTCTGAGGATGAAATTAATTTTTTGAAGCAGTAATTATCTGCTAAACCTGTGACCTGAATTAGTTATAAGGTACGCAATCACAACAATTTAGGAAATATAGGCATTGGGTAACAATTCCGGCAATTTCGCTCGTTTTTTTAACTAATTCAAAAAATATAAGAAAAATTCATTATATTGCATTAATGTTCTTGTCTAAAGATTCTTCTTTCCGACAGACACTAAGAAATTACACTACAGATTCGTGCAGGAACATATGTAGCTCTTCGCGTAAAGTTCCCGTTGTGTCGTAAAATTTGAACTAGAATTAAAATGTGTCCTAAACACCTGATGTCAAATTTAATTGTCCTCGAGTTGTTACCCTCGGACATGTTGCATGTCGAAGCCAATAAGCTCAATATTGAAGCTTTTCGTTGCAAATGCACCAAGATGTAAAACCGTGTACAAGTTGAGAGACTGAACATTTTGGGACTTTCAGTGCATTAACACATGTTGAACTGCCATGACATGTGCCTGCCGCAGATGGATGTTACATTTGTCCTTGTGACCACAGTATGCCGCGTCCTTAGGTGGTCAATGGAGTAAAAAGAAAGTAGTGGCAATTTTACTGAACGAGCCAGTAATAAGTGTTCTTTCATAAATCTTTCTACTTTACGAAGCTTTACAAAAATCTCTTCAAGGACTTAGCAAAGTTTAAAGTACATAAAAATTAAGATGGATCTTATAAATATAGGTTGTGAGGATACAGCGTGGCTGGAAGTAGCCGACGATCGTGTCCAGTGTGGCTTTTGTAAAGTTAACATAGCATAAAAAGTACATGCGGGACTAAACCTTCCAAGTCTTGCACTGTGTTATTTTCATGTCCATTAAGAAAAAGTTATCAAGGAAGGAAGATACACAAATGTAATTTTTAGATATGAATATGACTGTAATAAAACGTAAGACCAGATAATAAAACACACCAACACTGCAGGTGCAAGTCCACAATTTGCTCTTAAAAACATAACTGAGAGGATTCCGAACGTTGTGTGACGCCTCCTGTAACAAGGTATTATTTTGTTCCTTCCCTAAAATATCTACTATGAAATGTACGTACTTATTGCACGGAGGACGGCAGAATTATGAAATCAGTAAGCAAAAACTCGTATAAACACTACAGGAAATAGGTTTGACGCAGCCAAGAATATGTAGCGAGAGCAACTGCAGACGTAAGAGTTGCCAAGCCAGGTACGTGAAGAAGTTTACGCTGCGCCGTTAGATTATAATTTGTATAAAATAGAAAGTCCGTGAATTATGGGAAAAATAAATTCCATACTCGCTTAAAAGAATTCCAGAGATCAGCTAAAATTTTCCAGGGAATTCGAAATTAGATACGAGGGCTTTCACTAGAGAGACAGTGAAAGCAAATTGTCACAAATAACGCAGTTGTTCAGAAAAAAGTATAATAGTCCTACGAAAACCAATCAGGCACAAATTATAATATATTTCAAATTAAATTTGGTCATATTCTTAGAAATATAAATATGATAACAGAAGCAAGACATTTATTCCAGCAACCTTCAAAATTTCCTAAATGTCTTCTCTGTAGACTTCAGTCATAGTTAAAAAGCGGACTCGCTTTACTGCCTTCAGTGCACCTCATTCATTAGGTAATCATATCAAGAGAATATTGTGGTTTTTCATGTAAAACCTGGCGTTTCACTTAGTAACCCAAACTTCATTTATGCCACCCTGTACAGACCTTACATTATACCCCAAACAAACAGAACCAAACTTATCAGATTGCTTACTGTCTGGAATTTGTCTGTCGCTTACTGTACTGAAAAAAATGACGTTTCGGAAATCAATTATGGATTGAGAAGAACACTTTCTGTCAGATCCACCTGAGTAGGTGTCACCGCATCTTCTCAGCTGAAGAAGGAAACAAATCCACTTTTGCAAACACCGTGTTCTGTGCAGAATACTACAGGGTAGACCACCACCAGACAGCAAGCAAACCTAATGTTCATGTAAGTCATTAGACCTCTTGATGCTGAACAAATTGCTTTTATATAGAAAAGTGTAAACCCTACTTATATCCTGCATGGCACATACAGAACCTTTTACAACAGAGGATAACGAAACGACAAAGGGCTTTGAAGCCACGGTTCCTGTTGAAAAGTCATAATTTCTCTGAATGATCGCAGTCTGTCAGCAGCTCAAAAAATCACTTTTTTCTTGGAACAGTGCTTAAGGTACTCTACAGAATAAATCGCCTTTAGAAAATATACTGATCCAGCTGAATCTAGTCGACAATATCACATATCCCTTCTCCAAGTTAAAGAATGTACGGAATAAGTTTCTTCAATTGACAGTATTCGGATTTGAACAGGCCTTCTGCTAGATATTATGGAAAAAAAAAAAAAGAACAAAAAAAATCCGCTGACGATGACCCAGCAAAAGTACCATCTTTTATCATAATATATACAAGCGTAACTCCATACAGCGAAGTCATTTTAGGGAGCCTAACATTCATTCTTCTCTTTAATAGATCCCCAGTATTTACGTAACCCAAGGGTTTATTATCGCATTTACAAGAGCCGGTCTTTGGACACTGTACTCAGCTAGGTAATCCAGCCCACATCCGCAACTCTCTCATCTCACATAGCAATATGTTCTATCTAAGCCTAACTGGCTAAGTAGTCTCTTCACTTATATTTTTACTGCCAGAAATACGTATGTGTGAACCTTCGCATGCTTGTCACATGTCCTCATGGATTTCATCGCCCTAGAAATATTTGGTGAAGACCATGAACTGTGAAGTCCCCAAGACGATGGTCTTCAGGGTTGTAACGCCGTGGAGTCTGAGAGATAGGCACAGAATTTCGGATGAATCTGCTGTTTCCACTGTGCGCAACGAAGGCATAACTTCTTTCAAATACTGCTCTATCATAAATATGGATTCAGTAAATTCCTCCGAAACGTCGATATTTATCTACCAATCTAGAGCGTGTCACATCCCAGGAAACGTAAGCTTAACTTCCAGCGCCGTGAGTACATCAAATATCATATTAAGTTCCACATTATCCTGGTAGCATGTTATTTGGAGTGCTACTTGAGAAGCTGAAAGAACGTCAGACATAGGTGTGTTGTTTGAGAAGGTACAAGAGCGTCAAGTAATTTCGTAAGTAAAGTGAAGCAAAACCAAAAACGTCCTGGAGCTTTAATGGAAATATTGCGTCACACTTACGTAACATGAAATGTAATTACGAGGAAAAACCTGATTACAGTCTGAATAAAAAGTATTTACAAGGAGGGTACTGATTTTTCAGACGAGTCCGTCTCTCACGCTTCGTGGTGCAGATTCTGCAGGAATTAAAAAGAAAACGCAGATTTATTTATTCTTACCGAATCGCTTTTATGCCTCAAATTTTTCTTACGATGTTTAAAATTGAATTTCCTTCCTCACAAGCAAAACGTTGCCTTGCCATAACAGAGACCACGTGTGTAACCCTTTAGAGGGAAATGATCGTTTTTATTTAAAAGAATCTTCCGAGACACATACACACACTGAGTAAACAAGAAGCAGAATTAGTACTGCCCTACAAAGGGTTAGTAGTACTCGTAATATGACAAGCAGCTCTTCAGACGAAAGTGAATAAATACTAAAACAAAGTCAAACTTGTTCATTATGGCCGTTGTTCTTTACACTCCAGTCACTTTATCGCCACAAAGTGACAGTGTAATAATGATTTTTTCGACTTTCATTCTAACGATGGTTCCTTTTTCCTTTCTAGTTCGTGCATGTGCATTCCAAGATGAAAAACAGCTCACCACATGGCCTAAATATTAATAGAAACGAAGAGAACAACACATTATTCGCAGTTTTTTTTCAAAGTCTTTATTACAATATGCAAAAGGTAAAACCTTAAGGGAGGAATAACCATCACAATATAAAATCTCAGATTACCTTTGTAACTAAAAAAGGACTGCGAATGAGGATCCGAAACACATCTAAAGCATACGAGCCTTTGATACCAGCCAACAGACCAGCAGTTTGCCCACACGATGTATTTGGTATGATGTGTTGTATCTAATTATCAAGAGAAACAGCTATCATTTCCCTAAACAGCAATAAAGGATTGGTTTTTGTTATGGACACGAAAAGTCTTTCTAGCAAGAAACTAACATGAACTGAAATTTTAAATATTATTTAAATCTATTTCAGCCTAAGATATTAATGTTCAGAGAGTTGTCCTGTGCCAAAAATACTGCTGCCCGTATCTGTACATTCTTTCTTGCTAAAGCATGTTAATATTCTGACCGTATAACTTTAAACAGCTCTAAATGCAAAGGAAAATGGTTACGGCGTAGTAATGGCCGACTTTCTTCGCACTGCATTCATAAATTAATTTTTCAGTGACAGTATAGGCTCTAGTCAAGAGTGAATTTCTTTGTTTGAACTTGAGACAGTAACATAAAGAAATACTTCATATGAATTCGAGTCAGTAACAAACAGCGAGTTGCAATGTTTGAACTTGTGTAAGTAATACAGAAAGAGTTGCTTCATTTTAACTTGAGTCAGTAAAAAAGAGCGATGGCTTCGTTTGAAATTAAAGGTCAGGAGTCTTCCTGACCTTTAATTTCAAACGAAGCAGATAAGACTGAAAGCAGATAAGTCTGGAAGCCTTAAAGAACGAGAATTTCCACTACTTTCTCATTTCCTCTAATAAACGAATGATATTTTAGCTGTTATGTGCATTAAACCAGCACTGTAATTAATCAGTCTCAATCAACCAGGTTTTTCTAACAGAGTAGATGTAGGGTGATTTTTTACTAATTAGGGCAAAAACGAAGCTGGGTAGGCCTGTCAGTACAGTAACTAGCCTACGGACGGCATAACAAGAAATTCAGCTGTAGAATTCCCTCAGGGCAGATTGTCCAGCCCCCCTCTGGATCCATCCAGTTTCTTGTCCAATACATTTAGTGGTTACCGTCCTCGTGAGTAAAGATGCCGGAGCCTAAAACTCACCACTCACTTCCATTTAGTGGCTATGTCTGCATGGCGTGATAACTTATAAATGAGGACACCCCTTAATAACACAGACACAGTTGAAATGATAATCCTAAAATGCATTTGAAGACTAGTGTGGACTAGATGCTTTTGGCTCAAGATAGGGAACAGTAGTAGGTTCATGTGAATACAGTAATGAAATGAGGTTCCTTAGAAGGCGGGAGCTTTCATAACATGAGAAACTATTAGGATCTGAAGACGGAGACTCTGCCCGTTGAAGCTAGCAATTTTGTTTGTTTGTTTGTTTGTTTTCCATTCATTTAAAGAGATACCAGAAATCTGCAAGAACCAGAATTTGTAAGGGATGCTGAAAATGCAGAACCACCAATGCCGGTAAGCAACAGCGTTATTCCAAACGGTCATGCTGATGGAGGCTGAGTGTGCTAAAGTGCTAATGCGGTAATATGATTACTGTGAACTACCAGATGCCTCTTACGCTCATTTAATTTTCTGTTTAAGTTTCTGCAGAATTAAGCTCTGCTTTTGTGTAAAAATAAGTCTTCCATAACTTCTGTGAAACCGTAAAGTAAGCAGATAAATTGGTCAGATAACTACAACGTGGCCACTGTTCTTGTTCCTGTACTGCCAGGGCTCAGGAATGTTCCACTTTACTGAAAGAACAACATACGGGTTCATGAACAAGCATAAGGCATTTATTCTATGGTTTGTTTAATTTTAGCGGATTCGTGTGAGGCTCTGCCTTGCTGTCAGTGAAGCAGCAGATGGATTTAATGATGTTCAAGGCACGCGTGTGCAGTGCTCTTAAATTTTGGCCACTGAGAAACCCAATGGAATTGATATACACAACTAGTATGTATACGTAAGATGGCAAGGACAAAGTAGGCCTACTTGTTTTCTTTTTCTGCCATCAGTCCGATAACTTACACTGTGCAGAGCATAACCTTTCAGGAGACTAACGGCACGTGTGCAGAGTCAATATTGTTACATCGCACGCCAGCGACACTTTCAAAATCGGATCCTCGAGGGAGAGAAAGTAAATACGGGAGTGTTTTAATGCATCAAATTTTATTAAAGGAGTAGCGCACGAGTCCGACGGACAAACACAAGAACAAAACAGCAAATATTGCGCTGGGTGAGCTTTCGGGTTTGAGTTGCAGAGAAGAAGAAAGATTTCCCAGCGTTTCGGTAAGTGTTGTAGTTATCATCTTCAGGGTGAATGCATCTGGGAGTATCGATGGGAAGCGTGAGAACGGTGACGGTCCGATTCGTTATCCTCACACACACACACACACACACAATGCTTGCTGCCAGATCTATGAGGTCCCTTCCTCCCCTTACCCCCTCCCTACTCTGAAGATGGAATCTGTAACATTGGCCAAAAATCTTCTCTCCTCTGCGCTGCCTAACTAAGAATACCAATCCAATGCACTGAACACCTGCCGTGAAAGCCAAAAGATCAGAATTGCGCCACGCAGACGGCTACTGCAAGTGCAAAGGGGATGAAAAGGGCAGCTGAAGTTCCTTTGCGAGCTGAGAAACAAGCGAATCGTTTTTGAATATGTACGCAAACTAGAATAAGAGTACTGTGAACGGGAACGTCTAACAAAACGCTAAAACTATAAACAATAACAAAGAAACGAGCAGCAATACCAGCAGCAGTGACAGTGAATATGATGAGTGTGATTGTGAAATGTCACGGACAGAAGAATTAGCAGAAGATGAGTGTTATGTACATGCGATTATTGTTATCTAACGACAAACATCGTGCTTTAAAAGTCCTTTTAAAGATTATGCAAAGACCATGCAACACTGGAAGAATGTATCAGGTGCAGTTTTATATGTAAGAAATATACAAGTACTTCCTGGAGGCAGAATGCCAAATATTATGCAATCACCATGCAAGAAGTTAGAAAGTTTAGCGACTACTTTAAACTATCTTAAATGATTCCAGGATACAACAAAAATCATTCAAGGGATTGCACAACATTTTCAGCCCTTGAATATCTGACACATAAGACGATAACCTAAATGCAAGTTAGGGACCGAAATAATGTGGTAGCAATATATCTCACCTGTTGAACCACGGTAGTACCTACACGTACGACGTGCATTGAAAATGAAAAACATTCATTTTTTCCACACGGTGTATGTATCGGTTTCACTTCTTTCTCAAAATAAGCATCAATTACTTCCCGAAAGTGCACTAACAAATTGGTTTGTAATTAAAATTAGGTGTTTTCTGTGAAGTAAGAGCTAAATTTTTAAAATAATTAAATAGAATTCAAACTTCAAACACTTCTGACTACCCCTTTCATAATGATAAGCGGAGTGTCTCTCACTGCACCCCCTCCCCCACATCTTTTCTTCTTTCTGTCTCATAGTTTAAATGGGGAGAATTTTAATAACTTTCAGTGTACACATTAGGCGAGTTCGGTACCTTCGGCGAGTGGCGAAAAGTGGCTATTACTTTCGTCATGACCCTCTCTCTATCTGTCTGTCCGTCCGTCCTTCCTTCCTTCCTTCCGTCCCTATAGAACGACTTGAGGCCCACTGGACGGATTTTCATGAAATGTTATTATGTCGAATTTTACTAAAATCTGTGCAGAAAGTTAAAGTTTAGTTGAAAAAGAACAAAAATAACAGGCACTTTACATGAAATCCTACGTACACTTGTGACTACTTCTGTTACTAGCGTTACCATGGTTGCCTTGAACAGTAATCAATAAAAAGCCTAATGAAAAAGGATCCACTAATCTGACATACTGCTTCATGCAAATTAAATGGTGCATATTTAATAAAAATAACAACATGCAATCGCAATTTTTAGCCATCATTTACGTCTAGTAGCACAAAATTTGATATGTAGATATACTTAATGTTATACACATTCCGTGGGGTTGTTTTACATGTAAGAGTTTATACCAACCACTGCACTACAATTCTTTTTACTCCTACGTGTTTCTGCTACCCGTCGTAGCCATCATGAGGGAGGCGCTGCACTCCCCAATATCAAGTTCAAGGCTGCCTACAGGATCTGACCGCAAATGCCTGAGCTATTGGGGACAATACTCTCCGAGAGTAATGTGAAGGTAAACTAAGTTGACGCTGTGCTCAATTCAGTACCACGCCGCGAAAGTTCACAAGAGAAGAGTATTTTTCACCTCGACACTAGATGGAGAAAAGTTGTCAACCCACACCCCTTTATCTTTACCCTTACAGCGATATGCAAGCTAAAGTGTATAACGGGGTTTAATGACAACTCCTGCACTAATTCTGCGGTTGATTCCTTGGTTTCTGAATCCGAAAACTTTAAAGGACAGGGTATTTTGAATACAAGAATGCACGTTCACCTTTCATAAATGCGAGAAATTTCTTGACCACCTAAGCGTCTGTCTGCCTGTTATAAGGACTCTTCATATCAATGAACCACAGTTACAACCGTATGGCTTACTCTGTTATAGAACTGAAAGATGCATAGGCTGCGTGTGTTCGAAAAGAGAGTGCTTAAGAAAATATTTGGGCCTAAGTGGGAGGAGTTAAGAGGAGGTTGGAGAAACCTGCGTAATAAGGAGCTCCATTTATTCTACTCCTCGCCAAATAGTGTTCCGATGGACAAATCTGAGTGGATAAAATTGACGGGTCATGCGAACCTTATGGGGGAGAAGAGAAATCTATACGTGGTTTTGGTGTGGAAACCTGAAGGAAAGAGACCGCTTGGAAATCCTAGGCATATATGGGGCGATAACACTAAGACAGATCCTACAGAAATGGGATGGGATGACGTGGAGTGGATTCATCTGGCTAAGGAGAGGGAAGGATGCTAGCTGTTCTAAATAAGGCAATGAAATTTTGGGGAACTTAAAACATTTATGAACTTTCTTGACTATATGAGGTGCTATTATTTTTCAAGGACTCTGATCAATGGGATTTGTTGATTGGTTGGTTGGTAAGTTGGGTGGTTGGTTGGTTGGTTGGTTGGTTGGTTGGTTGGTTGGTTGGTTGGTTGGTTGGTTGGTTGGTTGGTTGGTTGGTTAGAGGTGGGTGCAACTATTTATGAGTTTACAGCTGCCGTATTATACCAAACTGTTAATAATAACACACTCGCCGTGCTCACGTTTGCAAGTAGGCAAATACGCAACAAAAGCGGTAAATATTTGGTTAGCCTTACACGTGTAATTAGTAGGTTGTATTAAAGTAAGGCAGTCAGTTGATCCAAGCACATTGCTAACATAACAGGCTCAACGTTTCGTAACACGTAACATATAAAGTGGAATGGAAGAATGGCGCTCTGAATTCATTTCACACCCTAATATTCGGCCTCTGTTTCTTCAAGATCCTTTTTACCGTTATCTTGATACCTACGCCTATGTCTTCAAAGAGGTCTTCTTTACCTTTCAGGTTTGCCTACTAAAATGTTGTACACATTTCTCGTGTTACTCGGCGTGCTGCCTATTCTGCCTACTTGGTTGAAAATAATTTTTGTCAAAATGACAAATTATGAAGCTTTCCATTGTGTAATATGTCGCTTCCTCCTGTCTCTTCCTCTGTCTTAACTCCAAATATTCTCCTCGGCCCCTGTTCTCCTTCTAGCTTGTTATCAATCAGGCCAGAGCAGCGCTCCTGTGTTTGATTCTCCCACGTCTTACAAAACACAGTTCCTTACAGATCCTTGTTTGGCACACTTTACAGAATAAACAATTGCTGTAGAAAAATGTTAAAAGTCCAAAAAGACTTTTAACATTTTGCTACCGCATTCCTGACACATTCCAACACGCCATTTCAGCAACACATTGTACCATGAGAATATCAGTGCTTCATAATCAAATTAGTATTTCAGCTTTATATTGTGTTTTAACATTTTAAAATAATTTATGAGTGGTTCGTCATACTATCAGTGCATCAGTTCATGTGTCTTAGTGTTTTTAAATTTTAAATATTATGCGTGATCCACTGGAACGGAAACTGAACAACGAAATTGGACAACAAGCTGCTATTGAAAAGACAGATCCAACCTGCGTCACCTCCAGTGAGTTCAACATCGTTCAAGTGTTTCATCGGATCAAGAGTATCTTATAATAGGATTTGCAACACTGCTTCTCAGTGATTTTATAAGGTATAAGTGTTTCACTAATGGCACAAAAAACTGAATACCTACAATTCCATAGACCTGTGAGTACAAAGACTGGCTTGCTTCAGCTGTTTTCCTAATGTTCTAATATGACTCCCCTGAGGGTAATGTGATATACATCGAAACATGTTGGGATCTCTTATACGACTCGTTATATATAATATAAAATGTCTTAGTGTACGAGTTGGTAGAACAATAAATATTGGAATCGTGATTTCGAATGGCGCTTGAAACACTAGTGTACGTCTGCTGATTCCTGTGTATGCGAAGAGTTGATTTCAGGTCCAACATTCCAACCAATACCTATGAGTGACTATTCGAGAATTAGTTTACCTGACCAGTCCTGATCCATAACAACGAAATAAGACCTGGAATTCGTGAAGTTTTCCCTGTGGTTGATTAACTAATTGATTCCTTCATTGATTAATTAATTAATAAATTCATTCATTCATTCATTCATTCATTACGTACCAGGTCTTCAAGATGAACGCTGGACTGGAGATATACGTAGATACATTCTGTAACCTAAGGCACTAAATGCAAATGAGTAAACTGCTTCACCCAGTGGCCCATTAGCAATCGAGTAGTGATCCCCAATACCAATTGAATAAGAAGCTGAGTGGGCCCGAGGGCCCCTCAGGATGCAGTAGCGAAGAGAACGATACCTGCCCCCTGAGGATTGAACCCCGCCTGCTGCCATGCCATGGCTGAGGTAGTTAATAGCCGACCTTTCACTGCGAAGACGCGGGTTCGATCCTAATGAGGTCAATATGAGTTCTATGGTGAAAGGGCTACTATAACAGTTTTCCTGTGTTCTTCGGATTCCCCTTTTAGTGTTTCCAAATTCATTCATTCTTCTATCACCGACGATGTGTAGGATTAGCTATTGACAGTGCCGTTAAGTAAGGCAATAACATTAGGTTAATCCCGATTCTCTGTTCGTCCAACCTGTAACCTAATCACTGTATTGACTCAGAGATTCCGGGTCGTTCCAAAATGTATAAACCCTTAGTAACGATCTGTTTGTACTTTCTTCTTACTGACACATTTTTCGTGTACAGAAAATTGGCCTTAGTTTAGAATCGAAGGACATGAACAACACATATCACAGAAATACAATTCCCAGGGAAGTATACATAAAATTCAGACAAAATTAACGCTTCACGAAGGATAAACATTTAATAACTAAAATGCTTTCGGCAAATACAGGAAGGCAAAAAAAATCCTTTTTCTGCCACGTTCCTGAGATGTAAGTGGCTGCAATATGAACGTGATCACTGTCACCATGCAAGAATAAGTTGAACTATAGTTCAAATCCCATGATACCTCTGAAAGGTATGCTGCTTTATCTCGCAGCTTATACAGTTTACTTCAGGCAAGTGTATCAGAGGAGTGCAGAATTTTAAAAACTAAACATGAAAATACAAGGATTAGAAGAGTCAGGAAGATTTTTGCATTTTAGAAGCGACGCCCTGTAGCTTGGCAAAGTGTGCGACGTTACAAGGTACGCTGCTCCCTCCATCATCAAATAACACAACAGTCACCGCCAAGGTCACGTTCCCACAGAACTTCATGGCATGCAAAGAGACAAATTTAACTTTTACCTTCTTACACGAGGTATATTAGGTTTGAAATATCCAGAGCAGTAAATGTACATGTATATTGTTCTCTTCTGCGTTGTGACATTTGCTACCTCCAATTCAGCGATTTCCACCGCCCTCAAAACTGCACGGTTGTAAGGTGTGAAACCGTAAATAACCACTTGTCATACACGCTGTTTAAAAGAAAAGACAGCACATTTCTGGTGCATTAGCAAAGGAAATTTACAAATACTGGTCTACCAGCCTCGTCATATCAGTCTGTCCCTTTACATTGTAACAACCTGAGAAGAAATAAAAGGATTTTCATGACATCTGATATCGATGTTTATTGCAATACGGCATATCCACCTTAGAACTGGGCGAAAACTGGACATCCATAAAGGACAGTCTGCGTAAAGACCGACGTGAGTTTCTGTATTATCTCGAGAGTGTAGATATATACACTATATTATTTCCACTATACTTTAAAGGAATGTGAAATAAAAGTTTTACGACCAACACATTTTTCTGACAGGTATAGATATAATTATAAGTAAGGCTAAAACTTGTGTCTTTAGAATAGTGAAAAGTAGCCCCCCCCCCCCTCCCCGTGCAACATAATTTACTTCACAGTCACGTCCTTTAATTTTAACCCTTATCGGTCCAGTGTCGAGTTAAAGGCGACAACCCTTTCCGCTGTACTAGTTCAAGTAGACACGCTATTTTACAATGTTTGTGTTGATTTTCTCCAAGCTCCTGCTACCCAGTGGAGGCTTTAGACTTTGAAGATTATAGACTTTCTGGAAAATTGACTTCGAACAGAATGACGGAATTCACAAGAAGGGTTTGAACTGCAGAGAATTAATGCCCACACAGCGGACCAAGGCTGAATCTGGCTATAGGTAAGGACCTTAATATCTGGCACATTTACCGTGTGTCTGGGGCTCCCACACTAGAGTCATCAATCCTCGCAGTGCCGCCAAGTTTTCCGTAACAAGAACGATAAAAAGTAATTCATTAAACCGCAAAAAAACTTTCAGCCAACCACCACAGAACAGATCTAGAACGTAACCTTAATACAAAGAAGAAGGCTTTCTGCCACTAATAGTGGACAGAATTACGTCGTTGGCGTTCTAAGACATAGCAAAAACTGGATCGTTTTCCTACACGTAATCTATGGGTGGAGATCCAAAAGATTTCCACCACGACCAGAATCAGTTGGATGTAGACTACAAATGGCCTTCTTTGCTTCTCAGCCCAATAAACCTGCATTCATAGTTCTTCAGAACTGAAAAACTCTCGAAGAAATGCTTATTTGGTTGTACTTAGACAAACAATACTTGTGGCAGAGATTACTTCAGACCGATACAAAGAAAGATGAGACAATTCCTGAGACCAACAGACGTTTTGAAGGTACAAATTAAATGTTCTGAGAAAACATTGCACGTTATCACATTAAACACAAAATGTGACCAATTTCAAGTGTTTGTATGTCTGAATATTCCATACCATTTACGAATAAAGATATTTCGAAAAGTCAGTAGTAGGAACAAGTATCAAATTTCTATCTCAGCTGTTGCAAGGTTCAAATTACAAGTTACAAGTGCCCTATACATGCTTGTGCAACTCCAGTAACACGGCAAACATGCAGTCTGCTTTGAAACTCCTGCCAGGTTCTACCTATTATACGGGTGCTTACTGATGGAAGTGTTTCGGAAATGCGTCTCTTCCTTTCACTAACTGCTCTTGACAGTGGTGGAATATAAGCCCGTTATGACATACCACAAGTGAAAGCCTGGTCGGGTAATTTCGGGCGATCGCGGAGGTCAAGGTAATTGTCTCGCTTGCCCAGCCGAAAATTCTTTAACTAGTCATCAAGAAACTTTCACCCTTCCCGGTGACAGCAGGGCTGCGCTCGGTCTTGTTGACATTGTATCAAGTCCTGCTGAATGTTCTCTGTCAGCTGTGGCCACAACCAGCTCTCTAACCTGTCCAGATGAATAAAATATCTTTGGTGGCCTCAAAAAAGTGATTGGCCCACACACTCTTTGCTACGACAATGCACAAAACCTTCACCTTCGAGGAATCTTTTTCTAGTCTTACACAGGCCCTGGGATTATGTAGGACCTAAGTGAGACATTTGTGCACACTGAAATATTTAAATTTTGCTAACACAGAATGTATACTCTCCTTCATGTTTCGTTCTTGCGAACCATCTTCAGGGAGACTCGTGTACAAAGGAATTCTGATTATCAGTATACAAAACACATAAGTTTAAAACATTGTCAGGATAACTAATTTAAAAATATATATTAAAATAATTATAATTTATTATTTATAATGATATCTTCCAATAAATTTCTTGCGTTGCGCTTTTGAATGCAAACATCTATTTGCAGTCGTCTTCGATTCTACATTGTATCAAGTCGCTGTAGTCGATTTTATGACATGTGCTGTGCAGCAAAGTAGCATCCTGCCCATGACAAACGCACGACACCGTCCGTGGTCTCTTCAGCGTCTGGGCAAATATCAACAAGAAAGGATTCTGCCACCATTTCCAATTTGTTTAGAGTCAATGGTAGTAAGCTACTTGATCTTTATGCTGTATAATAACCAGTTGAAAGTTTGGTTTCTAGTACTCACAGCCCATTAATGAAGCGAGAGAAGAGAAAATTGCAGTCAGGAATAAATACCACAGCTGTTGTTTTGGTTGAAAGCACAGAGCAGGTTTATGAATGGCTGACTTGTATACTAGGATTTCCAGGTACCCTGAGGCGCATGTAGGCGTACTCATCTCACGTAATTTGTGCCACAAACGCAAAGAAATATCACAGAAATTGAGATAAGTTACAAGGAAAAACGAAAGAACTTCTGCCTATAAGGCTTACCCTGATCGAGTAGCTTATTTCCCGAACATGAAGCAACAGATCTGATGGACACTGAAAAATCACAGACAAGGTCTGCAATGATAAGCTGCCTCTGTGTGTTCTTATAAAAGCAACGGATCTTCCACTGGGTATCACGCCATGTAGACATGTGTGGGAACGGAAGTACAGTTACACGCATTCTTAATCTCGGCACTAGAAGGAGCTGAGTGGTCAGATTCACAACCGGGCCAGTAAAGACCTCCGGCAGCCAAAGAACAGGAGGCTGTGTAGGTCTCTGTCTCGGCCTGGAACTTAATCAAAACTAATGTTTATCATGAGCTTAATTACCAGCTTCGTTAAACAAGTAGGCAATCATAGTATCTGTGTGAAATTTTGACTTGCTGTTACACTGGTATCGCTTGTTTGAATCCTCTGCGATGGGCCGTCTTTCGCAGTGTATGATGATTCCTCATGAACCGGAATCCTAACGTACGATAGATAAGGTATGAAAAGAGTACTTACTCAGGAGCACTGACAGTTCTTCAGGAGCACTGACAGTTCGTTGGTATTTCATTTCCCTAATAATCACTAATTCCATGAATCAGAGTTTCTTGAAATCTAATAGCCTGTCACTTCGACAAGAAATTTTCCGTCTATTATGAAATTCTAAGGGACATTACCATTTTCAAAATAGCCTAAAACAATTAATTAATTAAGACAGAATAAATGTCAACCATTTTAAGATTAGCAGCAATTATGTGTACCATTAAATTTAACATTAAAAGTTCTTAATGTTGCCCACAATTTGTATTTATGTGCTCCCTATGATTCCTATAACAAAAAACGTTTTTTCTACAGTATTAGCAGACTGCTCTTCCTAGCGTACAGAGACTGGTATGAAATAAGTCTTTGTACGGAATACCGGCTTCGACCTGATACCTGTTGATATGAGATTTAAGGTGTAAGAAGAATTGGGGCGGTTTTTCCTACGAGTACTTCGGTTTTACCCCGTCAGTACTACTCAACAAATAGTAAACACTCAACATCACCTTAATATTATTCTAAGCAGGAGGATAAGAGAGTAAGCACTGGACAGAAAGTAACGCCACATTATTTTTTCAGTCTTCAAAGTGCTTAACACAACAAAAACTCCTCTGAGACAACAAATCTTCCGCGGCTGTATCTCAAACCTCTGAAGCCCCAACTCCATGATAACGTTCAACGGCTGTTGCCTTTTAGAGAAATAACCTTTGCTTGGTTTAAGCACCATACAAAAAAATACACTGTGTAAGCAAAATATAGAATTTTTCATGTTAATGTAAGTGGTAGATGAAAATATTTTGTCCTTGTAACCACAAGATTCTAACAGCATAGTACGATCGGGTGTGGGAAATATCAGGACGTCCGAACTGCCATACGATGGGATGCTGACGTCATAATTACAACCAGATCCGATCAAGAGGAGGGTCATTGATCCTAGCTGGCGCCGGTGTTCAGACGATCTAAACAACCAGTTCGTCGAAGGTTAATTTCACTGACAGAATAGAAAACTCCACCTCTGGGGACATAAACCAGTCCGACAGACTCCATAAAGTGAATCTTACCTGAAGAGAATGTGCGATCCAACCGGTTTTCTGGAGCATTCATTTCTCTTTAACACCATCATATAGTTCAAGCTCGGAATGTTAAGAAAGTTCCGTGCTGTGGACAAGCGTGATGATAATTATTTGGTTAACTGCTGAAGCCTTCTATGTTGCCACTAGCAGTGACTGTTAAAACTAACAGTCGTGGCAAATTTATACTGTTATAACATAAAATCAGTTACGTTACAAGACGGATAATTTAACGTAAGTGATACCCCATCAACTTCCAAGAAACCCAGGGCCTCTATTTTTGGGACTGAATTAATGCTGTGAATCATGATTTCTTTTTGTGGTCTAAGGATTAGTCTCTTCTTGTCGATCTTCGACACATATGTCTAAAATGTAATCACTAATTACCCAAGAAATATTCGTCCGTGTCACAAGTTTAAACAATGTTCTTTATATCACGATCTATGAAGTGTACTAAAACTTATGGTTTGTGCAAACTTCCACCTGATGACGGCAAAATAAGTTGCCCATATATGTAGCAAGAAGGAAAGAGTATTCTAATCAACGATTTTTATTAGACTGAGAATAATAAAAAGGTTAGGATAGACCACGGCCCTTAAGGCCTTTGATTTCAGAGAAGAATCTCCAAATATTCAAGTAACGGATGTTGACATGTGGGCGGACGTAATAACTTTTGCTTGAAATTTGGAGGTATTTATACTTCATTAGCATGGACAAAACTTTTAGATACTCCATAACAAAAACACACACACATTCAGTTTATTTCTGGGGGTTATGTACAATTAAAGTAAATGCCACTATGTTTTGCGATTTGATAAATGAATCGAATACAATTAGCGCAAATTTTATCCGCTATATGTGCTTGCGTGTGAGTTTATGCTTCATCGTTATAGAATTTCAATTTACGAGAAATGGAAGATACTCAGGCTGTTTTTTACTGTAAGACTAGCCGGTTACGTCAAGCTACAAACGCAGGATTTAATATGTGTTAAAAAGCGAGCGAATGCTTAAATTATGATGAACGCTCTACGCGAGCAACAACTGTGAAACTCGTGAAGGGTAGCAGTGCTGTTGCTGTTACGGCACTGGTTTAATCTGACAAGTTAATGATTAATATTTATCAATAATACAACGTAAAACACTCTTATCCTAAATGTAGTTACAAAGATAATTACACACAGACCTCCATTACCATTAAATTGACGAGCTACATACCACAGGTGAAAGGAAACTAGAATTGCAAGTGAAGCTCACATGTCTTGGATAAAATAATGTCGGGCTATCAGCCGTGTTAAGTAGCCTAATGGTGAATTAGTCAACGTTTAGAGAGCCATCTCCGCCCTCGTCATCAAGGAAACGACTACCTGAGAGATCTGTTTGCATCGTGATTTGCTTGTCCGTTATAGCTCACGTGTCTTACGCATCGCACTCATCTGAATACCTTAATAATATCTGGTAAAAGTCTGCCAGTCGAGGGATTTATTCTCTTGTATTTTATCGTGTTCAAATAATATCAGAGTCTGACGTCTCTGACTTAACACAATTAATTTCAGTGCCAGTGGTGTAACCAGACATACATATAAAAATGTTATGACACAATTCTCTACCCACCAAACTTTCAATTTCACAAGGTATCTCTGCTTGACCAACAAGAAGCCCTGAAAGCAAAATAACAATTCTGTTATTACTTTATTACAAATTCAACACAGGAGTTTTGGCAACCCTCAATACTGAAAATTTGCGGTGTATTCCGGACTTGCATAAGGGAGTAAAATATGTTACGTTGATTACGCCTGCCGAGAGTCGTGTCCTAAAAATACTACTCTACTCTTACACCGAGACGAAACACATCTACGAAAACACATCTACAGAAAATTTAATTAAACAGAGAGAGGCTGCGAATTAAATCAAGACGTAATTTATTTCAAATTCCTACAACATCCGTCGCAATGTGAACAACCAACTCTATCAAGAGTATTCACACCTAATGATAACCCAATTAGTTTCCTCTACGTTACTTCCTTAGCACTTATGTTCACTGTCGATGAAAAATTAGCGCGTCATTTTTATTATTTCTTATTCCAATCAATTTACCAACCCTGAAAGCACTCTCAGGCTCAGATTTCGTAACAAATAATGTCCTTAAAATATGGATAAATTAAATTACTTTAGTAACAGAAACCAATTAATGTTTTAACAAAACGGAAGTGTAATATATTCAAAACTGATATAAATTACCCAGACACTTTATATTTTGTTAAATTTAACCACCTCGATACTTGTAAAATTGAAATTGTATTTCTACCTGCATACATAGTTCAAGCTGCATACATATTATTATTAGATGAAGTCGACATAGTTATGTCTCATGCAAATCACAACCAAATTCTTTTCACAGGTTCCTCTTAAAACAGTATTTAAAACTTATTTGCACGTGTTGGCCTTATATTTTGCAAACTAACAGACAAACAGATATTATGTCCTCTGTATGCGTTCAGATCATCCAAAGAGCGCAGAGAAAGGGAAAAGTCTCCTTTTATTAATTCCTATATAAGAGAGAAACTTTTCGGAATTTCTAAATTATAATGCGACTAACAGATCATTATTCTTTTAAAGATGAAGGTGATCCGTTGAAGGAAGGTAGCTACACAGCAATACTCTTTAATCTACAGACCAAGTGTTTTACAAAAGAGAAAGCTTTTGTGACATCAAGCTGCCGTACTGAGCGCCTCAGATAATAATGCGGCCTTAATGGTGTAATAATTGCCAGCGGTACATTGTATTGGTCTGCCGCATACAGCAAAACTGTGAATTTTAGGAGACATTAAATTAAAACATTTTAAGCATAAACTTAAATATCTGGATTGAACTCAATTAAAACGTTCTCCATCCCAGAAAAATGCTTTGGTGTTAGACTACAGCTTCCAGTAAATATTTGATAAAATAGTTGCTATATTAAACATATTAATCCTAAAGTCAGTGAAATAGTACGTATATATAACTAGTCTGGGGAAGCTGCACAGCATAATTCAGAACACAAAATGACAGAGGCCTTCTTCGAAATTTACTAAACTTATGTAACGCGAGACTGGTAACTTTCATACTGATTTCAGGGGCTCATCAGAATAAAGTTTACCTAATACATACTACTTATGGTCTCGCAAATAACACATTCTACCTAATACTGTTAATGATGTTCTTCCATCGATTACTACAGACTGTCCCATCAACAACACACCCTTCTTGCTACTATTGATAGTCTCATAAAAAACATTCCTTGTACTACTCGTTGTCTCATAAAGAACACGTTCCACTACTATAATTGATAGCTGCATCAAGAACACATTCCTCCTGTTGCTACAAATACATCAAGAACAGGTTCCATCTATTACCACATATTTTTTCATCAAGAACACACTCGACCCAGTCTCATAAACAAGGCATCCCGCTTAACACTACTGATGGCCTCATAAAGAACACATTCAAATTATCACTCTAGATCGTCTCATCAATAAAGTTCTGCATGTCACTAGAAATAATCTCATTAAGAACACATTCCACCTACCACTACTCCTGACGACTTCGTAAAAAATGCGCTACATATATTAGTGTCGATGATCTCAGTAATAACACATTATACCCAGTACTCGAGACTTGACGAATTACACAGGAAAGATGTAATACTGAAGACTGCACAAAGGAGTAATCGTTTACGCACGTTAAGTTTCTATAGTTATCTGAAAATTATTGATATTTACTCGCGTGCTTTAGCTGAACACTAATGCAATCAAATAAACGTGCGACTTGCATACAAGGTAGTCTGAACGTTGCATATGTCCGCCTGCACAGGTATTGTATAAGTATCGGAGACTCATTCACTGCAGAAAGTCACTAGACTTACAAGTATCATTTAATTTTTTCGAGTGCAATTCAAAAAACGGCACAATAAAGTTACACAAACCTCGCTGGCATATATTTAATCCGTGATACTTTATGGGCAAAAACTGATAGGAAGGAGGTTTAAATAAAATCTTATTCTAATTTCCCTAAAATTTTATTTTTAATGAATCACGACGATCTCAGTTAATCTTTACAGACTACTGAGTATAATATTTCGTACTGAAACAAAGTAGCTGCAAAAGAGCAGAATTATTAGCGTATCTAATAGGAAAATGGAAATTCTAGCCAAGAATTGTGTGATTTTTCTCAGTTCCTCCGAAAATTTCTGGTTTTAATAGATCACCATCGCTTTTCAAATCCTTTCCCATTCAAAAATCAGCCAGCTGTAACCCTAAATAGAAATAAAAGACACCATTAAAGAAACTATGTATCACCAATATGTACGTCTGTCAAATTCCTAGACATAAGATTTCAGGTAATAATGAACACCTTCTACAGTTTGCAAAGGACAAAGTACAAGTAAATTTAATCCATGCTTCAATAAGGCTTTTCGTGGGAATAAGGCAACAGGTCCATTTCTTCCTAATCTCACCATCATGTACAGGCAAATAGCAAGATTCATAGTCTGGGCATTCCAGGTCCAAGACAAATCCCCAGGTAAAATCTGAGCGTCTGCGGGTAATCAAACCGGTCCTCCAATTCGTAACCATTAACTACAATGACTGAACATTTCTGCGCATGAGTAGCAAACAGGTAGACTATTGTCCGCCACTACCACAAAACGAAGCGTAAGAATGATGTGATGAATGAGACAGGAATGGGAAGCAGAACCTGCATAGGAACCAGTCAAGAGTTCTCAAAACCTAATGAACTCACGTGAACAAAGGTAAAATGCATTACACAGCCTGTCTTAAAAATGGAAATCTTTAACAGCTTTGGCCATATTTCACAGTCCAAAGTACAACCGAATTCATTCCTTTGTGCCCGGTCTGTTTATTCTTGTTTCAAGGACGTAAGCATGGTGACGTGTTCATTGGCACAGTTTCTGTGATGAAGAAATATGGATGCCCGAAGCGACATGTCAAAAACAATTAAACGTGGAACTGTCAAACCGTCCACTTGACATCACGTGGACAGCAAAAACGCATGACAAATTGAGGTCGAGATTTCCAGGACGTCATATTCATCACAGACACTGCACCTGGCAACAGTACCGCTAATATCATAACAATGTCCTTAAAATCCACCTTGCTAATTAAGCAATTCTCTGGTAGCTGATCCCTAATTTCAGCATCTCTCATAAAAATTCCCGCCACTTGACCCGATTCTGTGCCAGTAAAACACTGAACGCACTGTCTCCTCTCTTCCTTCCGCTTCCTTCTCCCCTCCTCTTGCCAACACAGTTCATTGTAACTTCATGAATTTCACTACTGTATAATGTTAGGACACTTGTCACGTAATATTCTAAACCGCTCACTTAATTTATATCAGGTCGCAATATTTCCCTGTGCTCTTCTTTTTCAACCGAAAGAAACAAATGAAAATCCTCTTTTAAATTTCCATGCTTTCTTACCGAAAACACCAAATAATTTGGTAAAAGCAGTGACGATTCTGACTTGTATTCTTGTGGACCCTTGTTCAAATCTCGGCGGAGACACCTTCTCTATGGACCGATGTTTCTGTGATTTTTCTCAGGTTCTCCATGCAAATGCTGACACAGCAACTCTAACTTCACCGCCAACACTTCTTTTCAGAGTTTTCACTTCATTATTCATTAATCATCCAGACATTGAACCCTATATCCCGCTGTTCTGCAACTGGTCCCAATGAAGGTTTTTCATGGGATTTGCGAAATCCAGGTTTCATGAATTTTATGTACAAATAATTCTGCGATAAGTACTATTATGTCGTTAAAAGAAAGAGCTGCTTTGATTGTGAATTCTTTCTCTCACTAAAAAACTGTAATTATGAAACCAAAAATGGCTAAAGTAATGGCTAAAAAAAAGACAAGGATGTACTCGTACTTCAGTCTGACGTTTACGGACCATACGAGTAGCAATAAAATTCACTTCAAGCTCATCAATTAACTTCAACGAGGCTACACTTAAATGCGTTATGTTAGAGTTTCCTTTAATTTTAGATTATCGTAAACATCTTCCAACGAATTTCTTCTTAATATACGCATTTTATTTGTTCGCGGAACCGTCAAGTTTATTTTATAAATGAAAAAGGTGCCCCACCAAAGACAGTCTGAAAAAACGCTGCTAAACTATACAGCCTAAGCTGCTAGGAGCAGTTTTAATAAACTACAAACAAATAAAAAACTAAAGCAAACAAGTTTACAGCACCTGCGTAACAACATGGATATCAGCCAGTTAAGTTCCACACTCAGTCTCTCTCAATGCTTCTATGTCATGTCATTTAATTCCACCACACATGATATAAGGCGTAATTTAGTCAGGTATTTTCGTAAAGTAAGATACTTTTTAAAAATAATTTAGTAGTGTCGAAATACGTAACTCTTTATGCAGTTATTACAGAATGTATATGTGCTGTGTAGGCAGAAAATAAATAGGCTCTTCCATTAAAATTTCTATGTATTCTACGTTTGATGCAGCACAGTGGGGATCCAGTTGTGACGCTAAGAGAACAGACTGTGTGAGCTTTGTGTCTGCATTACTTTAGATACCTGTCGCTCCAAATATCTGGTAATATTTTTGCATTTGTATATACACTGTAATTTGTAAGCAAATATACAACCTTTTCTTAAACGCCAGACTTCATCACGGAACACATTTGTATTCACACTAACTTGTAAGCAAATATACAAACATTTCTCAAACGCCAGACTTCATCACGGAACAAAGGACGCTGACGTTAAGTTGTAAGGAAGGCATTATACCGAAAAATTTAAACATTCATAAACATGCACCTCAAATAAGCATCATAATAACTAAGGTTTACCCAAAGTAGTCAGCGGAGCACCGTGGCTTCTGGCAGATAATCAAATTGTTGACATTCATATATGTATGTTCATTTTCTTTTAGAAAGAGCACTTGCAGAAAACCGCAATGCAATTAATAAAGACAGAATTCTTATGCATTATTTAGCATACGTTTTTAAGATTAATTTTATTTATTTATCTATTTATTACTATATACTGAAAGACACTGTCATTAGCTCGGTCCATAATTCGTCGAATAGTGTATTGGAAAGATGCTGAAATTGGTCGTGGCCTAATTTTAAACACTGTACCTTAACTTTCTTGAAGGTACTGAAAAAGCACCATGAAAATATGAAGGGATTTTGACTGTCTTCAGGATAGACGATGGGACAGCACGTTCCCTCGACACTAGCCTACGCCATATCTCAAGAGACGTACTTTACCCTTCGCAGTAGGAACCTCAAATCATATTTGCCCACGGAGTTTACAGTCAGGCGGAGGCATGATATTTTTGGAATGCGTCTGTGAAAATAAAATAGTGTTAAGTGCAAGGTAGTGGACCACAAATCGACCCTGTACCAACACACTCGTCTGAAACAATTAGCCTCCAAAAGCCATGTAATTCTGTTTTCCTTTAGGTAGTTGCACATTCAGACTGATGTTTCCTTAGAAGAAAAATTGCTTTTTAGAAAGTTAGGTAAAATGAAAAGAAATTTATTCTCCTTAGCTGCAGTGATGGTGAAAGGAATAATACTGACAGTCTATTTTAAGTGTTCTGATAATAGTATAAAATAGAGAATTTTCAGAAATTTGTATGTAGCCTATATCTCATTTACGTCATTTGGGTCCGACAAAAAAGGTATTTCCTTTAAGATTCCTGCCTTGTCCCTTTCATATGTAGGATACAGCCTGAACTGATTATTAGATTTCTTCAGTTAATTTGGAAATCTGAATCAGTTGCAGAGTTATAATAAACATATTTTTGATATAGGGATGTTGGAGAAAATGAGAATCCGTCTGTTCGAAGGTATAGAGTACCGCTTGGTTCAACGGCACAGAGTCCCGGTTGGAAGACAGAAACACATCAAGTCTAATTTTGGGTTCTTATGGCTGAGAAGGGTTTTACTGCTGTCGTCAGGGTTTCGATTCCATTTAATTTTGTTGGTGTTTACGAAATTTTCTTTCTCCTAGCTCTTGGAAAGTTAAATTGACGTTTTCTTCTCAAAGTTACCATTTTACAATAACTTTGAAGAGTTGCTGACATATATTTCAACACTGCAGCTTTCTTCTTCCCAAGTGCATATATCATTTTTGCAAAATTATTTAGTTTTCGATGGCACGTAATTTTCAAACATTCCATTAACTCTCAGTAAGACGTGGAAGGTCAAACTGCTTATAACACAAGTCATAGAGCATAAATAGAATATTATTGCCGTATCCTAACCGTCATATCAACCAAATATTAAATTTGAAATACTCCCCTTCCTATGTCAAGACATCGCAAACATTCTGGATCCTTACCCGAATATTAAGACTTGGGTTAGGGTTCCTGACCTTAAGTATAATGCTGCTTTTAATAATCGCTCATTTAACATTTTAAAGGATGAGGGTCAAATAAACTACAGATTTATAATTATTATCATTATTATCATTATTATTCTCGTAGATAGGAGATGGCATTCGAATATACTCGATGTGCGATCTTTCAGGGGAGCTGACTCTCATACTGATCACTATCTAGTGGTTGCAAAAGTTAGGGAAAGACTGGCAGTAAGTAAACAAGCAGCACAGAAGTTTGATGCAGAGACATTTAGTCTCAAGAAGCTAAGTGAACTAGAGGTTAGGAAACAGTATCAGCTTAAGCTCTCAAAACGGTTTGCAACTTTGGAAAACTCAAATGTTAGTGAGGATATAAACAGGGCTTGGGAAAACATTGAAGAGCATATAAAATTCTCAGCTCAAGAGAGTCTAGGTCTGCATGAACGGAAGCAGTATAAACCATGGTTTGATGCAGAATGTGCAGAATTTTTAGATAAAAGGAAGCAGGCTAAAATTCAGTGGTTACAGAATCCGAACCAAAATAATGGAGATAATCTGCACAACGTAAGACGTGAAGCCAGTAGACATTTCAGGAAAAAAAGAAGGAATATCTGAAAGATAAAATTAATGAACTTGAAACAAACAGTAAGAATAAGAATATCAGACTTGTGCAGGGGTATCAATGACTTTAAGAGGGTGTACCAACCTAGAACTAATGTAGTATAGGATGAGAAGGGTGACCTGGTTGCAGACTCCCACAGTATTTTGGCTAGGTGGAGGAATCATTTCTCCCAGCTGTTGAATATACACGGGGTTAATGATGTTAGGCAGACTGACGTACATACGGCAGAGCCACTAGTGCCTGAGACTAGTGCCTTTGAGTTTGAGATGGCTATTGAAAAGCTAACAAGACACTAAAACAAGCTAAAACCAGGTACTGATCAGATTCCAGCAGAATTGATTAAAGCAGGGGATAGGATAATTTGGTCTGAGATCCATAAACTTATTGTTTCTATTTGGAATAAGGAGGAATTCCCTGAGGAATGGAAGGAGTCAGTCATTGTGCCTATTTATAAGAAGGGTGATGAAACAGATTGTAGTAACTGTCGAGGCATATCACTTTTGTCAACTACGTACAAAATTGTAGCCAACATCTTTTTGTCAAGGTTAACTCCATGTGCAGAGGAAATGATTGCGGATCATCAGTGTGGATTTCGACGTAACAGGTCAACTACTGATCATATATTCAGCATTCGTCAAATACTTGAGAAAAAATGGGAATAAATGAGGCAGTGCATCAGCTATTTATAGACTTCAAGGTAGCCTATGATTCAGTGAGGAGGGAGGTCTTGTATAATATTCTCATTGGGTTCGGTATCCCCATGAAACTAGTAAGGTTAACAAAATGAGTCTAAGTGAAACCTGTACCAGAGTTCGGGTAGGCAAATATCTGTCTGAGACATTTCCTATTGAGAATTGCTTGAAAGAAGGAGATGCTCTGTCACCATTGCTTTCAACTTTTCTTTAGAGTATGTCGTTACGAGGGTTCAGGCAATCCAGGAGGGCTTGAAATTGAATGGTACACATCAGCTTCTGGTTTATGCTGCTGATGTTAATATATTGGGTGGAAGCATACGTAGTATAAAGAAAAATGCAGAAGATTTAATGATTGCTAGTAAGGAGACTGGTCTAGAAGTAAATGTTGAGAAAACTAAGTACATGGTCATATCTCGAAATCAGAATGCAGGACACAATCACAACATAAAGATAGATAATAAATCGTTTGAAAGGGTGGAAGAATTCAAATATTTGGGAGCAACCCTAACGAATCGAAACTCCATTCATGAAGAAATTAAGAGAAGACTGAAGTCGGGGAATGCTTGCTATCATTCGGTGCAGAATCTTTTTCTTCCAAGTTTCTATCCAAAAACAAAAAGATTAGGGTATACAGAACTATAATTTTACCTGTTGTTCTGCATGGATGTGAAACTTGGTCTCTCACACTGAGGGAGGAACAAAGACTGAGGGTGTTCGAGAATAGGGTGCTGAGGTGGATATTTGGGCCTAAGAGGGACGAGGCGACGGGGGAGTGGAGAAGACTACATAACGCGGAATTTAATGACCTGTACTCATCACCAAATTTTATTCAGGTAATCAAATCGAGAAGACTGGGATGGGCGGGGCATGTGGCACGTATGGGGGAGGAGAGAGGTGCATACCGGATTTTGGTGGGGAGACCCGAGGGAAGGCGACCACTTGGGAGATCCAGGTGTAGATCGGAGGATAATATTAAGATGGATATTCGGGAAGTGGGATGGGGGGACATGAACTGGATTGAGCTGGCTCAGGATAGGGACAGGTGGGTGGCTCTTGTGCGTGCGGTAATGAACTTCCGGGTTCCATAAAATGCAGGGAATTTCTTGACTAGCTGAGAAACTGTTAGCTTCTCAAGAAGCCTCCGCTCCATGGAGTTAGTTATTATTTTTCTCGTACTTAACGCAGACATTCCTGTCATTACAAAGACCAACCTGTTAATATTATTTGTGAAAAAGCTAGCTGTTTTTTTAGCAAACATAACAGGTACTTTACATAAAGACCTAAGTAGATTTATGGTAGCATCTACCTAAATTCTTCTTAGAATGACAAATATTTCGGACAAACGTTTTAGAGAAAATAATTTTATGTTCAATAAATTTGTCCCGAAATTCATGCCTTTTATGAGATAATATGGAAAAATGTTGTAGACCCCACAAAACAGATGACAATATATGGTAAGGTAGTACATTTTCGATATTAGTACATATCTGATCAGCGTAAGGAATAACGAATTTTTCTCGCTTCATTGTTTTGGTAGCACTTCTCGGAATCTGGTGGCGTGATGCGGACAGCTTGTTGTATTATCTGAGTTAATTTCATCCACACATCAGCTTGTGTTTCAGAGCTGCTTTTTTTTTAGGGAAGGTTACTATTGGTGATTAGAGATTTGCCCTGTTGCAAGACTGCCTAGTTCTTATATAGTAACTGGCGTCATTAGTGTTGGGTTAGACTGAAACTACTTGTGTCCGCGTTTTCAGACATCAACTCATGTTTGGCCTATGTAACAATTACTGCCACGTCTTGACGTAGTTTGTCGTTACTTGGTTGTTTCTTCTGTTCTATCTCGGGTACAGTTTCAATCAAGAGAGTAGGTAAAATTTCGTTCGGATGAAAAATTGTTTACAAAATTCATCGCGACACTAATAATTGGAATCGAGTTACAAAATGAATGCGACCGGATTCGTCCCAGCCAAACCCAGTATTGTGAAGTTTCTAGTATTTTTTGGGAAGTTGAAGGAAGTTGAAGTTGATATCTATTGACAATAATAACCGAAATTACATTTGCATTATTTTATTATTATTCCATTATTGGGAATCTTGTACCTTATTTAGACACAAATGGGCATGAATAGGACCTTTTACCAGCTTTAGCCCCACATCATAATTTTTAATAAAAATGTGTTTAGGAAACATATTGCATCCAAATTAACACATCAAGAAAGCAAGGTTTTGCGCAATTTTTCCGATGCGTGGAAAAAATCTGCTTCATTTGGACGCACTGCTAAAGGTTTCGAAAACATTGTAATAATACCTTGCTCTACAAGGTGTTCCGGAAGAGAAGTTTACTCCTTCATCACTGTTGAAGCCTGCCTATCCTACAATTACTACCACTGCTGCCACTGTCACTACTACCCAGGCACCACTATCATCTTGCTCATCAGTGGTACTGCCCATAGTAATCTCCAGTCCAAACGGAGACATTGTTGATGCCACAACATCAAATTCAAACACAACAAACAATTCAATGTCAAGCATTATCTCAAATGTAAAAAAAATCTTACCAACACCTGAAAAAAGACGTCACCAAGGAAACGAAAAAGCATATCTTTGGTCCGCCTCACCTCCGTTCAAAATATGGAAGAAACCCGAGATAAAAATGTGTTTTTCCAATAACGACAAAACGAACAACCAGTGATGTCATAGGTATCACAAGAGCAGAAGAGGGACTAATTGTTACAAAAAGTCTCCAGCAAAGGATGACGAGTGTGGTTCTTGCTTCTTAAATTATTATTCTGCTAAATTTGTGAAGAAAGTGACTAGGTGTCTTGCCATAAATATAATGTCTGGTACCGCGAAATATGCGTTGGTGCGAAAGTCAAGGGGCAGTTTATTTGTGGTACATCACACTAATCAGAACTGTACCAACAAGGGATCGGAATTGTACCTACGGAGCTACATTGTCAGCCAATTGTAAGGAGTTCCCTAATATTTTTTTATAATTACATCATTAAACATTTTTCTTTGAAAAATCTGACGTATTCATCAAGCTACAGAGAACACTTTTCAATACTCATATTTTATTCTGTTCATGCATTTTACACATTAAAGCAAGTTTTGTCTGAAATGATCGAAATTGTACCACCCTACCATACTCGTAGTACGGCACATCGGCTTTGCATGCTGGATAAATAAAGGCTACTGACACAAATAGGGAATTCGTAACACTAATTGCTTTTCCATGGCAACAACGGTTCGCGAATGAGCCCCAATGTTACGTTTATACGTACGTTGCCTGTCTTGTTTAGGTTAGTGGCATCCCTGTTAATTAAGCTTGAATGGGCTGCGCACTGCGAAAAAAATGCGTGATGGAGGCGCAACACCAAGTGTATTATATTGACACAAACAATAAACTTAAACATTGCCTTCTTTTTAGTGTTTTAGTACTAACCTGGAGGTATGTGTAGTAACCAGCAAGCTTTAAGTCGTCAATGCTAAATCAACTGGTACTTATACTTACCAATATTTTTTAAGAGTTCGACATACGATTTTCTCGTCTACAAGGTGCCACATTTTACAGCAAGAGAAACAGTAGTTCCAGAGATGTTTCCAGCAGTGGGACAGTCGCCTGGCCGCATGCACAAACTTCGAAGCAAAACACTTTGAAGGGGATAATACCGACCTGTGACTGAATAAGCCTAAAACAGTTATATCGTCCTAGTCCGGAAACTTTCATCTCGCACCACGTAACCTACTAACATCTCACGGCTAGCCACTTTAGGATGATGCAGTTAGGACATCATATGGCCTAAGGACAGCACCTGGCTTAGTTCTGTATGAGGTTTAGGATTGTCTGTTAGACGGTGAGTCAGGAAGATCCTCACTGACACCAAGGCCAACGAAGTGTGTAATTTAGGTGCCCTCGCCTACAAGATAAGATGTAAACGGGAAGACCGGGTGAAAAAAGGAGTATTGAGGTTGAGGAGAAGGGAAGAACTAGATTGTACGTAGGATCGTTTGGCAATAAAATAATATGAATAAGATTAGAACCTGCGTAAACATAATAAATAGCACATTTAATCTGCAATCATTCGTAATATAGTGGATGTGTACTGGCAAAACATGGTGTTACCAGGCACGTGTAAAGGAACGTATGTGCAACTCAACTAAACAAAAAATTACAAATTACAAATTACAAATTAGTGTCCGTTAACTAGTGACAGAACGCTCACATAATGCCACATGCGACAGTGAATAATTGCGGAAGATCGATATGCTAGAGGTGCTACCTACATTAACATAAAAATCTTTGCGTGCACAATTTATTTACTTGTTTCATATGATTCTCCCAGTTAACAGTGATTATTTCTAGGAACAACTTTAACCTGTTCGTCTCCATAATGGAGTCGCGGTTTGTTAGCTGTGTTGGAGGACCTGGATTTTTTTTAATAAGAGCAGAATTTGGATGACATGATTTTTGAAAGGTAAAAATAAAGTTGTCTTTGGCCACGCCATGAACGCATATAGGAGGGGCAGATGTACAGCTCCACTCTTTCTTAAGCTTAACACTAGATGGTGGTGAGCGGTCAAGTTCACGGTTCGGCCGCTTTACAGCCGGGAAGGAACCCAGAAACCCACTGAATATGAGGCTGCGTGGCCCCCAGGGTCTTCCTGGACGTTTTTCCAGTGGTATAAATTTATGTTTAAAAAAACTCTTAAAATTATGGAATATTCCACGAGTTTTGAAAATAAAAATGCAAAGTATAGGGCTTTTCATCAATTACAGAATAGCCTGTGTTCTTAATATCACCAGTGCATTAGACTTAAGTAATAAGTAAAATGTCGATCCCAGTGGCAGCGCGTTCTAAGGTGTGGGTGTGTGGCAGATCGCTTGCTGGGACTGTGGGAATGAATCCTGCCGAGGGCATGGATGTCTGTCTGTTGTGAGTGTTGTGTATTGTCGTGTAGAGTTCTCTGCTGCGGGTTGATCACTGATCCAGGGAAGTCCTACTGATTGTGGTATGTCTAAATGAGGGCGATCATGAAGCCTCGAAAATGAGAAAGCCCTGACCCCCAAGCGGATGTCGTGGCATGAGGGAGTAAGTAAAGCAGATACGCAGGAAATATTAAGTTAATGTCGCACCACTTTTCCTTCCCATCATTCTTTCCAACACAAGACAATTTCATCACTTCTAGTTGTTAGATCTTTGATCTCAATGAGAGTCAATGCCATGGATTATATAGAAATATAATCAAGGTAAATGACAGCAAATATAAGCACAAAATTGCATACCCCCTCTCTGTAAAACAAATATGACAGGCATAAGCGACGCTGTTGACTGACATCAGGCTCTGCACACTTTGCGGCTACTTTAAAATTTATTCAGACTTCCACAACATTTACAGTAACTTATCAGTAATGGGCAGCGTAATATTAAAACTGATCTGAAAGGAATTAAGTTTGAGGATGTAGACAAGAATCAACACGCTCGGTGTAGGGACCAAGTGTTTTGCTTCGTAGGACACAGTGATGAAATTTCGTCTTACATAAAAATCTGGAAATTTCTTACAAACCGGAACTTGTGAGATTCTGAAGAAAGATTTCTGCCGTATGGAATTCGTTATACAGGAGCTTGTTAAAATAAAACTCCCTTCACACAATACCCTTCAAACACAATTAACTGACACATGTGATAAGTTTAGTGTTAAATGTGAGATTGCTTAATATTTTTCATGAAACAATTCGCCGATTTTGACGAAATTTCGAAAGCAATTTTGCCACTGAAGAAAGCCCCAAGGCCATAATTTATGACCAGGAACAACAACACGGCATGAGCACAAAACTGTGAGGCGAAAGCGACACTAGTGTCACGTATTCTAGGGGCTGAATTTGTATTTGAAACATACGCAACTTCCCTTCGTTAATTCGTTAGAGAGAATTAAACAATAAATCACAGCTGCGCAGTAAATTATCTGTAGTGTTCTGTTTTGTGGAAACATCTAAAACCCACTGCAGCCAGTCATGTGAAATGCCATAAACGTAGCTAAAACCCGTGTACGAAATACTTTGTAAGTCAGCACTTAACGAATATAGCGACAATGCGAAGGTCTGATGTTATATCCGACTAATTTAATACAAACAGGCGTTATACTTATGTAACAGGTTCTTCACAGGGATAAAATAAATAAAAACAGGCCTATGGGAACTCTAGAACTAAAAATCTATGCAATTAGAAAGCATTTTCGATACGTTTCGTCTGGAAGTACTTGTTCGCACTTTGTTTACAGATGTAAGAGTGGAACCCAATAAATATTTTATTGACGTTAAACATGTTCTAAACTTTATAAGTAGCGTTATAGTTTCCAGGGCTGCCACACATGTATGAGGTCTTTGTTCTCAAAAAGCGAGGCTTTTAATAGCATTTGAATCTCGTAGGTACACAGACACGTCACAAAGTGACATATGTTACTCCAGGACAAGACTGGTAGTTGTAACTGCAACGAGAATTTGTTTAAAATACAGCAGGAGAAAAGTGAGGCACAAAAACATGACTTTCCACTGCTTCTGTCTCCTTTATGCCATATGGAAATCAAGGTCAACAACTGAGAGTATGTCCTGCAAAACATGCAACAACAACTGTTTCGTCGTCTTCCTCCCTCAAGTATTGCACAGCTAAAGTAGCTAACACACAGAAAGTAGCACGTGTCTCATATACAACATGCTACTTTATATTCACATGGGCTATTCGTCGGTAAGCATCCTTTCGGAAGATCCTTTGAACAAGCTTCTTCTTGCTATGGTAGAGAGCACCCCTAAGAAATATATTCATCGGCAGCACAACGGCCTTATATTGGCACTTGTGAGTTAATTCATTTTAAAGGCAATAGGTTTAGTCTTTTAAAATTAATAAATTCACATGTGCCAATATAAACCGTTGTGTTGTTAATGAATGTACTTTTTACGGGTGTTTTGTGTACGAGAGCAAGTAGTCCGTATAGCGAATCGCTACTGGCTGGAAGGCACAGGGATCAAATTCCGGTGGTGCCGAAATTTTCTGTCCCCGTTTATACTCGTCCTGGGGCCCACACACCCTCCTGTACAATGGGTACGGGGGTTCTTTCCTGAGGTAAAGCGGCCGGGACATGGCGTCACCCAGCCGCCCCCTTCTATCACCAAGGTTAAAGAAAGGCTAGAACTATACCACTCCTCCCCCTCTGGGCCTTCATGGTCTGTTCTAGGGTGAAATTCACTTTTACCTATAGGTTAGGTCACTCAATGTGAGAAAAATCATAAATAACTTATTATGATTCTCTCAATAGTAGGCCTACTAGTGCTAAACCTTTACATTTTGTCTTCTGCCCGATAAATATTTATTGCAACTCGTCCAGTTACCGGCTCGGTCGACGTTTGGCTTGCCTCCCAAAACTTCCACAACAAAAGATATCATTTCGCCCAGTGGTTACTTTCTGACGAGTTGCCAGTCCACAAATATCTGATCTGTATTTAAAAGATGTTTGTGAAATTTTTGTAACGGAAGTTCTAAACAAACATCTTTGCCTACCTATCATTCGCTTGCTTTCCTTAACAAAACCACAAAACTTAAGGCCACCACAAGTCCCCTAATTCGCCACTATGACCGAGAACCGCAAATAATACAGCATTCTGCGCTCAAGAGCTGCAATATCGCTAATTTCTGAGTCAGTCTAGTGAGCTTTAGAGTCATAACTCTCTGCCTTTCTTGCCAACGGGTGTTTGTTGTGCGTGTTAAGGGTGAGCTGCGATTTTCTAATGGGTGGTTTGAAGGAAGTATGTACTGGTGTAAAATTGTGCTTTACACTCAGGAAAGCTGCATGAATTAAAGTAAAAGACGGGAAATAAATTCGTCCAAACGCCGTGCAATAGTGGCACATGGCTTTAACAGCCTTGTGGATTAGTAGAATGAACACTGAAACCGACAGGATAGTTATATACACACACGCACAAATATTTAGCAAAATTAACCGCCCAGCGACCTAATTCATTTGTGAAATGTCAACGAAACCTTGGAGAGTAATGCGACATGACTGTGAGAGTCGTCGCAACGTAGTTTGAGATAAATGAATGTAGCTGTCAATTTATTGCACAATGAATCACGTAGAACACTCTGCTGTTCTCAGTTTCCTCTAAACTTATGATTATAATGGGCTAAGGAGAAACAAAATAAAATTTGTTGGGCATTTCTCGGTGTGGGTCTCCGATATCAAGTTTTTCTGAAGGAAGGTACATTTATTTTTTCTGAGCGCAAAAGAAGCTGGCAGACGCTCAACACGACTTCCCTTTTATTGGAAAAGTCTATGTATGCCGGTCCTTAAAACCATGCGGAGCCAAATGGACGTGCTCTGTGCTCTCTCAATGAAAGCGGGTCCACGACATATGTGTTAGTTTCGGCCTCAGGACTTCTGGTTGCTGGGGTCCTTACTAATTCATTTTTGTAAATATTTATAGGCCTCTTTGCCATCTGTCCTCCACCAAAATTTCAAATTTTGTATTATGTGGGTTTCATGATTCGAAAATGTATATCTCTTCACCCTTTGAAGCAGAGCTCAGCCATCGGTCTGTTCAGTAGACGAGGGTTGTGCTCATGTATCACAGACTCGTGACATATGACTCTGTGTACTTTTCTATATATATATATATGTGTGTGTGTGTATATATCTCTGGGGCATCTGGGTTGTGAAGCAACGTATATAGCTTCGCAACCCATATGCCCCTAATATCTGTACTGACCTCAGGAAAAACCTCAGATTTCATAAGCAGCTCTGCAGAAATTTAAGTGACAGTCTATCTTCCTTAACTTCAATTACCTCATATCAATTACACCTAATCCGTTATTCCGTGCATAATTAGAAACCAATATTTCCGAGCCTTAGGAGCCAGGACATCGTGGCCTGCATAGTGACCGAGCTATGGGTGGGGACTGAGTTGGGCTCTGTTCACTTCACGGCAGGCATGCCAAATTTTTATCTCCTCCAAAACGTCCAGACCGGCCTTAGGGCCCAAACACCCTCATAGTCAATGGGTATAGGGGGCTACTTCCTAAAAGGCTAAACGGTCAGAATGTAGAGCTGCCCACTCATCTTCATTTAGTGTTGAGGTTAACCACGATACTTCTACTCGATACAGCGTGCACAGGGACAAATCTACAAGAGTTTAATGCCGATAAAGGTCTATAACTTACAAACGTCGTTTGTGAGTCTGCTTCTTTACAGAAACGATTCCCATGTGTCGAGTCTTTTCTATACCCAAACACACAGATGCACACTTACGGATAAGCATATTCCAAATGTACGCATCGGAATTCCGCTCTCATACGGAAAGAAGTATTACCGGAGGTACCTAATCTGGCATTTGCAGTAAATTGCCTCTAAGGTTGACGGCTCTTTCCTGTTCTATTTTGCAGCACTTTAAAACACCAGGGGTACAAGTATTACTGCAGGCGATATTTCTGAACTAACTTAATGGATCGGAGTCCTTGATAAGCTAGAGATCGCGAGCAGATCCCACCTTACGTGGAATCAGGTGCATCATTGTCGTGTAGACTTCCTTGTGACAGTGACAGTAGTAAACTAGGATTCCAATGCGGAGTTGTTTGTTTAATTTTGGACATGAATCCACATTTTAGTGAAAATAACCGTGTAAGCATAAAAATAATTAAGGGCGGAGATTTGCGTCCTTTGACCCGTTTACGCGTTCCTGTGTGTCAAAAAGTCTCTGTGCTATGACAGAGATACCTTAGGGTATGGCCACGCAGAAAAGCGAGCTTAAAAGAATAGAACTCACACTTTTGTTATGCAGGTGGTCATACGGACGCGAGCGCGTGCTGGGCGTGTGAGCGACATCGCTTGAAGGTACAAACTGTTCTATTTCTTGAGCGACTCCGCTCGACCTTGATGTCACGATAGCAGCTATGCGCATGCGCGGGGCAGTTCAGAACCACAAGGCACGACGCCGTAGTTATCGGAAAGCACTGTAATGAATAACGTGGCAGTTTATGGGCACTAGTACTGGCGAAATACAAAGAAGTTCTGATTTCTGAAGTTCGTATAAGACATGATATATGAAGAGAAGGCCACGCAAATTTTTAGAAGGAAGAACACTGTCGATAAATTGTGGGAAGAAGTAGCTACAACAAGGAATATGACGAATGGTAAGTTATTTCAAAAAATGAAAAGAATGGCGTGCAGTTTACTTACTCACTTCTAGTTGTTACAGAAATAATTTTGTGTTACTAAATACCTGCAAGAAATTATTATTATTTATTATTATTATCCGAATTTCTCACTTCTCAGCTTTAGCTGGGAAATATTCACCTATCCTGAGATGCATCATCAATAGGATTAGGCTCGGTGATCTTATGTGTAATTTAGGAAATTTCTCACAATTGAACAGGTGCCAATAATTACCACTTTTTGCATTTGTATATGTGTGTGGGTGCAGGTTAAGTCTGTTTAGATTTTGTGACAGTGACTTTGGAATCATTCCCGTAGCTGAAATTATTATTATTATTATTATTATTATTATTATTATTATTATTATTATTACAGGTATTAAAGCTAATATGAACTGGAAGTCCTTGAAGGACAATTACAGGAAAGAGGTTCAGAAGATCCCACGGTCCATGTCTGAATGCAGTGCGTCAACTGACAAGACAAAGAGGCGGTATTTGGAACTCATGTCTTTCGTAAAAGATTATGTTTCCCCCAGTAATATGATAGGCAATTTAGAAAGCAGCACTGCCATGGTTTCATCAGAAAGCAAGGTTGATGTCGAAGACAATGGTGATGTAGACAACGAACTACACATCATCAACGATGATTCTGAATTGTCGCACCCATCGCCAAGTCCACCGCCGGAGACGCACTCTCATAATTCATTTACGTTCCTAGCGATTTGCAGGTTGCCAGTCGTGTCAAGCAGACTTAGTAAGCCGACTTGACGACGGGCGCATGGGATTCTGCCCCGATTTCAGGATGCAGATCAAGCGACTGTGCTTCCATGACGGTATGAGTTTCTGAATGCGGAAGACGGCGTTGAACACTTAGTCGGAAAAGTTTAAATCTCGCTTGAAAGAATGTTCCAGAACCCTATTCAGTATACGGTGACTTGCCTGTTCAAACCACTAGTACGAGTTTAAAGTTTCACTGAGTTTCCAATGTACGGCTAGTCGGCTCTCCAGTCACACCTACTGAAAAAAAAAAGCTTTGTTTTAGTGGATGATATAGCTTGCATATACGTATTTATTTACCCTTTGAAGACTGACATTCATCTAAACTATTATAAAAATTCTGTCCCTACATACCATCTGCTTTTCAGAGACCAATGTTTTAAGGGTTCTGAGAAATAATCTACGTTCTCTCAGAATAATAAGAAATATTAACGATAAGCTGGGTAAACAGGTCACAGCAGGTGGTATTCAGAATATAGTTGCCACTGACCGTTAAGGTCCTTTTGTTGACAAGCCACTGCAGCACAAGCCTCTGAGGCAGCTCTCAAATTCGGTTTCAAATTTTGGCCCGGCATCCACCGATCATGGAGGATTTCCGCGAAAATATTCCGCCCCTGCTAAGTACTGTTACGAAACGTACACGTTCTACTGCAAGTTCGCCTTGCACGGCTTTAGAGCAATCGACGTGAGCAGCCGCATAATACCCAGGGTGCCATTTAATCAAGTGTTCGGGAGGCACAAAAGTGGACTTGTATCTGAGTTCATTTTTGTAACACGTGGCTCTTTTGGGGTTGATTTTTACACAGAAGATCCTGTACCCCAATGCAGCGGTTCCTTGAAAAGAAAATGTTTGCTCAGCTAATGAAAAAATTGCCTGTCTTTTGTCTTCATACCTCTCCTCATAAGAACAAAAGAATTGGTTGTAGTCCATACCACCACACTTTGTTTTTTAAGATCAATTTTAATATTACCCTCCCAGTTTCACCTGTCCCCATAGACGTGTCTTCCCTTCAGGTTTCTGAAAAAATTATGAATAAGCAACATTTTTTGTTTCTCGCATGCATGCAGCACTTCCTGAGCATCTCGACGTCTTTGAATTCATGATTAGTTACAATACTAAAACTCCTCGCTTGTGCAATGCATTCATTGGGAATCGACTGTGTACATCAGTGTCGTATAAACTGCTACATAGCAAATACATTTAGTTCCTTATCACTTGCATTTTCGATGCCGCTTGCCACTTCTGTATCTGAGCACATAATTACACAAAATATATCAAACATTACGCATGTCAAAATTGTTGGTGCGTGCGGACAGCGGTGATTTTAGAAATTTGAGGTCGGACTGTTAAAAATTTTAAAAACAAAGGTGTAATACTAAAAGAGAACTATGATGTCATATATAAACCAAATATTTTTTGGATACAAATCTAAGAAAAATCTACATTACGTTATCCATTCGGGTTCTGTTCTATTATCTCACCTCTAACCACAATATTTTCAAGAAACTGGCATTTTTTATTTGTGCTTAGCTTAGTAATGTCACTTTTAACGTTTGTGTCCATGCCTCTCTCATTAGTGGTAACAAATTTTTATTTGCTAATTTGTATATTTCGGAGCTCTTTTTTGTTTCATGAGTGAAAACAATTGTTTCAAAAATATGTGCAACCGAACATCACGCATATTTGTAGAAGAAATTGAAGAACTTTGGAAATGAAACAACAAGATATTAATAATATATCACACAGGCGATTCTGCAGGAATGGATAAGACTGATATGGGCGTAGTCTGGTAGTCAAGTAGGGGAGAGGGGGCTAGTTGGCTACAGGGGTAAATTGGCAAAAAGGCCATAATTCCCAAAGACAGCGCATGATAGCAGCACTTGGCAATTTGTACCGTTCATTAGCTTCTCCTGAGAGCTATCAGCAAAATTCAGTGCTTTCTGAGCTATGACTGAAGCGTGGTCTGGTGTTTTATTTTGTCCACCGTAGGAAGTGATTTTTTCATCGCTGTATAAATGTTTTGTGTTTACAGTTTGGTTATAGCTACATGTGACATTGTGCCACCTATGAATGGTACCTCCTTTTGGCTAACTTTGGAGCTAGAGAGAATTGTAGACTTCAGTAGTGTCTGAGGATGATATAGTCTGAAACATGAGAAAGTGGTGACGGGTCAGGTCGGCACACGCAACGCGGGGCTTGTTTGTTTGGTGTGTCAACTTGTCCCGCTTTCGGTTAGTAAATTATTTGGTTAATAGTTTAGCAGCCTGGTCTTTTAATCTTCGTTTTAAGAAGCTAAACAACTCATACTTGCAAGAAGCAGTCAGGTAGGAGCAAAAAACGCCTTGAGTACTGCTACAAGCTGTGAGAACTCTGCAGAAACGCGGAAGGCCAATAGAAACGCGGCGAACGATTTTCAGATTTATTTTCGGATTTTGGTAAGATACTGCAAAAAGGTGAGGGGCGGCGAGGTAAAAGCACCTCAGCAACCCTGTCACTGAACACGCCGTCCATCCATCTGGGTAGATGACGAAGGAGCATTGTGTAAGATATGTAGAACATTTCGTGGCAGATGCTAGGCCTTCTAAAAGAGAGACCAGTAATCCTTTTGCAGGCAACCATGATTCGCATTTGTCCATACGGGCAATATATTACTGCAAGCAGAAAGGCGTGACTGTCCTGAACTTTCCTCCACACTGCAGCCATAAATACCCAGGACACCAGAAGACTCGGAGAAAATGAGCGAAAAACTGGGCCTAAAATATAAGAAGGAGAAGCGTGCCACGTATCTAAAGAGAGATTCACAAGAACAGAGGGCAAAAATTAAGAAAAAAATCCAAAAATGCAGCCGACAGAGACGAAGAGGACTCCGAGGATACTTCCTGCCTCTATGTCTTGGCGCATCCAGAGAAATGTGGATTCAGTGCACAGACTGAAATTTGCGGTCACATGAATAATGCACTGATGGCTGTCCCATCTGTGTTTCCTTAAATTGCCAGTCTGATGGGTTTGAAATGCTTTGTTTGGAATGAAAAGGTATATTGCTGTTGGTAGGCTAGTGTAATATTGACTTGCCTTTCCTTTTGCTTTTCTTTTTCAGTTTAAGTAAATGTGTTGAATTTTGTGCCGAACGTTTGTTGTTTCTCAACTATTTTTTTACCACAATAACATCTCATTGTTGCGTACAACCTGCATCTGACACCAGGTGCGCGACCAGAATTATTCTTCGCTGTTGGGGGGGGGGGGGAGCTGAACGTGAGGCTAATATATAATTTATTTTTTATTATAAAATTATATTATAAATATCACGTAATGAATATAACTGTAACATAACACCGTTTGCAACTACATTCATACACATACAAATATAACTACAGTTCCATGACTCAGTGAGCCCTATCTTATTTTTTTAAGTTCATTAATTTATTATTCAAAGTTAATATACTAATCATCAGCTGATTTCGGCTGCAGGGTAAATCACATAACACGCTTGGTGTCATCGTATCTCCAAAACCTGTGTTTCTTAAATTTCGGTTTTGGGGGTTTGAGGGGCTGCAGCTCAATAGTCCCCCTCCCCCTTGGGTGCGCCTCTGTCTGACACATTTGTTCTATAAAACATTATATTAATCGCTGTCTGTTACTTTTTGGCCTTGAAAAGTTGGCATCTTTATTTTCCACTTATATTTCAGTATGCCAACTTACCTCGTCAGCGGGGCAGGTTGGCACACGTGCAGAGGTTAGGGAAAGAGCCTCTCCCTCCTATTCCTCATGAATAGCTTCAAATTTGTGTAGGTCAGATTGTAGCCCAAGAATGTTACTAGCCATATGTGCCCTTACATTCAACTAAACGAGTAAAAATTATAACACGAAAAGTGTACCAACTAGCCCCTCCCCTACTTGGAACTACGAGACTTAACTTGTTTTAAATTTTTGCGGAAAAGTATTTTCTTTAGAACACGACAATAAATGGAAATCGGCGATATTGGGAATATAGTGTGCCTATTATTGTCCCCGAGAAAAGTTTTCGTTGCGGTTTAAATATTACACAATACCACGACATAACACTCTTTGTTATCACGTTCACTGTGAAGGTAATTGGACAGTTCTGTGTGTGCTCACAAAGTTTCATATAAGGTACAATAAGCTTGTATGAAAACCTTCATATTGTTTGACACTTTGCGTAGTCATTTCCTCTTGCAACTCATAAGCATGCAGTTGACACCTCGGGACGCAACGGATACACATGAAGCAGACTCATCGGGACGAAACTGCTATAATTTCTTAACCACGGGACGCAACTCCTACGTTCTCCTGGACACGGTATGTAATGTCTTTAGTATTATCCACAAAGGGTACTATCCCAAATAAATTGCACGAGTTTTAAAGTGCTGAATCTTCGCCCTGGTCTATACACTCTCTTGCATAAAGTAATACATGCAGCATAATTCGAACATTTTTAGAAAAATAATGAATAAGAAGTACTTAGTCAGTGACTCATGCTCTTTGAAAAACAGCTAAACTGCCGTTACTGCATAAGAATAAGAAAAAGATTCAAATGTTCACATTTTTAGGCTTTAAAATTTCGCTTCGGCAAATACTACCAGAAAGATGACTAATATTGAATGCTAACATAAAATATAGCTGCACGATGTGAAGTAAGTACAGCGTCGGAGAGCCAATATGTTAAGCCACTGGCCTCGTATGATGATCTTGTTCTTGTGTCTTCTGCAGGAAGCACGATGGCTACACATAATACAGATACAGAGAACATCACACCCGGTCAAATATAGTAAAAAGATTCTGAGAACTGCGAATGAGATATCAGTAATTATTTCCAAACCGTATGAGCGCAAACCTCGGAGTACCTCGGTCATTAAAATGCCTAGGCTACGGGTCCGAGGCCTGAGAATAGTAGTTCCATTACCTGCGGGTAGCCGTCGGGTTCAGACCGGCTCTACAGTCCCAGCAATCCTCCCATCCACTGCGTACATGTGTTATTTTTATGGTCATAAAGCGGCAGGGACGTGAACATGAAAATTGCCACAATCTTGTGTAGAATTCCAAGACAGAACCTAAGTATACGTCCACGCAGTAAGTCTTCAAGGCGTGGTGTTTAATTAATTTACCTTACCTTCAACTGTGAACCTGACAAAGCTATATACGCTAAACAGGTGCTCGGTCGTGAAAGGGCGTGATGCGGCGTTTCAAAATGAAAAATCAGCTGTGCTTCAGAAGAATCACCGCACCCAGTCCCAGAAGACAGATGATCTCGGAATAAAGTCTACATGTAGCGTAAATAAACAGTTCCTGGATCTCGGAACTCCATAAGCCTCAAATCCAGCTAAAAATGTAGGAATTGTTCATATTACGTAACAGTTATAGTGGCTCTGCTAACTTTGTGTAACTGATCAGAAAACCGTACGATTACGGCAAAAGTGGATTAGATATAAAACATGCTTCTAATTTTTCTACAACTCCTGTTCAGAACTTCTTCGATGCTATACTTACCTAATTATGCTCAAATACATTTGCACAGAAACTGTAATTTTTTAACAAACTTTAGTACATCTCCATTATACCTGTATCAAATTTAATCAGAAATCTATGCACCTTTATTCGAGTTGTCTCATGCGGACAGAGAAGCAAGGTGACAAATTAAGAGCATTTTTATAACCTGTCGCTGCAAACGTGCCAGTATGTATTACCTGCTTTAGCATTAAAAGACTACATTTTGCCCACACTGTGTATATTACTCTTCCATACATTTCTCAAAAATCATTTCCCAAAAAACATTAAACGGGTGGTCTTTCTAATGGAAGCACAGAGTTTTTTGTTGTGTTGGAATTGAATTTTTATAAATCATTTAGATGAACTACGGGCTTCGAGGCTGTACGCCTGCAGTTCGTGCCGCAGTGTGCCGTTGCAATTTGGCATTCTGAATTCACACTCAAGTGTATATACATTACATAAAGCTCTGGATTTTATTTCCTTTGCTAGCATAATTTATGTTGTCATCGCCATTTTCGTTACTACTCTAGTTATCACATCTTGTGTTTACCATTAGTTCACCAGGGTTGCTGTTTTTCGGCAGTTTCTCTAGTGTTGCTTCCACCTCTCAAATTCATGCTACCGCAACTTTGTTATTATTTGCTACACAAACTGAAAGGTAAGAACTTGGTGTGGCCACCAATGGCGCAACGTTCTTATCAAGATCGGACTAGCAGACGGACGGACACACAGACAGAGAGAGACACAGACATAAGTAACCGTCCCTATGCGCATTCTTCCTGACATGTTGTGCAAAGAGCAAGTAACAACCAAAACTACTTCGTGAAACGGAGAGCAGAACTGAGAAGCAAAAAACACGGCTGTACTTAAAGAACCTAATAGCTGGCATTCCGGCTTCGTATTCAGAAGTTGCACTAACGTTTCAGGGTGTCCTCAGTCCCTTCAGGAAAACGCCAGATTAGTACATTACAACTGACAACGGCCTAAGTTTCTTTCCATTCTACGTTTTATCACTTTTAGGTTTCAGAAATCCGCTAAGTTTTTTGGATAACCCTGAATAGTTCCTTACACTCCTCACTACGCAGACAGAGCCGACCGCCTGACAGAAAAAGTTGTGAACTGTCCATTTTGCAGATATTTCTGTCAGCAGGTTTTAAAGTGACACTGCAGTGTAAGGCATTCTACTTGTGCACAATTACGACGGACACAACGTACACAAAATGCATTTGAAACGAAATGCGCAGCTCAGCGAGGTTAAAGACCTTATTCTATGACAGGAACAAACGCTACAGTGGCTGAACTTTAGCGGCATCAAGTCCCATAGAAGGCAATGTGTTTGTTTCTCTTACCTCTCAGATCTCAGCAGCGTTCTCACAACACTCGAAGTGGAGAGCCAAACCTCTTCAACTGTCGACAACCTTCGCAATATATAGATGTAGTACATAAAACAAAGACTGACTCAGATCTGGGTTTATAACATCAGTGACTATGAACATTACTGTCTTCTAAGATGTGATATTTAGATCGGGAAACATTCACCGACGTTTCGGACAAGACTTGTTGCTTCTGTGTTCATGGTAAAATAGGAATAATGAAAATTATTCTTCTAGGCTGAAGACGGAGGCAGTGGTTTCTGTGAATCTTTGGTAAAATCATATTGGACTGCAACAGGTCATATCACAAACGACAGTAGCTGCTCTTCAAAGAAAAACTATTGTCTGAATTCAGTTCACTAACTCCGTTCAGAAAACTCACTTTTCAGACAGGAATTTTCCACAGTTAATCATAAAGTTTTTCGTCATTTACACAATGCGAAGGTTCGTTGCCATTTAAAAAGCCGAATTACATCAGTTCACAACCTTTTCTTATTTCTTTAACGGGCATTTTAACATTTTCCTCCCATTCACGCCTATAACGTACAAGCTATGATTTAGTTCAGGCTTTCCGATCAAAAGGCAAATATCAAGGCGACCGGCCACACATTACTCTACAGGTTCCAAACCCTCCGCACCGCTATTGCTTCCACTCCGAAGCTTTCAACATATATATACTCGACTTTCTTTCCAAAGTTTCCACTTAACTTTTACCTGTTCAGTTTAATCCCGTCATCCGAACTTCGTTTATCTGGCAACTTACTCTCACCGCAGCCCTTAACACGATTTGACAAATACACATTCCCAGTTTTAACCTACGCACAGTTCCACGTGCGTTTTGAAGAAATACGAGTCAGGAAATATACGCATGGTGCAAAAATTTCAGCATGCTCACTCTTTCTTTTTGCAATACCTCGAAAATATAAGACTTATGGAAAAACTGTACTGGTTATAAAATACGTGAATCATTTGTGTCTACAAATTTATTCCGAGACATTTGTCTTTTCCATATGTATTTAGCGAGTTACACTCGAGTTGCACGTCTAAATGCGTATATGCCTTCACAGAATACCCGCTATTTTCTAATTTTAGCAAAGACTAAAATGTTTTGAAATATTTTAGAAAAGATCCTCAATAAGAAACTGCACTAAAATCCATTCAGCAAGTCTTGAACTGTTACATGTGAACAGGAGGACTGATGAGCAGACAAACACGACGAAAATAATAGAACCTTTTTTTGCAAACTTTAATTGGAAACGCGCCGAAGAACGCAAGGGAGAATACTTTCGCAATGTCCACTGTTAGGTATGTAGGGACCAGAACAGTACAAGCATGATTAAACTCGCGCTTAAAATTCAGGTTGTATGATTTTTCATATTACTGACCTGTCAGAGTCCCTGTGCATTTCAACACGCTTAATATCTCAGGATGTGCAAGTAAAACACCATGTGAGTGTAATAAGATTAGCTTTACGCCGAATGAACAATAACGCCAGTGGTAAAACAAAACATGTGTTGCCTACTCTGACGTGGAGTACAGGTTCATGTTCTTCTCTTTTGCAGAGTCATTATTATTCTACCTCTCAACGATGAAAATGTGACAACCGCTCCAACCGCAACAATATCACCCCTCAGAAAGGGCTATATTTTTCACTGTGCTAGTGTAATAAATGACAGTTGTAGCATCAAATTTGCAAGCAAAAACACGTGACGCCACGTCTATAACCACAGCATTTTACTGGTAGAACGTTTCTTAGAAACCCACAAAATATAAAGATTATTTGTTGAAAGCTTGCACTGTTTACGAAAAAGGAAATATTTTTGTGCTGCAAAGCGTCTATTCATGAAGAGTGTTGTGACAGTAAAAATGAGGTTATCTGTGGCATGCCTTCTTTTGAACGTAATGCAGATTCTGATGGTTCTGATGGTTCTTATAGACAAAATCAAACACGTTTCATTCATTACAGGTCCTATGGACGACATCTTGCACAAAGTGTTATGCTAGGGCCAGGTTTTCATGCAGCCTAATTACAGGTTGTACGTTTTGAATTCATTACTCTTAGGCTCCTTAGATTTTAATCAAATACGTGATGCAGGGAAATCATTACCGTATAAAATAAGTCACAAAGTTATAACATTTCTCAAAATTTGAACTACCTTCTATCGGACAGTAGTACTTTTAGAAGTTCCAGGACAGTAGGAAGGCCGCAGCAAGGAAGAGATCGTGTTTGAGGAAAAAATTCGGGCAGACCATGGCCAAAAAAGAAAAAGAAGCAAGACGCCACTGAAGGAGATGAAAATTAAAGAGAAGACTAAATTTGCTTATGTGGTGCTGGATGCCATTCCTATGCATCTCCCAGTCGCGTAGGCCTACATGCATATATATACAGACACAATGTACACAAAATTACGTAACAGAATAACAAGTTTGTAAAGAATTAACAGTCCTAAGGACTTACCGCATGTCTTCAGTACGCATGGTGTTAAAGACAAAATTAAGATATATCTTTGCTTGTACGAGTATCATAAAGTTTGTTTTCAAAAAAATTTTTATTTTAAAATACTAGTGAAAGGGGGATAGTAAGCAGTAAAATACTGGCAATAAAAAGTGATCTTAATAACCTTCATTCCAGGGAAGTTAATAAAACCTCTGTAGATAAGAAAGATTTTCTAGCAGACCTAAATATCTTAGTTTTCTAATCACTTTCAACAAAGTTTACATATCGTGTAAAATCGCGCAATTATTTCATGTTGTGAACGCACGAAAACAATTCGGTTTAAGCTAGCTTTACAGAAAAATACCTAATACAAGCTACTAAGGCCAACAACGTTAATATAGAGCTGGTGAGGGCAGAGAAACCATCCAAATACTGCGCACTGGTAAAAAAGACAGGTCCATGGGGCCCATATCGAAAGGATCCAAGTGGTCTAAGGATCCGTGGAGATTGAGTCCTGAACCGATTGGTTCTTCTGGACACCCTTCGTTCCGGAAGAGTACATCACCAGTTACTAACCAGCGCTAGTCCGTACTACGCCCTCAATTTTCTCAAGCATGGTCACTTTATAGGAGATACAGTAATCTGTGAGTCATATAATCGTTAATACACCCTTCCACGTAAATTTAGTAGTAGTAGTAGTAGTCTGCTTATATGGCCATGTCTCGTGAGCAGCAAGCCGGAAAAAATCAGAACATATAATTAACAAATCCTTTGAAAGAATGAACATATCAGATAACTGGGAACAACCCTAAAGAATTAAATTTGATTCACGAAGAAATTAAAAGCAGACTGAAGTTAGCGAATGCTTGCTATCATTCGGTGCAGAATCTTTTTTCTTCCAGTTGGCTACCCAAAATGTAATGATTAAAACACACAGAACTGCAATTTTACTTGCTGTGTAAGGGTGTGAGGTTTGGTCCCTCAAACTGAGAAAAAGTTATATGCCAAGGATGCTTAAGAATAGGGTGCTGAGGAACATACTTGGGTCTAAGAGGGAGGAGGAAATAATGGAGTGGAGAAGACTACATAACGTTTAGTTTTATGACCTGTGCTGCTCACTAAATGTTACGCGGGTGCACAAATAAAGAAGGATGGGATTGCCTGGGCATGTGGCACCTTTGGGGGACAGGACAGGGCATACAGGGTTTTGGTGAAAAGATCTGAGGGAAACAGACCACTTGAAAGAAGTAGGCGTATATGGGAGGGTAATACTAAAACGGATTTTCAAGACGTGAGCTGGGGAGGCAATGGCTGGACTGCTCTGTCTTAGCGTAGGGACAGATAGTGGGCACTTTGAATGCGGTAACGAACCTTCGGGTTCCATAAAATGCGGGAATTCCTTGACTTGTTGAAGACCTGTTAGCTTTTTAGGAAGGACTCTGCTACGTGAAGTTATTTAGTTGGTTAGTTAGTTAGTTAATTGGTTAGTTGGTTGGTTTGTTAGTTATTGGCAGTAGTATGAGAAGGAGTAGTAGCAGTAGCAGCAGTAGTGGTGGTGGTGGTGTTGGTGGTGGTGGTAGACATAGATTTTCAATTAACTGGGCAGTTGACGAAGGTAGAACGACTGCAGTTTTATTCACTAGAAACATGCACAAAGTCAGAAAACGTGTAAGTACTTTTCAGGCAATGTTTTTCGATATCTTAACGAACAGTGTTTTGTTTGAAGGTTCCCAGGCTTCGCCTTTTTTTAAGATGAAGATGAGCATGGAGCATTGGTTGAATAAACCTCACAGAGCAAAGACAATATACTCGGGGAGGAGCCTGTCCCAAAGGCACTCTGTCCACCGCAAATCTCATATATATTGATCTTTGATCGATGCCGGGCTTCGGAGATGAAGCGCCAGCCAATAATAGCGTAAGCCATGGCACGACCCCATTACGAATAAATAAAATGTAGCAATTCATCTCCTACTTCAAGCAGAACACAGTCGGTCTCCATTGTGAAAATCAACCGGTAAGGTCTTTTAGGATTATTATCAGTGTGTATTGTAAGAAGCATACGAACATCACTGTGTGTGTAAAATGCAGACTTATTTAATGTAAAAAATGTTTGTACATAGAGTAACAATCGTATTCCATAGGGTTACATACATATTGAGAAATTTCACTGAAATTCTCCAGCGTGACACGCCAGCGCAAAAAAAATGCAAACATTATGTCACTTATTTTGTAATTGTGTAATGATGAAGTAATGTTCTTAAAGTTATATTCCAGCTACAGTCTCAAGGGGTCTGTAAATTTTAAAGTGGTTTGTTCTGTTGAAGAAATACATACATGATGTCAGAAAGTGCGGGGGAAAGTGTTCACAAATTCCTGCATTCCTTAAATTTGCAAATATTTGCAGAAGCTGAGAGGACGTGAAAACTAACTGCGAAACAAAGACTCATGTACTAAAAAGTATATACAAGTGGAAAAGTATTTTAAATATCAAACATGGAAGTTGAGACAACACAGTCTTCTAAGAATTTAGTACAAATCAAACCAGTCGAGGTACCGAACAGCGTCACGTCTAGACCAGGCAATAATAGCAGTTGTCATAAGCGTAACTTTGAGGGGAAGGGGGAGTGCGAAATTGACCAAGTGTATGAGGAACTTTATTTTACAAGAGAGTCAATTTTGAGTGAGGGGAAAATTGGTCCCATAAAACGCAAGTTTTTCATTTTCTTTTTTCTATTTTTTATTTCCCATTATTCAATTCTGTAACCAAAAAAACTACTCCTAAGTCAAAAAATAGTGGGGGGGGTGTTTGCCTCCCTTGCTCCACCTCCAATTTACGCCTATGGCCGTTATTAAATATGGCTTATAAATATCGAGATAAAAGTGAGAAAATCAGAGGCTTCATTGCACAGACATCTGTTGTATAGTTTTAAAAATAACATCTATACCAAAAACAAATACAAAGGCGCTAAGGGGTTTCAGATCCAGGTCAAACACTATTATGTTAGAGCGTTCAAGCCAGGACGGAAGAGATTAATAACACCAGTCGGCAAAAAATTTTTTCGCTCCCTGTTAAATGGCGTTTCTTATAGTTTTGACATTGTTGAATCCGAATATGACAACCAAATTGCTCCGTCACACACCAATTTTAATATAGGAGGGATTATATTCAAAAATTACGTTTTTAATAAAAAAGTTGGCTTTTAATCAAAATATACAATGTAAAACAATGAAGAGTGCCCCTACATGGTATCCTAATTGCAAACTAATTCTTCACAAAACATTCACTTCCTCTTCTTTGCCTCTTATATTCGCCAGTTGGTGAATTCTTCTAAGACTCCAGGACCAGTCAGCCAATACATTTGGACTACATTTTCCCATGAACCTCCTTTCCTTTACGGAAATATCCTGATGGCATTTTCTCCATGTTCACCAGCGACGGCTCCCATGTTTAGAGGAAAAACATAGAGATGGCAAGGCAGAAAATGAAATTTAAATTACATAACACCCCATAGCACTGTAGGATGAAATTAGCTCCTGCAAAATGTCACTGTAATTTTCCGCTTTTTCATTGCCTAGGAAGGTCCCGTAGACGTTTTCAGATGTCTCCCAGGCTCTTCTTTCTGTAGCATTTAAGTCCGTGCTAAAGTCGTTGTCTTCGAATAGTTGTTGAATTTGAGGACAAACAAAAATTCCATCTTCGATTTTGGTTTCACTTTTTGTGGGAATTTTTTTTTTCCTTAAAGAGATAAATTCCTCACTTTCTTTATACATAGATTTCACGGATATTTGTACAAAAGCGAGCTTGTTACGTAGTTGACGTAAATAAACTTCTTACTGCTTCATTACAGCCGGATGTGCGACATCCTTCTCACCTGGTGTTGTTTCTGAATGGATTGGCCATTTTTTTTTTACTCTCTTCCGATTCTGAATCTGAGTAAAGAGTATAAGATTTTGGTAGCTTGGGCAGTGGCATTGAATCATCATGAGGAACAGGTTCTAAAACAAATGGAATATTAGGATACTCTATTTTATGCATGGAAAGTCGGGACAAAACAGTGATCTTGGTCATGCAAAAATAGCAGTCTTTTAAGTGGCCTCGGGGCTCACGCCACACGATCGGAACAGCAAAAGGCATTGGTTTATTGGTGCCTTTCAAGCAACCTACCAAAGTCTTTGAACATGAGCTGCAGCAAATCTGCAGCGCCCAAACTCTGTCTTGATTTCCTACTATGCAGCCAAAATACAGTTCATAAGCTTTACTCACAAGTTGTGACAGGGGCTTCCTTTGCAATTTTAATACCACTTCGTTGCAAATGTAGCAAAAGCTATTCGACTTATTTTGGCAAGAACATGACCTTTGGACACAAGAAAAATACTTTTAAAACGCCCAGGAAAACTGTTACTTTTGCACTGATGCAACCCTCATGATAGAGGGCGGAATCAGACTGAAGTTTTGGAGACGGGACCGAGACATACTGTCACGCGACAATTTACCATGGATATTTGATCACGCCAACAAATTATCACACCGGCATTTTATCACAGCGACAGTCTACCACAGCGAATATTGATCACACCGACATTTTGTCACAGCAACAAGTTTTCACACTGCACATTAAAGGAAAGCTGAATATCTTAAAGCAAGCATTTTCAGTTTGAGAGATAGATTGAGGCGATATTATTCTGGAGATTTAAGTGACTTAAATATGTAAATATAAATGAACAACATAAGAAACTTTTGGGCCAGTCGCAAAGTTCGTGTTTTGGCTCTTCGACTGATGTATCAACTCGTACCATCCAAAAGGAGGGTGATGTAAACATTTTAGTCACACATTCGACTTTGTGAATATATTCCCAATGAAAATCTATCAAATTTTTTCAGGGAAGAAATTCATGCCGAAATCATTACGATTCTGCTTCAGAGAGTTAGGCTACAGATGTTATCTGTCGCCTGGCTGCAGAAGACTCTCCAAAAATGAGTAGATGAAAAGAAGCCTGCTCTAGGAATAGGCTACACCAATCTGCGTGCGGGGGGGGGGGGGGGGATTTTAAGCCGGATTCTCTATCGCCTGCTGACAGTCTAAATATTCTAAACACGTTAACGGGACTAAGTACAAATATTTTAAGGGGCAAGTATTTTCTAATTAATCTATGAAAACGGCGAACACTTTCATTATTAATATACCTAAGAAAGGAGAGAAGAATAAAATAGTTAGACCATATACACACAGTGTAACAATTCTGGCGCTTTGGCGTTCTTATCCCTCTAAACCGCTCCAACTTGAGGTTACAACATAAATATCGCTTTTGTCTAATTGTTTAAAACATTTCAAAACTTACGGGAATCGTGTATCTGGCACAAGGTGTGTTTAATCTTCTCTACAACTTCTGCTCGAAAAATGTTTCTCTCCTACAAATATATCACGCTCGAGATGCGAGCCAATATGTATGTAGGTCTTCATACATAGCGTTTGCTATTGTAGCCCCTTTAAATAAAAATGTTAAAGCGTCGACACAATTTAATGGGTAGAAAGTGCTGGCTGTATTGATTCCATTAGTTTCCTACATATCTGAGAAGACTTTTATATGTAGGTCACAACTGTGACCTGAGAACTTCTGCCTCCCACACCTGCAGGGTACTGCGTCCGCCCATTACCCCCCTCCTTCTCTTGGTTGCTAGAACAAGCAGTCCCTCATACCCTACATCCTGTTTCTGTGTTAACGTTGATGTTTAAGTACCTTAAAGCACAACTTTCTTACAAACCCACTTTATGTAACGTGCAAGACAATGATTTGACTGCAGTGAAATATGGATGAAGCAGAACCCACATACCATGTGTTTGTTTATATAAAAGCTTATGAATATGTGCCTGACACGGGGGAGAAAAACCTTCAAAAGAGGAAGAGCGAGGGCATTCAAGGCATCTACTTCATGTTAAAAACATAGGTGTAGAAACTTAATAATACGAAGTTTAAATATTGAATATTTTCTCCGTTTGTTCATAATTCAAACACAAAATTTCGAATACGTTACCACACAGAATGCTTCAGTGGATACAACTCGTATTCGAGACTACCCAGTTTTAGGCCAGCCCGGCGGCCGGTTACATTGAAAGAGGCATATTCTTAATGTTCCTGAGTCCTGCCAGGCAAAATCTGAAAAATACAAATTATAAAGAATGGCGTCTTCCACATTATTTCCAACCGAGTATCTGATAATTCTACGCTATATTGCAGGGCTTTCCAAACGTACAATCACGAACAAACTTCAGGTTGCGAGATCCTTCTAATGGGCAGTGATCTCCCACAATAATCATGCAGAAGTGATATCTTAAGTGAGGTCCTGAATAGATGCTGCAGGTCGCAAGGCCAATATCATTACGACTTCGAATTGTTGACAAAACTTTAAGAACCATGGAAGCAATCTCTAGCCTATCTCAGCTCCTAAAACCTTGTTAAATAAACCATGTCCTTATGTATGACACCGCGTATGTGTTAAAATGCAGGTGTGAGTCCCATGCTGGTTGACATACTTATCTTTATTGCTGTGTTCCCTGTGGCGTGCTTGCTGAGGAAGAAGAAAGGTTTGAGCTTCGTGCATGCGTGTATTCTGTGTTAAGTACCCACTGAGGCTGAAGAAACAGTTTAGCATTCGGAACATAGTACAACAGAGCAGATCAAGATTGCAGCACTCAGATTATATTGACGCTTGCTTTGCTCTAAGAACAGAAAACCGTAGGATGAAAGAGGCCGTGACTTGGAAAGTGAATATGGCAACCCTTAATATCATGGGCTTCTGGGTAGATTTGCTGTGAGGTACGCGCTGAGAAAGAAAAAAACTTTGAGTATCGAGCGTGGTTTCTATGGTTAAAGACGTGACTCACCAAGGATGAAGAAATCTGAGTGCGTTGCTAAAATTAAAAATAGAAAAGCCATGATTGCCACTCTAGGAGAAGTATTTTAGTGTGTGTAATGAATAAAAACTGAAAATAACATTAAATCTGGTCATGTGTAAGTGATGATCCTCGATGAATAAGCTTGGTGAATTTAGTAGAAAAAGACAGGAAATAGACGCAAAACGTAAATTTTGGAGCGTTGGCTTTAACCACTACTGCCATGGAAACTGTGCAATATATTCTCTTTGCGTTGTTGAGATACATACGTCGCTGTCTACAATGTAAGTACTCAAAGCTTTGTCATAGAAAAGCGTCAGCTAATATGTCGCCGTCAACAACACACAACATTGAAATATTTGCCATGGAAGCGTAACAGTGTGTTCTTTGTATTGTTTTGGAGCTACAAAAATATTCCAACAATATGAAATATACTTGGGTCTTACTGTAAAATGCTCTATATTTTTGTAAAATTTTAAAAAATTTCGATTTTCTGAACAGATTTTAATAAAAGTGCCTAAAATCAAATTTCATTAAAATTTTTTCTGTGGGAGCCGAGCTGATATATGCTGACGGACCTACGGTCGGACGTGATGAAGCTGACAGTCGTTTTCCGCGAGTATGCTAAGGCGCCTAAAAATTGAAAGGAAAAATTAAAGAAACGTTGAAGTGACGAAGACGTGCAGGTTTATTTAAAATAGAGTACTAATGGAATGTCCGTACGTATAATGACATAGTAAATCACCACGGCCAAGATCAAGTCAGGCAATGTAGGTATAACGTAACATTGAAGCGCGTTCGCGTAACCATTCTTGCAGTGGAAATTAATAAGTATTAAATATTACAAGCATATGTTTGTATCCTTGCCTTTGTTATCCGCAGGCAAATTGTATTTGTACGTCGTATTATATTGTTATCTGCTGCTTCTCTGTTTCTACCATACTTTTCCACATTATCCCATAAAGGTCACGGTTTCTGGAAGAACTTCATTGAATGTAAAATGTGTTTGATTTTCTCTACAATGTGTGTCTGAAAAATTTTTCATTCTAAGGAAAATTCAGCAAGATATTATCACAAATTTACATACGTCTTCATGTAAAGTACACGTTATTCTTGTCAGATTTTAATGAAAATTGAATTTTCTGACAGATTTTCGCAAGATCATCAAATATTAAACTTCATGGAAATCAGTAGAATGGGTAGAATGGGAGCCACGTTTTTGCATGCGGACAGACGGACTGACGAACGGACAGACCGATAGTCCCTGTTCGAAATTCTGCGATAGCTCCTTAAATTATGAAAAGGATTTTGGTTGGCGAGAAAATATTATGGCGGCCGGTCGCATAAGGGCACGTTGGTGTTAAATAAGTAAATAATTATGTGCCGGCATTGCAGCCTCGCACTTTGCCGAAACGTCTAACAAGCTACCTCTTACAAACTCTTGAAATTCATGGCGTGAATATTCACTGATTTTGTATTAGGTTGTGGGGCAATCAAGAGGTATCTGTGCTTTGGTCCTCAATGCAGCTTCCTAAGTTTCAATAATACCAAACTGTTCCTTTCAACATTTGTCGAGTAACAATGGTGCGATGCTAAAATCAGGTACAATATTGCAGTTTTTCGAAGGTTCCTGGACATAAAAATCGCGTTGAATGAATGAATATTTCATATAAATAACTTAAACGGAGTGAATAGTCCTACATTTTACAGCTTCATAAAAATTAATCTGCTACATATGATTATGGAAAAAACTGATAAATACTGAAGTTCTATTCACTCTAAACTTTCAACAACCTTAAACATAATTTGTGCTTGCAGTTTACTTGGCAACACTGTCAGCATGGTTGTGGCTTATTTTAAGCCTCTACTCCGGCATTTACTGAGTAAAACAGCAATAATCACTATCAGGATATACAAGCTCCGGTCTGAGATGCAAACTCGGGACCATCCGAATAAGAGGCAGAGGTGTTAAATACCCGAGAGCGACTTTCGTCAAATTCGTATGTAAATTCCTGAAGATGGCCATTGAAGAGTCAAAACATGTCTGATATCAATAATTCCAATATATCACCCTATATTATTGCTGAATCAGAGAGCATACTACTGTAATAGCAATATGCGTAATTTTATTATTGCCGGAACGTAGCTGATAGTGCAAAACGAAGAGCCAGCTGAATTTATGCCAAAAGGAAACGACACAACGGTGCAAGCAGCCAGTTCTCATGAACGTATAAAGGATGGGAACTAGCAAGACATTACATAAAGGTACAGGCTACTGTAACAGTCCTCACGCATTGGCCCATATTTATTTAACTGTCTATAAAATCTTACGCAGTGCTAGTGAATTGTATTATATACGAGTTGTGTTTCTCTCTCCGTTTTTTCTTCTCTATATTTTTCGTTCTGATAAAGCTTCAGTGAATCACGCTAAAGATGCGAGCAGAATCATATGTATGTATGTATGTATGTATGTATGTATGTATGTACGTATGTAAGTATGTACGTACGTATGTATGTATGTATGTATGTATATGTGTGTGTAGATATGTATGTATGCACTATGTATGTACGTATGTGTGTACGTACGTGTGTGTGTATGTATGTATGTATGTATGTATATGTGTGTATAGATATCTATGTATGCACGTATGTATGTACGTATGTGTGTACGTATGTGTGTGTATGTATGTATGTATATGTGTGTATAGGTATGTATGTATGCACTATGTATGTACGTATGTGTGTACGTATGTGCGTGTGTATGTATGTATGTATGTATGTATGTATTACTTAAAATATCCGTTAGTTGTTCGATTTAACCAAAATGGAAATATATTGCTAAATATCACCAATATGAAGTTTCAGAAAGATCCATTCAGCGATTCTCGCTTTGTTACATGCAAAATCTAATTGGTTCACCTTTGCAGACTTCAGCTGCAAACAACCAAAGTTACATTCGTCAGTTAATTAATGTACTTCTGTATAGTAAGAAGTAAGTACGGGAATTTTGTATCTCTAGTCCATTACATTTTGCTCTTTTTGAGGCAAAGAAATTCTTACCGCAGACGATGAGTAGGAAGATTACAGTCTTCTGAGATGTGGAGTCGTGTAGCCTGGTAGGAATTTACTGACGTTTTGAAACACTGTACTATCCCCACCTTTAGGGTAATATGCTGAAGATGAAAGCAATTCGGTCCTTCAAGAATTCGATAGTGCACCCAATCATCTGGCTTGCTGAGTTTCGGCTGTGATTTTTGCCCTACTTGTGCAGCTGATGCTCATTCTATTGTTGATGGTCAAATTAATAATTGAAGTGTTGTTTGCTCAAAGTGGGACAGCCGAGACCGTCGGGAATATAGGGGGAGGCTGTAGGTCAGTGCCGCTGCACAGCAATTCTCTGAAGCTAAAATCACTTCCAGTAATGAAACACAGATATTTTTTATGCGCGAGGTTTTTTTCTGATAGCTGCCGCCACCCATCAACAACTTCACGTTCGAGCTTATGAAGGCTTGCCTTGGAAGCGCTAGAATATGCGCCCCGAATGCCAACAGGAATCTCTTTGTTCTTCACTCCCCCCTCGACCCGTCTGTCTCTGTATATATTTCCCTCGGCCTAAATTAACTTCGAAACCAACACCTAAAAATTACAATGAACCTTCCCTGATTTGTCCTTCATCAACGCCGCGAGGCTTTAATTCCGATAGCATGCTGGTCATTGCCTGTTTCATATGTCGATCAGCCAGTCGGCATCCCCAAGTGTCTCACAGCGTAGGAAGGGATTCAAGTCAGGTAAAGTTCTTCCCTACTTATAGGGATCGAACATGTAGCATCTCTGCACTTCCAAAATGTAATTAATAGTTTCAAAATATTTCAATAACAGAAAGAAGATGCGCCAAAACAATCATTCCAAATGCATCTTCTTCTTAAATTATACAGGCTGGATTACTTGTCAAATAACCAGACCAAATCTCTCCATTACAATGTAGCTCGCGCTGCGGTTTAATCCAAAGGGCGGCCGGACACAATAGCAAAAATATACTTACTTCATATTTTCTGCCTATATTATACTTCATTATACTCATGTGTAAAGTGGATAAAATCCTATTTTAGGTCTAAGAGATCATCTGAAAAATTTACTACTGAGTTCTTGGCAGCAAATCAGCATTCCGAGGTAAAAAGCATTTAGCACGATCGTCGAGGACGGCGCAGGAAAGGGTCTGTGGACACAGCACTGTAGGATGGGATGCGGGTCTTCTTTGGCTTTTAATACTGAGAAATATTTGCAAAAGCTTAATTTCGTGACGTTCGGGACTGTAACATTGTCACATTCTGTGTTATTGTACTGTCAACAGTGTGAAAATAAATTAAAAAATATGCTCTTTTTATTGTTGGTTCAATATACACTTTGTTGTGTGTATGTGGGGAACCACGGGCACAGTACCAACTTGAAGAGTGTGCTTCGAGGAAAGTAAACTTCAGACTGGCAGGAAGTCAATAAAACTCACAGAATGGAAAACCCTAAGCAAGCAGTCTTTTCCTCCTAAACTTAAAAAGATTTTTGTCCTGAGGTCAAAAATTCACGATTGAGTGGATTGTAAACCTGCACAGTATTCAGGAGATCATGGGAGAAATTCTTGGCCCAGAGACCTGTTATGCCGATCGAGGTACATTTCGTGGATTTCTCGGTCTCTACAGGTAAACACCGGGACAGAACCTCAGCCTCCACAGGCAGCCACCGGGATATTACCGCACATTACGTCAGATCGCTTCTTTCCTTATCCTCTTCCACTAATAATCCCATTACTATTCAACACCCTGTAATCTCAGGCGGCGTTTGTAAAACTGGAATTAGATATCAAAGAAAAAAGTGAATAAATATGTCAGACGAAAATTATACTGGAATATAACCATCTGCAGGGAAAACAGACTCAACTTTGAAACTGAAAAACCCTAACTTAATCAAGAAATTATCTGCTTCTTATGGAACCCGAAACTTTATTAGAGCCTTCACAAGAGTCAGCTGCCAGTCCCTACCATGGAGTATATAGATTCAGTCCACCATCATATCCCATCTACGTCTTGGCCTTCCTAGCGCGCTACCCCGCTAAACATTTTGTAATGTAAGTTCTGTATGCCCTTTTCGTCTCTTTCATACGAGCTGCCTTTCCAAATAAACCTCATATTTCTCAAATATGTCACCCTAATGATGAGGAACAAAAACTGTATTTTTCCCCAACTTCCTGTCACTTCTTGATTTTCAGTTTTAAATGTTCTTAGCACCTTCATCCCATGTTCTTCCCTTTGACAGACAGAGTTTTACGCCAACGTAGAACAACAGGTAAAATCATGGTTGTGTTTCATTAAATTTTCAAGAATGTAGATATCAGTCGCAAAGACAAAAGGTTTCGAAATTAAAAGCGGCAAGCGAACGCCGAATTTGGGTCTAATCTGCTCGTTACAGCCTGTTGTGCCATTGTGTTCCCTTCCTGCGACAGAACGGGAGTATCCAGTTCTCTGAATCAACAAATTTCGATGCGATAAGGAAGCCAACAGGAAGCGACCAAAGATATGGCCCATATAAACTGAGGATGCTATAAAACACTTTTGTTCCTACGTTCCTAAGAAACAGTAATTGTGAGGTAGCAGCCTTTCCCAAAACATCGGTACAATCCCATACGGCGTAATAACCCAAACTGATATTATTAGAGTTGTGTGGTTGAAAAGCGGGTTTGATTTTATTTCTCTGTTCGATTTCTCATTGATTAAGGAAACGAAGTTCACATGAGATCAACATGCTGTCCGTTTTAGGCCACCAAAACTCTGCACTTTTAAATTCCATAAAATCAGCAATGACAACATGGAAAAGCGCGACTTTGTGAGATGTGACTGACTGTAGCGCAACTCAGCTGTGAACCCTTAGATGGTGTAAGGTGAGAGGTCTTCGAAACATAACGGACTCTGGTTTCATAAAGCAGCTTTCTTTAGGACGTCAAATAACATCATCGCAACAGTGCAAAAATTTTCTTTGTTTTCTATTTTGTCAGTGTAACTAACGAATTACTGGAATAAGACATGAGAAATTTAGTACAGGGACAGATCTTAAACATACATTCTTAGTGAAGTGCTTTTATTATAGACCTGGCGAGTGTAAGAAGAAAATTTACGGCTTTATGATAAGCTACAAGTCTGAGAATAAACAATTAGACCAAATTCCCTAGACGACATTCACCGGTTAGTCTTTATAATAGGGAAACGGCGCACTTGCGCGCCCAGAGTATATCTTTGGCGAGAAGGGGTTGACAGCGAGGCTATAAATGATGTACTTTTCATTTTAAAAATTATGTTATGAAAATCATATCAAATTTTCGAGCCGACATCTAGTTAAGTTACAAGAAAAACTAAAACTAACGGAAAAATAAAAAAACCTACATATACCTAAGTTTTTATTATATTTTTTTAATATTCTAATGTACTAGTCATCAGCCGATTTCAGGGGCTTATTTAGGCTGAAGCGTAAGTCACTTAAAACCTTTGATATCATTGCGTCTACAAAATGTGTGTTTTCTAAATTAAGCTTTGGGAAGGGGGCTGCAGCACCTCAGCGTCCCCACCACCATCCCACTTTTGTGCGCCAATCAAGCGACATGTGTACTGTGTTGCAGGAACTGTATATTTCGTATGGTATATTGTTTAGATAAATTTCAGCCCTTATTATTATTATTATTATTATTATTATTACGTTGTTGTTGCTGCTGCTGCTGGTGCTGCTCTTGTCGTCGTAGTCGTCGTCTCTTGTCACAGGCCTTTTCTCTGTGGTATGTCAAAATCGCAATATCATGGCACTCAGATGCGTGAGCAGCCTAGCCTACGAGAGTAGTGGGGTCGTAAGGAAGGCAGATGAGGGGCATAAAATGTGAGTGCAGCATGTCACCTCCCTTTCTAAAAATATACGTTTGTGTTCTTACGTTCTCACATAATTTCTACTGTTGGAGTCCGATGATAATAGAAGTATTCCACAACCATCTGCATGGTTTCCTATGGTTTGCTATTTTTGACACGGACACAATGTAGTACCAGTATTCCAAGAAAGGCAATGTTTTTTTTCGGCTAATAGCTGGCGACACGGAACGTTTTCCACCCTGTAACTGCTTGTAACCAACTATCCTGGCATCCCTCTAATACCGCCTGCTGACGACACCAAGTGGAGAGACTAAAATCGGTCGTTTGCGCAGTGCCATAAGATTGCGACCGAGCTTTACTTCTCTTGAACCAACGGTGTTCCCCATCGCTCAACCTTCAAGTGTCAGACTGCAGTACTGCCTGTATTACGTGTGTGTGTGTGATGTTCCAAATGTAGCTGTTTTTGTAGTGAATCTATTGAATGTTTCCTGGTATGGCTTCCAAATTTTTCTTCAGACTTTTGTTACTATTCCAGTGGCTCCAATTATTACCGATATTTCACGTTCCACATTCGTTGTATCACTACACACAAGCTCTTGTATTTACTTTCTTTTGTGCTTCATTTTGCTTGATATTTTTGTCCACTGGTATTTTCACATCTATCAGTATGCATGTTTTCCCTTTTTTTAATTATTACATCTGGCCTATCTGCCGTAACTTCTCTGTCTGTATGTACCTCTTGATTGCATAACATTGTCAAATCTTCATGTTCGTATACTGGTATTTGTGTGTGTGTGTGTGTGTGTGTGTGTGTGTGTGGGTGGGTGGGTGTGTGTGTGTGTGTGTGTGTGTGTGTATGTGTGTGTATCGCTTGTCGTCTGGATGCCTTGGGTTGTGCATTTATTTTATTATTATTATTATTATTATTATTATTATTATTTCAAACCAACTTACCTAGATCTAAGGTGTTATACCTCGTCTACAACGACTTATGACTGATTAAAAATAAAAATTAACACTATCAATTTTCGTTTTATGCATACCCTTTGGACGACACCTGCACACCCAGACATGAAGATAACACGCAAGCGCCACTTCCAGGTGTCTTCTTTCTGGTTTGCACGAAAGCACGTCTGAGCTGATTACTCACTATTACGTTCAGCTGCACAAACCCGCAAAGAGAACATGATCTTACAATAAGAATGGTGTGATATATGCCTAGTGCAGTGGAGATAAAAACGGCAATAACATAAGTCACCTGTAGACGGGAAGGAAAATAAGACGTGAGATTTTCACGGTGACGAATATCCAGATTACGTTCTTCTGGGACATAAAAACGTGTATTTTATTTAATTGTGATTTATATAGCGAAGCCGAGAGGTTCTGAAATAATAGCATCAAATGATAGAGTGACTATCGAGTAATGAATTGGAAAGGATATGGATGGAATCGGTCACGGTTTAATTTCGAGCACTATCCCAGAACTTTCCTTGAAAATCTGAAGAAAACAAAGAGAAACATGTCAATGTAGCCCATCTCCAATCCGACATTTGGATCCGAAAAGCTTCGAAAACGAAACTAAAGTATTACCCAACCGGTAACACTGTACTATCAAAAGGACAGCTGCTATAAAATGAAAGTAATTTTAAACACGACAGAACTCTAGGCTTCTGAATATTTAAACTTCACACAGTACATACGTAATTTCCAGCCCTTCTTCGTGCTTAACCAGTTACCAGAAGGGCGGCCATGCTTTAGTGAGTGGGGGAATAGCAAATCCATGTTAAAATATTTGCACTGTGTCTTGAGATTGAAAGAAAGTTCTTTAAGTATCACGTACACATCGCTGGTAGCTGTATTCTGATAGGTCAGTAAGAGGAGCTGCACTTACATAATTAAATATAAGTTCTGATAAAAAGAATTAACTTCTCATATTTGGGAGCAGTCTAGCTGATTAAAATACAGCCTGTCTGATTATTGCGTGGTTTCTTTGTCACACGAAACGATTTCTGGTACTACACATGCTAAAGTCTCATACAGCTCTAACTGTATCAATGGGGTGAAAATTTGACCTCTGGAGAAACAAAATTTTCAACCCGTGAATTAAGAGATAAACATGTTATCAGAGAAGTAATTTATATTATTACAGGCAATCGTATTATTGACGATTAATTTTTTCCAAATGGAAAGAGGCATTTCGTTTTCAAACCCTTTAATTATGAACTTCGCGAAATTATCAGTCATGGATGTCTCAGCAACGTAAACTGCTAAAGGTTAGATACATTTTTGTTGGTGCAATGAAGATTTTCCGGTAGTCAAAGATATAAATATCACACGGCTTCGCCAGTGTTTGGGTGCATGCTACACTCAGTTAAAAATATGTTGTCTGTCGTTTAAAAACGTGAAGTTTGAAATATACAAAACTATGAACCAACCTGTCTTTTATGAGTGTGAAACTTGGCCTTTCAACCTTATAGCAAGACTACAAACCGAAGATGTTTGAGAAGAGGGTGCCAGAAAGTTATCTGGACCTAAGACAGGGAAGATGACAGGAAAGAAAAATTACAAAACGGGAAAGACTCTAACTTTTAAGGTTCGCTAAATATCCAATAATTGCGAATGATTAAGATGGGACAAGGCATGTAGCACGTGTTGAGAGTTCAAATTACATAAAAATGTTCAATTTGGAAACCTGAAAGGTCTGTCGAGATTATATGTATTTATATCTTATAATATTAGACGGAATCTTAAATAGTCTAAACAGGGTGTGAGGGTACGGACTGAATTCATCTGGCTCAGGATAGAGCCGCGGGCGGGCTCTTGTAAATGCGACAGTGAAAGTGCGGCTTCCATAAAAAAAAAGGCGAATATGACTATATAAGCTACTGTCAGCTTCTGAAGAAGCAGTTGGATCCATGAAATTTGTTACTTTAATAAACGAGTAAGCTTCCTTTCCGTAATTGGAAATATGAAAATTCACGACACTCCAGGAAGCAACTTATGTCATTTTCAGCAAATCAAAGACACTTGCCTAACACACACACACACACATAAAGACATGGACTTCACAGATTTGGTATAGCACTATCGTAACTTCTTAATAATGCAGCTATACCTGAATCATTCTACGTTGCATCCGGATTTCTATGTACTATTTCAACTGACACACTTCCAGTGTGTTCACACTCTTCTGCAGGCTGTGTAATTTATGAGGTCTACGTTTCTCTCAAATATTTAAAATCTCACGGCAGTGAATATTAAGATATGGCCTTCTGGAATGTGACAGCGTGTGGTCTGGTAGATGTGTTCCTCCGAAACACTGGTACCTACTTACCAACCCGGAGATCGTAATCTGATATGTCTGTCGGCAGGAATACGCTCCTCATAATTACAAGAACGGTCAGGTTCAGAGCAGCAAGTTGGACAGCCTTTACAGAATAAGCAAAGATCAAGTTTTTTTGCGCACAAATGAAAGTGGTCACCCGCCAATCATGTTTCTCTTTTCACTGTAGCAAATCGTTTGGAGAAAGTTCTCTTTATAGAATTTATTAACAAGAAACGCCTTTATTCTGGTTTTCTGGAAGGCAACGAATTCCTGTAGTTTAACTGCATTCTCTCACTCAATCTGTGGAGACAGTCCTGCAAACAAGTCGCCATTCCTGCAGTTAATCAAGAAGTTAACCGAGTTGTGTGCAAAGTAACGGTTCATTGCTGCGTTGCAGAGTCCACGACTGGACACACACTGAGCCAGAAAAACCAAGTCCATTTCTTTACAATCAGTTTTCCTATTATCATCAATCCGTGTCTAGATCTCACACGTGATAGTTTCCCTTCAGTTTTTAAACTTGTAATATTCACACATAGGTCTTTATTATTATTATTATTATTATTATTATTATTGGTATTATTATTATTATTATTATTATTATTATTAACTACTGCACATAGAATGGAGTTTATAGAATTATTGTGTAGTGGTTGGTAATAATACTAAAAACCTCTATCTAAAACAACGGCACGGAATATGTATAATATTAAGTACGTTGTAATATTCACATTGCTTCTCTATGAATGTTCACTATCTTTAAATCCAAGTATATCCACATTTCATCCATGACTGGCAAACATGTATTAATATGTTTCTCTTTTATCAAACTTTTCGTATGTTTAAGATCGTTTTAAATCCGAAATGGGAGCAGAATTTTGCAGATTGTCCCAATTTAAACATCTTCATTTTAAAGCGTTTAATTTGTTCAATGGCACCTTTAACACTGATACAAAAAAATGCCTGACGCACACTCTGAGGTTGAACACTTTTAACAGTGGGTAAGAATACTGTCTTCCGGAATGTGATGTGATGGAATGTCATTTGGTAGAGCGTTACCAATGTTGATGAAGAAGTTACGGCTGAGTGTTCAGGACAGAATGAAAGAATGAATGAATAAGTATGGGTCGAGCCCTTGCGGTCCCGATGCATGTAGGCCTTGACAGGCCCTTTGTGCCCCCTCGCTAGGTCCAAGTCATGAGAGCTCTGTTCTTCTAAAGAAGTTCCAGACTGCACCCAAACTCAGACCTCTAATGTCCTCAGGGTCCAAGAAAAAGGATCCCAGGTAAATATGCCTGAGTGTCGCCAAGGCTTCACTCACACAACACATGGGCGGAGGTTTCCTTCCCAGCCCCGCATTTCCTACACAAGGGACTATCCATCAGCCCCATTACGTGAAGATGTCTTCTTAGTGTGTATGCCCAGTGAGAAGGGCAGTAGCTACCCTGGACTGCGCCCTATTAAAGGACATTAGCGTGGTCTTGGCAGCAGCAGGAGGGCGGGAGATCAACTCTCGACCCTGTCTCAAAGTGCCAGCGTTCAGGACAGAAGAATTTTGATTCAGTATGTCCCTTCGATAAGTTGCCCAAGTACATGGAAGACCGTAGCTTACTATCCACCGCAGTGAAAACCTCAAGTGACACAAAGTTCGATAGCTTCTGCCACAATCCAAGTAATATGTTATTTGCCACTGATTATTCGGATTTACAGCTGTTACAGCTTGAGATATTACAGCATGTGCTACTTAATACTTAATACGTAATACCTAAGTCTTATAGGTAATACCTATAAGACTGTATTCAATGTTTAATATTTCGCACTGTAAAATTCTATATATATTTTTTGTATCTTTATGACTTATTCCACATGTTACTGTTTTGTGACAAACTTATGGATCCGTGGAATGTATTTATATGCATATGTATGCGTGTGTGTGTGTGTGTGTATGTGTGTGTGTGTGTGTGTGTGTATGTATGTAGGTACACCTAGTAATTTCAAAACCCAGCCGGATACTTTCTCTCTGTTTTATCACTTCAATCCAGCACAAAAAATTCTCCAGTCTTCTCCTGTTCCTTAGTAACAGGCATTATACTCGTACACTTGGTTTTCTCTTTGTTGTACGGCTTGTATGGATATAGCCTAGCAGTATTAAACACGACTTCACTCTTGCACCACTTTCCGGCCACAAAATTTTGAACCCTTTCAATCACAGTGGTTGTTACAGGCCTATATACTAACTGCTTCAACTTTCAGAAACTGTATTTTGTCCACATGATGTATTTATGCGATTAGAACGTTAGGAGTTTGGCCTTTGTAAGGGAGAAGCATTGTGCTCATTGTGAGGTAGAACCTAATATTTATGAAATGTTAAATATATTTCAGACTTCAAAAAGCTAATATAGCGTGTGCTGGATTTCAAATTCACATTTGCGTTTCAGGCAAGCGCAGATATCTCTTAAGGCCGAAGCCTATCTACACACATACACACACTATAATATGATCTATTGTTATGTGTAAGTGTGAATGTTGATCTTGAAATAACATAGGCGTATATGCAGAGTGTCTGAGTAAGGAGTGCTGAGTCATTAAGATGAAATAACGGAGGACGGAGAAAACAGCATAATGAGATGCTCCGATACTCGTAGGCCTACCCTTCACCAAATATCATTAGGGTGATCGAACACGAAGGATGTGCGGTGCGTGTAACACGCGTGATGGAAATGAGAAGTGCTTGCAGAATTTTAGACGGTAAAATCTTATTCGTTCTGCTACCTACAAATATTTGTAACTTTCTCAGAGTAAGACGCAATGATTAAAACTCAGTAAAAATAAAATTATTACTGATATAATAGAGTAGTAGAATATTACATCCAATGGAGATTAAGCTTTCATTCCTTTATATAAATTCGAAAGAAAAAATTATTTTCTGCCTCAAAACAAACACACTGCCTTTCCATTACAAAGACAAAATTAGTAGTGCCGTGAAGAAAGATAAAATAGCTGTTTGTTATGAGAAATGTAAGCAAAGCACAAATACAATCTGTGACAAAAAGTGAGCACTTATTGGTGTTAAAACGAATTGCACATATGGTAACACTTTGCTTTAAAACGTCACCATCGCAACACGCGATGAACAAGAATTCAAGTGTCTCTACAACGTCACAATTCGCACTAATTTATTCTGCCACTATCATATTCACTTTGTTCTGGCTTTCGGTTTCCTGAGATGTTAGATTCGTCAGTACAGAACCTACAGCTCTTCATGATTCATTTCCGATTTCGATTCCTTGCAAGTTAGAGTTATGGGACATCGCAATGAACTTCATCGCAATGCGAAGCACTGAATGAAAGTCACCAAGCCTGCTGAAGGCGGATCTGTGCCTCCAAACACTGGACACGATACTTCAACCGCTATTATAACACAAATACGGTAGAAAATGTAACATGCAGCTGTTGCAGTTGTCAACATTACTCGGTACGAGCACATAGAATCTTGAACACAAATTCAATTGGGAAAAGACTTTCTGCTCATTTGACACATAGTACTTGCATTAAAAAACTTAATTAAGAGCAGCTAATTTCAGCAACGTAGAATTAACTCCATTTGTGTTAAGATACTACATTTGGTGAAATATGAGGTTTGCCCTGAAAGTAATGCCCCATTTTTTCTCGGCCAGTAACAAATTTAGGAACGTAACGTTTTACTTGACACATAACGTACGAGAAGGCCTATTACTTTCTGGGCAACCGTCGCAGCAGTTCACACACTGAGAGACGTGTTATATACAGGTATGCTATGCACGTTTTTACTCGAAGGTGAACACTAGAATACGGACAATAATATGTTATAGTACCGCTTATTATTATCTGCTTCTTGTGTTGGTAACTGATAACGTGCATAACGACAGAATAATAGCCTATTTTCATGTGTAAGGGCAATTTATCGAACTGGACAGAACTATTACACTTCTCCACTACGCTTGACTTCGGCCCATATCCAGTGAACTGAGCGTACAAGATATCTTTTGGGTGGATTGGAGGCATAATTTTATCCGAGGTATAAGGTGCCGATGAGATAATGAAATAGATGTAAATCGCGAAGAGAGATTATTTAGAAGAAGAGGCTCCTCTCTTCAACAAACCAAAGTCAGTCCACGCCCTACTTCCGCGCAATAACTTTGTAATATTAAACTCTCATTTACGTAGAGGTCTCTCGCCTTATCTTTTCTCTCCCTATTTCTAGCAACACATTGTATGCATTCCTCCTGCCTCCCATACGTGCTATATACGTCACTCATCTCATCCTCCTCAATTTGATCATCCCAATGGAAATTATTAAGCTCCTCTTTACGCAATTTTCTCCACCCACGTGTGATTTCCTCTCTACCTCTCAGATCTAAATATTCTCCTCAGTACCCTGCTACCAAACACCCCCAGTCTGTATTTTTTTTCTTAATGTAAGACATCAAGTGGCAATTAATTTCGGACTCCTGGAGCACTGAGTTTGTATGAAACAGTATAAAGCTCATTCGCCGAAAAGAACTCGAGGAGCCAGCTGTTATTTTCGAATATTTTCTTCTAAGCACTAGTCGATGAGAGACGCGGCCTTCACAAAGCAAGCGCATATATATCTGACAGTCATTATTGATCAGATGCGCGGAAACCTGGCCGCCATGCTGACCCAGTCGGCGATAGGAATGGAACGTTAAAACACCAGGCTGCACAACAAACAGGTCCGTATATTTCAAAATACTTTAACGATTCTTATTTCGGGAGTACAGATGGCGCCGTACAAGTGTAACATTAAGAGTGCAATACATATGTGTACATTTTATTTGTAACAACGGTGTAACTGCAGATGACACTAACATAAATGCAAAAAGATGTTCGTATAAAATATCAAAATTCAGTTCAATCGCAAAGTACTGAAATAAACTTTGTTTACGTATCCAATTTCCGCAAAAATTTTAGAACGTTCTTAACGAAACAGCGATATTCTGAACTAGTAACTTGGGTGCACTGAATGAAGCATGCAATGCTATATTAATCGTCTAACGATGGCAGTGATCATCAAAACTTATCTACTCATATATAGCTGTTTCAACAGTTCAAGGCACACTAGTATTATACGTACCACCTTCTGTGCCCTGAAATGTTACACTTTGCCCACAAAGCGTATTCATGGGCTTCATATGATTCTCAAAATAAACAAATACTGCTTTCTTAAACGACATTAACAGACGTGTTTCCTGTGGCACTGGAACTATACTTTTAAATACATAAATTTCAAGCTTCAATAGGCCAACAAAATGTTTTCTGGAATGATCTGATGCAGTGTTTATTATAGGAAATTAAAAAGCAATTCTATAAAAATGGACTATTATTTACATTTATTTATTTATTCATTCATTTTTTTCTTAACCATGATGCGAGTGTCTTAGAATGTACATGTCAACGGTGTTATTACTAAATAATGAATTTAAAAGAATGTGGTAGAAATCTGCTGTGACCAAATTTGTGGCACTATAGCCGCATTGCCTTGAACCGAGTACCCTCACGACCAGCCACAGTCAGGATAAGCAGTCTTTGTGCCGAGGTTTCAAATGAGGCGTTTGAAATATGAAGGAGTGCGACCCCGCTCTTTCATAACAGCTGACTATTGCATTTAACTGCCATGACAGTTTTCTTATTCACCTGATTTCTAACGAAGCATTTAGGCCTACGGTTATACCCATGGACAATTCGGCAGGTTTATAAGAACTCACATTAAACCGAGAGTGAAGTGAGAGTTTTCTTGAGAAGTAGCTGCACTGTCATTCAGTTGCAAAAAATGCATCAGTTTATAAAACATATTAAAATTGAAGTTTATTATCCACAAAAATAACATCTTAATATTCTTCCTAACTCACAGAAAACACAGTGCACCTCCATTACTAAGAGGAGAAAACTAAAATTTTTAGGGAAATAATAGGAACTAATTATGAGTATCACATAAATCCAACTTGGTGGGCAAGATGAGGATTATTTTTGTCACGTTAAGGTTTGTGGTACATATAGTAACTAGTGTGCTTCAAAGGGTTAATAAGTCATTAATCAACCTTTTTGGCTATGTCTGACTTGCATGACACTCAAGTGTTATAAGCCAGAGTTCAAATGGCGTCACTGCTGCAGAAGAAAATATATCAAATGCATCTTGATATAAATCGGAAAGGACAAGCGCACAAAACTTAAGTATCTAAATACGAGTAATAAAGACGTGTCACTCTGTCATGGGATTCAGAATATGAAAGTTACGAAGCACACACTTGCGGTTATGACAATGTAGCACAGCCGCACATTCACATAGCCTCAATACCGACTATGCATGTTCCTACTAGGTCTATACTGAATTAACAAAGAATTCAAACATAAATTCAGGTTGCTTCAATGAGGAAGACAAACTTTTACCGTCCTTTAGAGGAGAAAGAAGCAGGTCAGTCAGTCAGTCAGTCAGCTAAGTGGAAGGCACCTCGGGTTTTGATAGGTTCAGGTAGGAGGAGAAGTTAGTGTGGCTATTAATATTTACCATTTCACACCGCAGAGTTAAGCGTTCTTCCCCTGCGACGGCAGTGTGGACCGCAGAATCTGGTGGTGGTATAGCTACAAGAAGAAATGTAGGACACAAGGCATTCATTGGTCACAGCTTTCCCTATAGGCACCGAAGCTTCTCCACTCTTTATTACTGGCCATACTATTCGCTAGGTAAGCGTAAAAGTTGTACTGCTGATCTCGACATACTTCGCCCGTAGTGGGGATACAATGATACGTTGACTGACATCCAGTTGAATGGACGGATCGTCAGTTTCATTATGTGTCCGGTGGTTATTTAGTCGAGCTGCGTGTTGTTACTCTGCTGGCACTCTCCAGACAATGTGTTGATAAAATCATAAATCGTTGTTGTTTCTTCCAAAAAGGCTTTTCTTTTATAGAAGGCCTTAATTTCATTGGTGGTTCTATATTGATTTGATTGTCTACATGCTGTGAGTAGATTAATGTTAAATAAATTTTCAATTGGTTTCAATTTTAGAATAGGTAAGTACGCTCTTTAATTTGTCAGTAGTCGCAAGGTCTCGTCAGCGTATCTTCTGTTATGTACTAAAATATCAGAGTTTTTTTTCTCGCTAAGAAAAAAGACGGTCGAGTTTGATACTCCTACATAGATACTCCTTCGTCACTACAAAGTTACACACGTAGACTGCGTCTTTTTCTGTGCAGCCAAACTCCAGTTTTACAACTGAAATTACAGTCTACTGAATGCGACGCCGTGTAGTTTGCTATACAGCACCAACGTTCAAAAAAATCAGTCTCGGGTAGCATCCAGAACACATGTCACAGCAAGGTGTGGAAAATCAGAGCCCCTTATGCATTCTTATAGGTCATTTGTTAGTTTCTGGCCAGTGTAATTTTCAAGCGGAAGGCTAGGAGCGACTCTCTTGTACAACTACAGCGATAGTGGGTTGACAAATAAAATTAAAAACCTACCCTTGCCACCTCGCTTACAAAGGAGGTCTGTCAAACAGCTCCAGTAGGTTCTTCCCTTGCCTAAAACTAAAAAGGACCTATATAGGGATATTCCAGAAAAACATTACGTCTTCCTCGTATTGACTATAAATTCTAAGAGCTCCTGCACGCAATATTTAAAATCCTTTTATGCGAATACGTTCGTTGTTATAAAGAAAAAACGACATGGTATTTCGAAAATACGAGTTGCATTCTGATCTGGGAATCGAACTCCCAGAGCGCCGTACCGAGTTCCGGCAAAACAATATGAATTTGAAATTTTCTTCTACCCTAACACGTTCTTAAAGCCCGCAAGGTTTATTTCGTGTCCCTTCTATGTACGACATTTTCGCAAACGCAAGTTGCAAAAATGTGCCCCTTAGCTTCGCCTTGCCTGCTGTCTGCCGGTAAGCAGCAACTCGAGTACCGCTGAATCGACTCTCCTGTAAGTTAATATTTAATATTTTGACTAAAGTTTGTAGACACATTCCAATTGTAGTTCATATCGGATAACAATAGTCGACGCGTGAACATCTGCATGCATTTCTGCGCGTATATGGAAATCAAACACCTACTGGAGTGGCAAATATCTTCAAAAAAAGGGGGGGGTGACACATTTCTAGGTCCTTTCGAAAAATTGCGAGAAGTGACTATTAGCTTCTTCATGTCTGTCTGTACGTCCGTCTGTCTGCATGAAGCAATTCGGCTCCCAGAAGATGGATTTTCATTCGATATTCCAGATCTTTCGAAAATCTGTCCAGGAAATTCCAGTTTTGTTGAAACAGGGAAAGGACAAACGGTACCTTACATGAAGACCTATTTATGTAACATGATAATAACGCTCTGAATTCTTCACAGATGAGAAATGTTTCAGACAAAACACACATTTTATGTTCAATAATTTCTTGACCGAAAATCGTGCCGTTTATAAGATAATGTGGAAAGAATGGTAGAATCATAGAAGTCACAGATGACAATATAATACGGCGCAAAGACGCAATTTGTATGCCGGATAATTAAGGCAAAAATACATAAGCACACTCATTAATATTCGATACTTATTTTTGTTAATTGAAATACTAATACTTTGTAGCTCGACAACAGTGCAAAGGGAACACATTTTTGCATTTCCATGACAACACTGAATATTTTTAAATTGTTGCCAGTTATGTTACGCCAACAGCAATAACAAGAGAAGGCAACAACGGTTACAAGAAGGCGCCACAAGGCAATGTTTTACGTACATTGTCTCTCTTGCATATTTCGTATAAGTTTTGCCCGAAGTCTTACTGATTATCAGGGTACTAAAAAAGGAAACGAAAGCGCCACAATTCTAACGCTGTTTGTACCTTCGAAACTTGTAATGAGAAACACAACACGATTACTCATTCATATGCCTCACTGTAGGCTTCTGTGTTGTTATCATTTGCAATCCAGTAGACAAGAATCCCGAAGCTGGAGACAGCACGTTGTTCTGAAATGTTGGTGACCACATGAGGTGTCAATAAACCCGCACACCACACCACTGAAAAAGCTCGAGGATAGGTTATGGGGAAACAATCCTTGGAGAAATGGCACTAATTATGTCTTAGAGGTGGCCATGTTATGGATCCAAAAACTGCTGAGATAGATATTTTGAAAGAAAACTGCAAGAGAAAATTGGGCACTACCTTACTTTTAACAATGTATTCACTTAATGGTGAAGATGAATTCACGTCAAGGCAAGCATTTCAGTTGTGTTCAGTGTGAATGTTAATCAGTTTTAATATTTATGAAAATATTTCTATACACTTTTCAGATATTACTGTAATATTTAATGTGAGTTTTTCTAATCATGACGCTTCGAATACGTTTGTCGCTTTGAGACGCTGACAGTCACTAAACTGGTCAACAAATTCCACGCCTTTTGTGTAACATGTTCAGTATCAGGTTCATAACAGTCCGTCCCCGGATCCAATTTGAGGCACACAAACCCAGTCCACATTCTCAACCATTTTAAAATCATTCTTCATACTATACCTAGGTCTCCGAAGCTGTATATTCCCTTCATATTTTCAGAATAACGTTTTTCATGTATCTCCCGTCTCTATGCATGTTGTACGTACAGCCCATCTCATCCTGTCTGATGAAGGAAGATATTTGGAATGACCCATGATAAACATCGTGCACCAGATGATTAGGGAATGTGCGCTGACGTATTTTTTTAACTGTGTTTTGAATATGTAATATTCAGTGATCCTATTCTACTTTGTGTTAAATAAGAACTTAAATAATTATATAATCACATTATGTTTTGGAAGCAAGCTTGTATTAATTTCAATACATCAGACAGAAGAAGGCCATAAAGTTACTCATGTTAGATGTGGCCAAGACATCACGTGGGATGTAACTGTTTCCAGGAACTGAATCCTAAGAGCACCACCATGTCCGCATTGTTGAACTCCACACAGTCTATGATACATGAGGCCTACAACTATTACCTGTGGACACTCTCTTTAGCAGGTACAGTACAGGCTCTTTCGTTAACACTCTCCGTGCTACTCAGAATTTGCCTCCCTTGTTTATAGCATCTTCATGGACAGGCCCTGAGGGCTCCAGGAGGCTGAGGCTCCCAGATTTAAAAACAATGATTACTTGAAGGTGGTAAGGTTGTCAACCCTAAGCACTGACCGCCTTTACCCCCCAGGAAATATTCCTGGTACTCATTTCTGTTAGAGGCTGAGTCGACCCCAGGGCCATATTGCGGCAGGAAGGATTATGCCAATGACACCATCGGGAATCGAACCCGCGACCTGCCGGCCTGTAGCGCAGTGCCTCAACCAACTGCGTTACCGCACAAAGGCTACCTATCTATTGCACCGTTTTGTAGTCGTAAATATTTATTCTTATAATAATAATAATAATAATTATTATTATTATTATTATTATTATTATTATTATTATTATTATTAAAGCCTAAAAATGCCCATCCCAGTGGCCGCGCGGTCTAAGGCGTGGGCCTTCGGCCGAGCGCTTGCTGGGATCGTGGGTTCGAATCCCACCGGGGGCATGGATGTTCGTCTGTTGTGAGTGTTTGTGTTGTTAGGTAGAGGTCTCTGCGACGGGCCGATCCCTCGTCCAGAGGAGTCCTACCGACTGTGGTGTATGTCTGAGTGTTATCAAGTGAAAATAAAAACCCTCTACACGTACTGTGAATAGGTAGAAGAGGTAAGGACTACGAAACGAAAGGAAACGAAACAGAACGAAACGAAAGCCTAATAATTAGTGTATGTTTCACCAAGCTTAACATTCTGCCCACAGAGGGCACTTATGTATTTGGATGGCTCTCGGAGCAAACAGCTATCACTTTTCTAAATAGCATTAACTGACTGGTTTTATAGCTGAGATGGAGCGCATTGGCTGTGTAGTACGAATAGAATCTTTAAATTAATTCAGGTTAATGTTAGTCTTTAAAGGGTAAATTCAGAAACGATTCGTTGAAATAGTTATAAATAATCGAAAGCAACAACTTCATGTAAAGATAAGAGTGCTTGTTGCGTTATTGCTGATGCAGATCATCGGACGCGCGGATGGCCTCTAGTCGACTCTCCGATGCCCACAGTGCTGTACACTGTTCTGTACCTGGCCATTGTACGGGCTGGACCTAGACTTATGAAGAACCGCCAGCCATTCAGATTAACATGGGCTCTCATACCTTACAACCTTTCAATGGCGGCCCTCAATTTCTACATAGCGAGTGAGGTAAGTGGTAGGATGTTCACAGCAAAACAGCCTTATAATTCATGAGTCCTGCACTGCGATGTCCTTCAGTCAGCTAATTTCGCAGATAACATTAGTAAGACCAGATGAATGGGTGTGAAACCTAGTGTCTGTCCATAAGGCAAGGAAAGATTGCGGATGTCTGAGAAAGGGCTGTTGAGAGTATCTGGACCTAAGAAACAAGAAGCGACAAAAGGGAACAAAAAAGTATAATCTTGAAGAACTTCGTTAATTCCTAGGCCTACTTTTCGTCAAATTTTATTGGGGAAAAAAAGGACGAAAACAAAATGAGTATGGCCTATAGAACAAAGGGCACTGAGGTAACATAAACAATTTTAAGAGATTTTTGTAACTTTAACGAAGCGAAGAGATGATAAGATTTACCTTTCACGCAGCGATGAATGTTAAGACTATTTTCTTCTGTGTTAAGAGACAGTTTGAGTGGTGGCTCCTAACGTTTCGGAGGAAATTACTGTCTTCATCATCAGGCTTTGTATCAGAACAATGAAAATTTATCTTGTAAAAATTTAACCAACACTTTGTACAGCTATTGATATAATGTTTAGAAAATGAATGTTTGTTTTTATGAAAGAGGAGTGCTCAACACTGCATGCCTCTCCCTTTAAAGCAAGGAAAATTTGAAGTATTAAGTGCATCTGAAAAGCAAGTTCGCACGTCACAGTAAACACAGTCCGTCTCCGTTCGACAGAAGAGCTGGTTAATGTTGTTCAGGGATAAAATTGTCATTTATTGTGAGAATTAAACTAAATATGTAAGTATCCTGGCGTAAGCAAAACGCAGTATTTTGAATGTTAAAACAACTGAAGCTACGTTCAGTAACCTCTGTGTTTTAACGGCTAACCGACAACATACTGGCAGTAATTCGTGTCCACAGACAACACAGCAGGTCAGGTTAATGTTTTGCCTGCATGCAGCATTTTATTTATACTTCTCAGAGTGTACGAAAATTGAGCAGAATAAGTAGGCCTAGGCATCGTCTACTGAACGCCAGCATACTGTATCTCTTAACTCTCACACTCCATGGCAATTTTCTGCCAACTCTTCTACCAGGAAAATTCTTGGAAAAGGTTTGATCTGTAATTTGTAGAACATGTACTTAAAACACCGTTGTATCACTCCCTTTGTATATGCATGGTGATTTACGAGTCATGGACATAACTGCAGCAGACGATTCCTTAGTCTTTGTGATCAAATTTTCACATACATATGTGTCCAATTTTACAGGGTGACGGAGTTACGGCTCCTTAAAACTTAGAATTAAGAGGTAAGGATCACTGAAAAGATATGGAGTAAATTATTAAGACAACAAATTAGCTTATAAATTTAACTTTATATCCAACTTCATGATCGAAATTGCCTTTAATTCACACTGACCTGCGCTAAAAGCAGGTTTTCGAAACCCACCCTCAGCTGCAATGCACCTCGCTGTCTGGTTTTGAATAGCTCTGTCGCAAGCGCAACAGATAAGCCATTGCGAGCTATAACCAACTCTTGCTCAAGGTCGCGTAGAGTGTAGGCGCAGTTCACGGACTACGTGTTACTCATGCTGAGAGGTTACTTTTTTCACAATGACCTACGAAATCATGTCCTATAGTAATATTCACGACTCACGAATCACCCCCTACACACACACACACACACATGCGCGCGCGCGTGTGTGTGTGTGTGTGTGTGTGTTTAGTGCAAGTAATGATTAAAGTTCCTCCTTTCCTTACAAACCACCACACGAAGGCGTGTAGCTTGGGACTGAGCTCTGCAGTTCTCTTTCCCCATTAACTTCTCCAGCTTCTAGGTGCAAAAACCTGGAGTCTCGAACTGTATAGCGCGTGCAGCGGAAGTACAACTTTGCGCATTTGTAACCTCTGTGCTCTGTGGAGGTAATTGGTCATCGTCATGGCCGGGACCCTTTAGGTGGGATCCAGAGGCTGTATGGATGCCGTGAAGAAGAGACAAATCCTTTTCAGGAATCGAACCCTGGTCATTCCAGCTCTTAGCCTAACCTATACACTGACTCACTACTCATATATAATATATATAAATGATATACACATTTTCAGGGCTCGACAGCCCTCGTGGGCTAAGGCCTCCTCATTTTCGAGGTTTCGATATCTCAACCAGACACACCACACTCGGTATGACTCCTCCAGACGAGTGATCGTCCCGTCGCACAGACCTCTACCTGACAACGCACAACACTCTCAAGAGACAGATATGCATTCCCCGGCGAGATTCAAACCCGAAATCCCAAGAATCGAGAAGCGGTAGACCCACGCTTTATACCACACAGCCACTGGGATCGGCCCAGCTACAATGTTTAACACTTCCCCGCCCAAAACGTATCCGCGTAAGAGATGAATGAAGAGCCTGTGCGGTTAACACTGCTTTCTATTTTGTTTACAGCTGCTCAGTGCCTCCACAAAGCTCAAGTACAGTTACGTGTGTCAGCCTATAACGCGGCTCTCCCATCCAGAAGAATTACGGGTGAGAACGAAGTAGTAACTGCAGATACACAACCATGTATAACTTGGCAAGTAGCGCTCGAACGTTAGATACTCGAGGTTAAAATTTTAACAACTATACAGACCAACACTAAAGAGACAAAATATGTATTGTAAAATGAAATAAAATTTAAAATATCTTACGTAAATGAACTCACAGTGTACATAGAGTCTGACAAATGAACTGATGCTGTAGGCACGAAAATATCAGAAAACAAGATGTCCCCTTATTTGAGGCTTCCGCCGCGATGCTGATGAGATCTGCGTTCTTCTAGGATATTACGCAGCTTCGAATGGTAACCCTTTACCGACGTTTCGGGACAACGTGTCGGTCCCATCTTCAAGGGTCAAGAAGGACTTCTTGACCGTTGAAGATGGGACGGATACGTTGTCCCGAAACGTCAGTATAGGGTTATAATTCGAAGCTGGGTAAAATCCCAGAAGAACGCAGATCTCAAGATGTCCCCTACTTAATAAGTCATAGGTATACTAGTAAAATAAGGAAGTGTCTTAAACTAAAAAAACCTACACACATCTTTGGAAGGTACAAACATGAAAATACATGTCATCACATCGGAATGACTTAGGCAGTTGAAAATCTTCAGTTTCGTAGGCAACAGCCCAGTTGTCTATAGGACAAATTACCCATGCACCAATAAAATATGTACTTTTTTTAGACACTCAATGAGACAAAATTTTGCAATGAAAATTCTTCAGGGTGTTGAAACCGACATAAGGTGTTACATTTTATATTACAATAAAATAAAGAACCATAAATTTTCTTAGGCAGAATTACTCTATTCTTATTTTATTCACATAAATAATCACCTTTAGGCCAACTACAGTCAGTATTACGTAAATTGGAGATGCTCACGGTGGTGAATATTTTAAAATAATTAAGAGTGCTGGCTTTTGGAATGTTACACTGTGGAGTCTATTAGATGGTTTACCACCTTTCCACAGCTACCTTCAAGGCACAAAAATTATAAGAACGTCTACCTTGAAGATGGAGGTAGCATTTTATTCTGAAACGTCGGTAATAATCCATCAGACTACACATGGTTAAATGCCAGAAAACTTCAGTCCTAATCATACAGAGAACTGCCACTTTCAGGTGTCTTGTACTTTTCTATGCAGCCTACCTCATTTATTAAAGTGCTTTGCGTCCACTAAACTGCATTTCGCCGTGCTCTGGTCGTTCCCAGATAGCCAATGCAGTCTGGTGGTATTATGTCTCCAAGCTCATCGAATTCTGCGACACATTCTTTTTCATCTTAAGGAAGAAAGAGAACCAGCTGACATTCCTACACGTATACCACCATTCCACAATGTTCTCATTGTGGTGGATCGGCATCAAATGGGTGCCCAGTGGATCCAGTGAGTACAAGTTAAAACTAACCACTTAACACAGTGCCAGGAGAGCTAACACATATCGCCTTTCGCAACTGTCACAATGTAAGAAAAAAGAAAAACTCTTACTGTAACTGCATGGCTTTTCATGGGAATTTAAACAACAAAAGCGGGGAAACGGCGTGGCTGGTAGCCGAAGGGGAAGGCAGGAACTCCATGTAAAAAGTCCAGGGTTCAACACAAAAATCAAATCTTTGTGTACTGGTATGTGAGAAACAGTATGTTCTCACCGCGGTACGGATCCCACTTTGACAGATCCCCCTTACTGGCCATCTAAAACGGAGCAGGAAATATATGCGTGGCTTGCCAGTTCCAGTGTTTTTGCTCTGTATTTCTGCATGGACCTCCATTCATATAAATTGCATTTAAAAATTAACTTTCTAAGTCAGAAATAGTATATATCTCCATTACAAAAACTAACACCTCAGTGTCATGCATAGAAATAACTGCTGCTTATTCTGAAAATCATAAAAACATGTGAACACGTAACGCTTTAATTATCCTGGAAGCCTTCAAAATATGCCCGTAAAAGTGTATTTAGCATAAAATGTGTTTTGCACTTCTGTTACAACCTTTTTTCTCACTATTTTTGCCCCAGTAATTTAGCGACTTAAGCTCGTGATGCGCGCAGGAACGTGTACAAAATGTCAGCTATTTTTGTCCGATTTTATCGAAAATTGTGTCAAAAGATGTAGTAAAACTTCGCAATATCGACATAATGGAAATATGCTCAGCAGCCTACATTGTGTCCCATTTCACAAGATTTGAACATCCATCAAGGCCGCTTCTTACGTTGTTGGACAGACGGCTAGAAACGACCATGCATTCAGACGGACTTTTTCAATTCTTTGTTATGAAAGTGCCTTCACTCTTGACAGATGCCCAGCAGCCTTTTTTAAACATGCGTTTAAAGTACAAATGCATAATAGTGTATAATACTACAGATATATGAAAAAACACGTACACGCACTTTCCATGTAGAATAGAATTATGTGTGGCTTGTCCCCAGCAAGTCATCAATTTCGGAGGCGGTGTTTATATTTGCCTTTGAAAATAAAGGTTAGTGTAAGAATGGAAGAGACCAACACCATCATTATTCAATCTCAGTCGCAAAATGTGGGCTGTAACACGTTTAATTTAAACCACCGCCAACAGAGAGAAAAGCTAAGGGAAACATATTTCTACATTCTTGACCTTCTTGTCCGGCTGTTTGGTGGCTGACAATATGAATGACACTGATGGAATAGCAGAAGTGCCTGTCCGTCTACTGTATTTGCGTGTAACAACTTGAGAACTGCTGAAAAAACTTGACTGAACTACATATGAATATCACGTTGCTTTCTGCAATATCATCAAATGCTTCAGTCAAATATTTGGTACAAAGAGCTTGCCACATAGGCCTACATGCACGAGTACGTCGGTATTTGCTAGGATTACTGTTCACAGTTCTCTCGTTTTCGTCCGTCCGGTTTCAGCTTATATGCCTGAATAGAGTGCGCTATTAAGAGCAGAATATGACACCCTTCCAGGCAGTGCACTGAAAACGTAACTTTTTTGTAAAATCTACTACTCCCCACATTTTGACAAAGGCTAATAATGTACTTCTCACTGACCTCCATTAACTCTCCCGTGGCAAAGGGCTGAGGGTATTTATGTTAGTCTATTTAAGCCTAACGTGCCTAAAAATGAGAGCAACCACGCACATTACTGGATATTTTAACATAATACTTAAACTGTCCGTAAAAATTACCTTACACAGCAGGTGAATTTGCTATAGGCCTACTCCCTTATTCCATGCAGCACAGTCCTTGTGGAGGAACCGATAGCCGCTTCGCTACTTCAGAAATTTCCCAACATTCTTTGTACCTGAATCTTCAGCATCATATTTACAACAGCCCACCACCGATCCCTGCACTGAGCAAGGCAAATGTATTGCGGCTTCCAGCAACATATATTTCATACCAATTTTAAAAACACCTTATTTTCTGATACTACGTGCAGTCGACAGCCTCCTGTTTTCTGGAGTTTGAATTCCGTTGTGGACATCTGATAGGAACCTGTAAAAGGTGTATCGGTCAGCCGCTAGGCCTCTTGCAAAACATAATAACACAAACACAGGAATTACGCAAACAAATCCACTACGCCAGTGTCTAAGCAGCAGAAAATAAAGATCAGCGTAGACCGTACAGTCACTGTGATCGGAATTTTAATATTACGTTTGTAGATGAGCCTAGACTTCCAATACAATGCTAGTTTCTTTAACCCCCTCAGCGAAATTATTATGATGATTGTGACAATATTGGAAAATACAGAATTGCCAGATCATGAAGCAACAGAAAACGCAGAATACCGATTCTCTGTGACGACATTGCCAGTGTGAATCGCACGAGGGTTGTCAGCACTTTTCACAGCCACCTGAACAACATTTTTTAATTTAGTTCCAAGGGGCTGCCCCTCACTGTGCTTATGTTTATGTTAACAGCCTTCCTTCCGGCAATGGCAAACAGCTTCATTCACGTGCTCATGTATACTTACTATGGCCTGTCAGCTTTGGGCCCTCACATTGCTAAATACCTCTGGTGGAAGAAGTACCTCACCATCCTGCAACTGGTAAGTAATCTGAGTTGATACTGCAGAGACAGGAGTAAGATCTGTGTCACACATATTCAAAACTGACAAAACAGATCGAGATTTTATTCAGTCTCTACTTACAGATATTAAAACCTACTTCAACACCTGTGGGATAAAATCCAGGTAATGCCAAAATGAAGTATCCTAAAAACTCAGGATAAATGGCATTTGTGGTAGTTTACTTCTGTGAGACATTTTTACACTCTAATAAGTACTCTTACAGTTTATTTCAAGAAAACCTCCAGCTCAGAACAAGAGTTCCGTTAGTAGTTTTTCATAGAGTGTAGTCTCGATTTTACGAGGCAATGGTAAGGAGGGTGCACGGATAATTGAGTAACACGAATAATCCAAATAAATTATAGGTTTTATGTACTTTATTGAGACACAAAACATAAATTTCTAATTTATTTATTATGTACATAATACATACATACCTTACGAGTAGACACTTACTGCTTACGTAAATAATCTGTGTTTTTTTTTTGCATTGAGGAGTTCTTCGTGCACTCTACGCTATATCACGTTACTCCCCACCTTCATAATTAGTCTTTAGCAACCTAAGATCGTAGACGAATAATCCACAAACCGGATAATCCGCGCACGCATAAGCGAGTGTAGGCTCTATTTACATACTAGAAATCGATCCGTCATATGATGGCGCAAAATAAAATTCATCGGTCAACCTCAACATGGATGTCAACTCACTTGTACACCACCTGTTGCACACTAAAAATACTATTGGAATATCCATTTATTTGTACAATGGTAAGTAAATCAGACTGTCAGGTGTTTTCCATGATAAAGCAGAAAACAAGGATTATTATTATTATTATCATCATCATCATCATCATCATCATCATCATTTCCTTTTAATTCTTACCAATAACTGTAGACGCGGCGTGTGACTCGGTCCCTCAAGAGAATATTAATACATACAGAGTAAATATGTAGAACAAAAGTTTAAAAGTATAAAACAAGTTGCACAATTGGTCGCAGATCCAGTTCACAACAGCAATGATCATGGGCATCAACGGAATAAAGTCCGGGTGCGACTTTCCTCTGTGGATGCAATATGTGCTGGTTATCTACATGATTTCCTTCATTGTCCTCTTCGGCAACTTCTATGCAAAGGCATACATTGAAAAGGTATGTTTATGTGTTTGTTATGTAATTGTAAGTCACTTTCCCAGTTTCATTCCGGCAACACAGAAATACCTATGTAAATCTCAACTGTTTGCATTGTCCGTGTATTGTGCTATTATTTACCACAATCCAACCAAACAAAAGATTAATGTTAATATATCTTATTATTTACATTAATCCATCTCCAAAATGATGGCTTATAGGAGCTGAAACATATTGGAGTTAGATTAATGTAAATAATAAGATACAAAAAATCTAATCAGCGTATTTGGTTGGATTCTATTAAATAATAGCTATGTAGAAATACATGCTTCATTACACTAAGCTACACTAATGTCTTTGTCTCTCGCTGTAAGCCCACCTATAAAATACATTACATTAGCTATACATGTGCAAAACAATCAACAACATTTACGTAGTACGTGAGATTTGGGATTCTCCTGGTGGTGTTTATGGAGTGACAGAGAGATGAGTTTTATTTAACATCGCTACCAACTGCTCAGATATTAAAAGGGCAGTCATAACTTGGACATAGTGAGCGGGTACAAAGGGCCTGTCAAAGGCCTACTTGCATCGGGAGCTTAAGGGCTAGACCCATACTTATTCATTCCTTCAACTGCTCAGATTTATAGAATATCGGTGGCAGACAAATCAAACATATAAACGTAAGTACGGAGTACTGGTGGAAGCGGACAGCGGTGGTGCAGTTGGCTGAAGCTCTACGCCACAAGACGGGAGGTTCCAGGTAAAGCTGGTAACCCGCTACCAGAATAAAAATGGTCACATCTCAGAGGACAGTCTCCAGTTTCTCAGGAACGCTAAACGATTTTTGTCGTGATGGTTTCTGGGCAATGTTACATCCATTATTGCCCAATTCTGTCCCGATCCCTGCATAGTGGCACTTCAATACAGCCCACTTCAGTCCCAGCGCCTGCGTAAAGAATTGTCACTTTAATGTAGCCCAATTAGGCCACGGCAGCTGCTCTAGACACTGTATCACCCAGCCCAGTTCGGTCCCAACCCATGCCCTAGACACCGCATCGTGTTACTTCAACATAACCAATTCTGTCTCGACTCCTACTATAAACACTGTGTCCCAGCACTTGCCCTATACATTGTGTCACTTCAGTATAGCCTAATTTGATCCAAACTCCTGCTTTGTCCTAGAAATTATGCCACTTTAATACAACCCAATTCAATCCTGACCCATTCTCCAGACGCGCTGTCAATTCCATACAGCCTAGTTCGGTTCTGACCTATGTCGTACACAACGTGTCACTTCAACATGTCCCAATTCGGGATCGACCAATACCCTCGACAATGTGTCACTTAGTTATATTCCACATTTGTCCCACTCCTGCCTTTGACACTATCTCACTTCACTACATCCCATTTCACCCCTGACCCCAGCTTTAATAGTGTGTTAGTTCAAGGAGAGTTGCTTTGTTCACAGGGCAAGAAGGCAATTTATGGAGAGGACCCAAAACTGCGCAACGGTTACAGTAACTACACTAATGGAGTTTCAAACATTTCCCCAGCAGGAAGTAAGAAGCGTCAATGAAAATCGGCAGGAACTTCAACAAAAATAGATTAATTATGTAGGGAATCAACACAGCCAAGAGAAACTGAGTTGGAACTTAAAGCTCATTGACTGGAAATAGATTACCACACTAGATGCAATAACAATTTCAGTACTTTTATATAAAGCGATGTGCGTACTTACGTGCACAAAAATGCCATATTCGTCTTGCACTGTTAAGTTCCATTCACGTGTTATAGTTCAATACTTCCTATATTTTTATTTGAACAGGGGTGGAACTAAACTGTGCACAATGACATGTGAAAGATGAGTTGCTCAGTGCCGAAAAACGCACATTCTCTATTGCGGCTATGCCCAAGAATACTTCGTTATGTCTCAAAAGCAATTATTCCATTAAAGTGTAAAAAATTACTTTGTTATTTTTTCAGGAAATACCTAAAATGGAAGGAAAATTCATTTGTGCCATACAATAACATTTGATTGTAAAATTAACAGTTAAGAAGCACTACATCATAGGACTGTGAAAAAAAAATGATATGTGTATAGTTGCAGGGGTGAGAGTTAACTCAAATACAATACAATGAGTAATGCTTCTTCAAATGTTCAAGTGTATGCTTCACTTATAGTTCCAAAAGTTGGATTTTCAACACAATTCTATTCTACTACCCTTACCATTCCAAATACTCTTTAACATACTTGAAAACTTTACAAATTCTATTATATTCGACTAAGTTTATCACACTGAAGGTAGGTCTTACATATTGTTAACATTACAGATCCATTATTTATTATTTATACATACGAAAGTAACACTACCACCTTGCACCCGATCACTCTCCTCTCGGCATCAGCTTCTCAACAGGGTTGCATAAGTCTCTCTCTCTCCCTCTCTCTCTCTCTCTCTCTCGGGGAATATTTACGGGGGAAGGAAGGAAACAACACCGGACGAGTACGTGTCAATTACAACCACCAGTGAACATGCACTATTTATTGTGTGTGACGATATATCACACTACAGGCAGTTATTTAACACTAGCAGCTAACACAGCCTCTCTCAAGTCCTTTAAGTGTACTTGTGTGTTGCTTCTTAAACAACGAAAGCCCAGCTGTCTTGCATTCCGGAACAACATTCAAAACCTTCCCCAAAACTACACCACTTTCAGAATCGAAAGTGACTGGCTGCCTAAGGTCCCGGCATCAAATATTATCCCGGACAAAGGCTAGCTTAATTTCCGCTGTTGCCCCGAATCTATTATTTTCAAAATCGCTTCTCTCAAATACTCAAACTAAAATTAACATAAGGGTTCCCCAGTGCAGGCCTCCGCTAATCCTTCCTGCGTTTTGAGTGACGAACCCCGCCAGACAAAGAGGCACTTACCGTTATATCTGCCCGATTTTCCCATGCAAAAGCTAAGAAAATGTTTGCATATTAAAATTTAAATAAAATCAGCTAACTAGAATTGGGAGACGCATGCTTTACAATTGCCCTAATCACACGTCTCCTATGCATAACCAGATAAACATGCCAAAAGTATAGTTAGCTTGCTATCTCAGGGCACCTGTTCTTGGGATTGAACCAACTACGGGCTGTCTCAACCTACCGGTACTTGCAAGAAGCAACAGAAAAATACGCCTAAGACAGTAGTAATAATCACCTCTCTTATCTGTGATAACAATAAGCTACATGACAAGCGGGATATTTTGTTGCATATTTTCTTGCCTTTCTTCATGGGATGAAATTCACATAAATTTTGAACCAGCGCATAAATCATGATTAACGGCATAGGCGAGACAACTAGATACTGTGGCTATAAAGTCCATGGTCATAAGAACCAGCTTATTGGATAGGCGACTTGTGAGGTGAGAGTAAAGTCAGATTCGTTTAATTATGATTCTGAAACTTTGTAAGGAAATATACAAGACGTGTTCGAATTTCTAATTATTTTAAATACATAATAAATAACAGATAAGTACGAATGATACTTTAATAAACGTCTTTCGAAGAGCACACTGTGAAAAGACCTTTTGAAACCGAAAACACCTCATATAAAGCCCTTCTTAAAAGTGTTTCTTTTACTTATAAATACAAATCTGTTGGCCACACGGTGAAAGATCTTAATATTATCTAGTTCTAAAGAATTTATTAATTTATCATTCTTGCTTGTTAGTCTCCTAACACAGCTAACGTGAACCACCTAAGAAATGTGCACCACCTTGCAAAAGAAAATCCTGCTGGCGGTAGTAAATCGTATTTACGAACAAAAATTTACTTATTTTGCGCGCAGCTTATAAGACAGAATTGTTGAGAAATGTTATCTGTCTATGTGAATAAGCCTGTAGTTGATGATACGTAAGGAAAGGGCACTGATCACACTACCGCAAATGAAACAAACACAGCCGCATAAGCTAGGCGTTAGAGTGAAATTCTCACTGAAAAATATAGCCTGTAAAGCACCACGAGATTCAGATCTTCAGACCTTCGTAACCCTTTCCAATGTCTAAGAACCTTCATGCAGAAACTTGTCGCTCTTGCGCGCAGACTTGGCTTCTTCTCGAATTCTGAGTCGTATTCTGTATCGGCTGTGCTCTGCACAGCTGTTGGTGGGGTCCACATTTATTTCCTACACAATATTCGCCAACAGAATGTCGTCGCAAGTTGATACTGAAAGGAGCGATGAAGTGTGATTATATGAAAATGGACGCAGACCGTGCGTTTGGATGTAAGAATATACGTATAAGAGTACACACCTTGTTTAGTGTTCTGGGACAAGGCATGCTGTTTCGTTGTCAGAATTTATCACTTGATTTAAAAAATGTTAAACATACAATTTTATACAGTTTTGTAATAATTTACGAGATCTTCGGAATGATGTAATGTATTTTCGGTTTTCTGAAATTTACGTATTTTGATTTAGTTCTGCAGCTCCGATACGCGTTTCATAAAAAATATTTCTAAGCCCAGAAAAATAGCGCCTATAGGGGCTACCAGTGTGGTGGCTAGAATTTCTTGTCTTGTCTTCTGCACATAATCTTTCTGGCAGTTTTAGTCATTGCAGCAGACATTTTATATGCAATTACAGAAATACAGTGTTCGCGGCGTCGGTTGCACAGTGGCTAACAAAGAAGAGCATAGTGTCAAAATCTGTTTTTCTTTTTTTTTTTAATTTGGAAGTTGTTAATGAATTGTGTCAGAGTTCTACTACTCTGACAGTCTCTTGGACAAAAAGCTTGGACTACTCGGTCCGTCACATATAAACCTTCTTCTCTACTAATAATATGAACAAAAACAGAGTAATGGTTATATCTTAGGTGTGGTCTCACCCACCCTCTTGTACAATGGGCACCAAGACTTTCCCGGGGGTAAAGCGGCCGGAGTGTGGAGCTAACCACCCCACCCCCTTCTAGCGCCGAGGCTAACGAAAGAGCAGAGCTATAAGCCTACTCCCTTGGGCCTTAGGACCGTAGAGGGATCCCTTTACCTTTACCATTATACTTTTAGTACTGGCTTCCCTAGCTTAGGCTCGAACTTGGATGTCAGTAACCGACTACACTATATTCTACGTCTTGTACCACGTTCATGTAACGGTTTTTACGGTCTATTAACCAGCGTTCGGTCCAAAATGTTATTCCTTTTTCACCAGGAACACCCGTCTCGGTTAATATTAGAAATGGTCTGGTTTTCACGGCGAATGTTCCTGAAATAATGTTCCTCTAAATTTTTACACCCTTCTGTATAATGGGTCTGTTCTGATGTTTCGAACTGAATTTGGTTCAGGTGGATGGTTGGTGGATACTTATTCATGGCCAACAAAGCGAAGGCTGAAAATAATTTCTCATGACAGCAATGATGTTATTTTAAAATTCTACAAAGTTATTATCTCAACAAAAGTTACCCATTTTTCTAAGGCATTAATATATAGGTATAATTTCAGGGCCCTGAAGTGGGTAAAGCACATGTCGTTCCCTCCTCTCAAGTTTGCGCTTCCTCCGTATTGTTATTTCTGACTGTAGTACTTAAATAGGGAGGCAGTTGAGGTGGTCTCCAGTAATACAACATTCGAAGCAGGTTGTACGAACCTCGGTTAAATAGTTCAAAAGATGAAACGGACAAACACACAAACAGGGACAACGAAGTGATATCGTAAGTCTAATTCTTCTTTTCCTTTTAAGGAAGAAAAGTAGCCTAAAAATGCTTCATACACCTCAACAGAATGTACAATACTAGAGTCGCAGAATCCGCACTTCATTATAAACAAACTGGATACAACCCAAGACAAAGATTTAAGGTCAGAAGAGGTTACAAGGGCTGAGAACAGAACAACAACTACATCAGCGATTGAACGGAATGCTGAATAAAGAGGCTTCGCTTCACGTAATACGGTAAGGTGGCACAATTTCGATCATTCAGACAAAACGTGCTTTCATACGTAAAATACAAGCACAAGATAAAGTATCAGTACTGAAACATCTTTTGTGTAGCTTGATGAATATGTCAGATATTTTCATATCAAAATGCTTAATATTTGTAATTATATAAAAAATTAGAAACCCCTTTAAATTGATCGAAATTGTACGTCTGCAGGTACAATTCCGATCACTTTGTGGTACAATTCTGATCAATGGCATCCACCACAAACAAACTGCCTCTTGCCTTTCGCACCAACGCATATTTCGTGGTACCAGACATTACATTTATGGCAACACACCCAGTCACTTTCTCCATAGATTTGGCAGAGCAATAGTTTAAGAAGATAAGCTCCCACTCGTCACCATTTGCTGCTGATTTTTTATAACAATAAATCTCCCTTCTGCTCTTGTACCTATGAGATTGCTTTGACCACTGGTTGTTCGTTTTATTGTCGTCGGAAAAATACATTTTTTATTTCGGGTTTCTTCCAGCTTTTGATCTGCGGTAAAGTGGAACGAAGATTTAGTTTTTCGTTTCTTTGATGCCGTCTCTTTTTCAGGTGTTGGTAACATGTTCTTTACATATGAGACACTGCTTGATAGTGAAGTGTTTGTTGCGTTTGAAGTTTACGCTGTGGCGTCAGCAGTGTCTCCGTTTGACTGGAAATTCCTATGGGCAATGCCATTGATAAGCAAGATGGCAGTGTTGCCTTGGTAGTAGTGACAGTGGCAGTAGTGGTAGTAGTTGTAGGATAGCCAGGCTTCAACAGTGATGAAGGAGTAAACTTCTCTTCCGGAACAACATCTGTAGAGCAAGGTATTATTCCATTGCATTCGAACCTTTAGCAGCACGTCCAACTGAAGCAGATTTGTTCCACGCATCGGAAAAATTGCACAAAATCTTGCGTTCTTTATGTGTTAATTTGGATGCAATATGTTTCGTAAAAACATATTTATCAAAAATTAGGATGTAGAACTAAAGGCTAGTGAGACGTCGTATTGAGGCCCATTTGTGTTAAAATATAGTACAATATTCCCAATAATGAAATAATAATAAAATACTGCAAATGTAAATTTTGTTTATTATTGCCTATAGATATCGCCTTCTTCACCTTCCCTAAAAATAGTAGAAACTTCACAATGCTGGGTATGGCTTAGACGAATCCGGTCGAATGATCTTCTCAACCCCACCCCCTTTGCAACCGCTAGGCTGTATTAAACTATGTATTTTGGACCTCGATTCCCATTATTAGTGTAGCGATTAATTTTGTATAATATTTTTCTCCGATCGAAATTATACTTATTGCACCGATCCAAAATGTACCCGAGGTAGAACAGAAGAAACAATCAAGTCAGCGGTTCCCAAACTTTGATGTGTTTGGCCCTAAAGTAGTAAATGGCATGTGACCCGCTACCCAATCCTGGAAACGGCAATCGTCATTGATATTTACTATAAAGGAAGGCCTAGATTTCTCCCCTCTTTTTGGTACAATCGAATTGACTCCCTCCTCAATATTACTGCAACGTGGAATGAACAGTAGAAATACTATGGCTTTAAGTACAAGTACACTGTGCCGTACAATAACAAAGTGCGTTCACTGGTTATTTAAAATGTAATTGCACCAGTATGTTTAAAATTCATAAACACATGTGCTTTTTATCGATCATTCTGTTTGAATTTAGATAGAGATTTTTATTTTTTTCATAATTATCGAGTTCTCCATAAAACCCTCTCGCGATCGTAGGTCAGACCCGTCGCGACCCTGATTTGGGTTGCGACTTAAGGTTGGGAACGACGGAACTAAGTAATACCAAACTACGTCAAGACACGGCAGTGACTGTCATACAAGCCAACAGGCCACCTATCAGGTGATGACTGCAAACGCGGGCACGAAAATTTTCACTCTAACCTAACACTAATGACGTCAGTCACTAAATACAAACTAGTCAGTCTTACAACAGGGCAGATAGCTAAGCAGCAGTACTCACCTTCCCTTAAAAAAAAATGCAGCCCTGAAACACAAAGTTCTGTGTGGATGGAATTAATACAAGTAATTCAACAAGTTGTCCGCATCACGTCACCACAGTCAGAGAATTGCTGCCAATATCATGAAGTGAGAAAAAACCGTTAATCCTTACACCGACCAGAATTGTAGCTATGCCGAAAATGTATCGAAAATTTCTCATAACATGTCGTGGACATCCGCCTTGTTTGTACAATATGTCGGCATTTGAATATTCTCAAGTGAGATTATATCAACACAAACACAAGCCGATGTCTATACATTTGAACGGAAACCACAGCTCTGCGACGTAGTCAATACAAACCCTTTCACGGCAGAAAAAAATTTGAATGTTGACATACGTGCTCCCCGATATTCAAACGAGCATTCTTTTTCTTATGAAGGTAAGCAGGCTTCGCCCGCTTGTCTTTCCGATAAGAGTAGTATTAGTATGCCTATACAATAACACGATATTTTTACTGAGTTCAAACCAACCTTCCTTGATTGGGACTACCTACCGATTAACCCCGGGTTGTCACGTTAGTATCCCATTGACCATGAAAACATTAATACGAAGATGATTATGGAACAACTACGTTCATGTAGATACCATACAAGAACTCCATTCCCACCTCGCAGAGAACACAATGCATCTCCATTACAAAGATCAATCAGATAATGCCGCTTAGGAAAATAATCTCTGCTCACCGTAAAAATCAAAATTAACCAAAACAGGCCGTGCTTCATAAGCATCAAACTGGAGAGTAAATAAAAAACAAGAGATTACTGATACAGGTGACGTACTTCGAACAGGCGGGCACCGTTTTATTCGACTTTCAGAACTCATGGCTGGTCTCTTTTATACATCGCTGTTGCGGAATTCCTTAACGCAGGGCCGTACTGGTTCCTTCCCTGATTCATTTAATAACCTTGCTTCAGGAGGGATAATAGAGAATTCAGAAAAGATATGGAAGAAATTACGGTCTAATGTAAGCACTGCTGCATACTTGCTGGACGGACTAGAGGAATTAAAAAAAGCTTGTCAGGATTCCCGGTCTGTAGTCCCAGACTTTGATGCTAATCACGTCATGATACCTGCACTGTCTTATCTCGGAACAGGTTTAATGTTATCCTTGTACATTTTTGATACTGCTGCCTGTCAAACTGTAGTATGTAGTATTTGACCCCCTACATGGTCACAAGAAGCTCATATGGACAACAATGTGACTCCGAGTAGGGTGGCAGATAAGTAATGATATGTCGGAAGAACCTGCTGCCTCCACCTTCTGACAGATAAGAAATATTAACTCTAAAATTTGATACTGAAATCATGTTTTGATGGGAAGGGTTTAGGAAAAAGCAGAGTGGCGGTTTGTCGCTATCGAGGTTGTAACCGACAGCACTTTACTGAATTTGGTATTGTCATCACAAAACAAGCCTACCATGTAAATATCACCTCAAATTACAGACATTTCCCAACCGATCACGCTCTGAATTGCAGAACAAAGCATGTAAAATAACTTCAGAAGCTTAAAAAAGTCTGTTGCGCAATGAAAATGCTGACGGTCGCTAGTGTTCGATATGTTGTGACAAGTAAAAACTCTTGCTCGCGCGCGCTTGTCGCATGTCCACAAACATACAAGCTTCTTCAGCTTTCCACTTGGAGTCGCTTTGCTGGCGGGGGAAGGGGAGGGAGGAGCTTGCCGCACGTACAACATACATACAGGCTTCTTTCGCTTTCCGCTTGGAGACGCTTTGAGCGCCCCAGCAGGCAAACGCAAATACTTCCTACCACTTCTGCCAGATAGCATTCCAACCAGCGTAGGCGCGTCATCTGTCACAAACATGTACAATCTTAACCCTTCCATACCAATCCCCATAATGACAAACTTAGTTGGAACCATGTGTAACAACCACCCGCTGTTATTTGTGCAGATTATTTTGGCTTCGTGCTGTGGAAGAGCAAATGAAAATATTTTTGCTCGAAACTTTGATACACAGTGACTTTTGTAAAAGTACATATACTATTACCAGAGAATGGTCAAGCCCGCAAGTATGTGTGAAATGGACAGTGTAAAACATCTACATTACAACCACAACCCATATGCAAAAATCGTGATAACGTAAGTGCAATCATGGTCGAATAACCGTGGGACCAAATGTTGCGAAAGTGCACGCGCCGGTATATATTCACACGTTCCCCCTTTTATCTTGGGAGTCGATATTTTGTGGACAAAAAGGATTACCTGCTCTCTTGAAAGTTCGTGGCTCACCCCACCTCGATGTTTCACTCTTTCTCAAGGAAATTGGAGCCATGCCACACCGATTATCTCCTACTTGTTTTGAGCCCCCTATACAGATTAAGAAATCTGAGATGGGCGAGGCTTTAATGTTAACATTTGTGCGGTTAACCGCCTGCAAGGTACTGAACACAAATTTGAAATTATCTTGGGTTGATTACTGCACAGCCTGTTGAAAATATCACGCTCTTTGCATTGCATAATATTACGCACTTATATTTCAAACGCCGTCGACCTGTTGCCGCTTTTATTCTCTCTACATTGGCGTCGGCCCTCAAATCGCCTTTGGGGCCCCCCCCCCCCCCCCCCAAGCAAATTGTTGGTACTGCATAATCGAGACCTATCAACACGGTATATTCGAGCTCTGCCCTAAATTGTTGTCACTGAACCTTCCCCCAAAAAGTATGCATAACTCATTTGCCCATCATGTTATAATCCAGTGTACAATTTCTACCAAAATACTGATTCGGGTAAAGAGACACGCAGTAACCACATACAAAATACCCACCTTGATATCACCAAGAACTAAGAGGACAGACATTTACAATACTGCCAATCACAGAGTTTTGTATTCATACACAGCGAAACACACACATTTTCCTATAGCATGTGTGGGGAGTTACATTGAACAAAGTATCCAAACTCGACTATTACTTACTTGGCTGCATTTCTGAATGGTGGTGTTTCCAGTGTGCTGATATAGTTCAGTCAGTAGCGCTCACACATCAAAGTGTTTGTATTCACTTCACAGTGCAAAAATATTTTTGTGTTCAGGTTTCAACATAATGCAAATTAAAATAATCTGCAAGTGCATTAGCATTTCTGCACATTACCTCATTGTTTTCCTCTCCTGATTTAAAATATTTCCAAAAATCAGTTCACCATCAACAAAAAGGGTAGAGTTTACCAAGCCATCCAGATGAAATATATGACAGAAAAGGCACAAACACATCTATATACTGTTCAATACAGACCTGTTTTATAGCATTCAAACAGCAGCAGCTAATTCATTTAGCAGTTCTTGCAAATAGAAACAGAAGAGTGAACACAACATAAACTAGTACTACTCACGATTTCACTTCAAACTGAGAGAACAACAAACCACAGCCATTCTACGAGCCTTTACTTTTACTTTAAAAGCTTTGTCAGACCCCATATATGCTCATGATAGCAGTTTCTCAAAAAACATTCGAACAGTTTTGACCAACAACAAAATTAATTCTGTCCAATACATGTAAATGCTTTTCTGCAAATAAACTCTTCATAAATCTAGATACAGGACTTACACAATTTGTAATGATTAACTCACCATTACATACATAAATATGGGATATGATGAAAAATTCATATCAGGTAACACTAACTGCAAAATTCCCTGGTTTACAAACTGAAAACAATCTCAATTGGAAGAATCCCATTCAGCAAATGATACTAAGCGTTCTTAGATATTAGGAGTACTGCTGCACTCACAGCCTTCCATTAGGTAATGAAATACAGAATATTCTAGCAGGAAACTTGGCTAACAGTGAAAGGGTATTTACTCAACAAAACAAAATCTTTACAGCAAAACACAGCCAACTTATGCACAACATTATTTATTTATTCATCTTTTTTGTTCATATTCTCCACGACATGTTTTGGCAAGTAACTATGCCATTATCAAGGGGGCTATATAAAAATTACATAAGATGTGCATGAATGTGAATATAAAGTGTTAAAACTTTTACAATGTTAAAATCTTCTACAAAATTTTGCTGCACAATTCTTGTACTTGTTTTGCTGCTATGGTGCTATTTTTGGCCTGGCCTGCCAAAATATTTCTGCAATATTATGTGTGTGTGTGTGTGTATATATATATATATAAAACATCCCCTAGAAAACTGAAGCATACTATTTTATGCGTGTTACATTGACAACATCTTGATTGTATATGACCAGACACTTATTCACAGAGATACCTTAACTGCAGGACTAAACGCAGTACACAAAAACATTATTTTTAAGCCTACACTTGAAAGCAATAACAACATTAAGCTCTCTGGACTTGCTTCTCAAAAGGAAAGACAATTGCATTGAACTGGACATATATCGAAAGCCTACCACTACCGGTACGACTATACATTATCAGTCAAACCACCCTCCAGAACAAAAAGTAGCAGCATACAGATATCTTCTCAGGCGCATGAACACACTCCCTCTACAACCCAAACAAAGACAGAAATAATGGAAGCTTATACAATGCATAGCTAATAAAAATGGGTACCTGAATAATTTCTTACACAAGCTACTTTCTCAGATGAAACATAAGTAAAAAAAAACACAGCACAAACACTTGCTGAACCCCCTAAAAAATGGGCAACATTCAGATACTACGGTCCCTACACATGCACTATCACTAATCTATTCAAGCACACTAACATACGCATAGCTTTTAAAGCTACTAACACTTTACACAATTTGCTACAGAAACATCCCAATCCACCCAAAAAACACTGGACAGCAGTGGTATCTACGAGCCTAGATGTAATACATGTTTGCACATGTATGTGGGACAAACCGAACACAGTCTAAAGCAGAGATACGAGGAACATATCAGATACATAAAATATAACAACCCCCAATCAGCATACACCTTGCACATTCTGCAGAACAGACATGAATACGGAACTATGCAAGACACTATAAACCTATGAGAATTTGCAGACAGGTTCGCATATGAACATGCTAGAATAATACTACATACAGAAATATCAATACAATAATAAGCTTACACCAGAGCAAAATCCCAGAGAACATAATCCCTTACTTGAAACAGCTTTTAACTTACAGCGACAACAAGTGGGCAACTGCCATAATGTGCACCCCCACCCACCAGTAAACCATCCTAGTCCCTTCAGTTACTCAACTGACATGTTCCAATACACTCCTACTAAATACACTCAACCTAATACCTGGGATGTCCCACAACACAAACCTTGGAATTACATCGGTAAGTAAAATCATCTACACCTCTGTCATACAGAAATTAGGTTATACGGATATTCATAACACATAGTTTATTCTTACTTTTTGCTTGTTATAACAGACTAAAGACACCAGGCCAAAAACAGCACCATAGCAGCAAAACAAGTACAAGAATTATGCAGCAAAAATTTTATAGAAGCTTTTAACATTTTATATTCACATTCATGCACATCTTATGTAATTTTGATATGGCATAGTTACTTACCGAAATATGTCAGGGAGAAGATGAACAAAAAAGATAAAATAAATAAATAAATAATACTGTGCATAAGTTGGCTCTGTTTTGCTATACTGATCACATGCATGGAAATGAATAACAAAATTTTTACAATTACAGCAGTTGCCGAACACAGGAGTGAGTACAAAAATGTTCTTAAAATTATGACTTTATCTATTCCATATGCACAGCTGGAACAGCATTGACCAAGTCTGGCCCAGGGACCCACCTGGCCTCACACTCAGTGAGTACTGGGGCCTCTTCTTCCTGAGAGTCAAGAGATTGGGGCATTAAGGTGAACATTTACCACAGTGCCAACACCAGCCATATACATCCACTGCTGTGCATGCATTAATGGCATGCACTGGGAAATTTACCTTTCCCTCTTCCAGACATGTATTTGTATCTTCACACAAGTATGTATGCATTTATGTTACAAGCTTCGCACTAAATAACCTTGAGCATTTTCGTACACATTGTATTAACACTAGCAATAAGGGCTGTCTTCATAAACCAAAACCAACAGCCAACCTCTCATGATCCCAGGAAGTTGTTTACTATGCTGGCACTAAAATCTAAAGGTCTTCCCCCTAGTCTCAAAAGTACTGCAAATAAATGGGAGACATTTAAAAGCATTACAAAGATACATACATACACACACCTGCTAACCAGCAAATGAATTGCTAATGTTTCAGAATGGCTTTCATTCCTTACGAAATACTTGCAATTTAGGTATCATTAGCATTCATGTATCTGTTGCATACCACAGATCCAACATTACATACATTGTATGCTGAGTGACATACTCCATGCTGTACAATCATCTATTCTCATATCCACAAAATGCAATGTGTGTATGCAAGTTCCATGACAGAATAATCCGTCAGAAAGGTACATTACACAACACAGCCTGGACTGTAATGGCAGGTACAGCACAATTAATATGACATAGCACACAGCGATACGTGGGAGAAGTGAGAGGGCAAGAGAAAAATGGAGTGGGTATCCAGAAAGCCTTGCAAGACCATGGAACACAGCTTCTCCAGCACAGTAAAAAATGCTACCAGCTGACACACGCACCTCGGGGCCAGTAGTCAATTGAACTCTCGCCCCCAACCAAGTCATATGGACTCGTCCGTTTTGCCGAAAGACAAAATCTGGTTTCTGCGTGTGTGCCATCTAATCGTTAACTGCAGTATAACATGACAATTGTAACACCTTCACAATGCATATACCGTTTTTCCTACACAGTAACACATTATATGTATAAAACCTCATACCACACTGCCTTCATTTTCTCCGTATTTTCTCACTTGTACTTCAGACCTCTCAAATACTAGATCTGAATATACCACTATCACTATCAACAAACCCATCTTTACCAGACAACAGTGTCTACGCACCTGATAGAGCAACATGTTTCAACTTAATCACTTCCCATTCATAAAATTTTAAATCAGTAAAGCAAATTAAAAAACGCAAAATAGAGTAATATAACTAACTGTATATTCACTTCAATGTGTTTTTAAAGTTATTTAAAAGCCCGAAGATGACCTAATTTAGGTCTAAACATGTTGCTGAATTAGACACATAGACACTGTCTAATAGCATAGTTGCGTTGAGACTGATATTTATTCATATCACCCACACTGAACAGGATGTCACACATAAATATTACTAGATCATATTTATCAAATCTCTTTCTAACCGAAGACTGCACTGCACCTGTGGCTCCAATAACTAAAATTGCATTACCTGCTTACACAAATGGGATGCGACAGATTGCTCAACCTCTGAAAATTTCAAACGATAGGCTACTCCATGTTCCCTACAAGTGAACAGCATATATTTCTACATAGTAGCAACAACATTAATCTAAATTTCTTTCACACACAAGCATGAAACAAAACTTCTGCACAAGTTAACTGCTCCTACTACAGGGCGTGAGTGCTATTGCAAATGCGTATACATTCTCAAGAAAACCACAAATAAGCAATTTATTCTCTCTACTGCCGGCTCACTGGTATTTCTTTCGGCCTCCTATCTGACTTATAAGCAGCTTCGATGCTCAGGATGCCATCGGCTCCTAGGAAAGATTTCAGTGTCGTCTCGTCCACGTCGTCCGGCACGGTCATCTCACGTGAGCACTCCTGCTGGAACTTACTGCCATCGCCCATCTTCCTGTCGATTTTTGTTTCAACAGTGAGAGTGTTACCTCTTAACGAAATGCTAATCTCCTCAGGTTTGACGCCGTCCACATCCACGTTGATTCGATATACGTCACCGCGCTGCACAACGCCTTGGATGGGGATCGAATGGGGTGAAAGCCGACGGAATGGAAAGTGCTCAATTAAATCCCGTTCAAACTCCCTAAACTTATCCATTGTCCTGTCCACGTCCCGTAACAAGCCTCTGAAGTCAGAGGGGCGATACCAACCCCAGATACCGCGTCTTATGGGAACTGGATGGCGCTGTAGATGTAATACAAATCCTGGCCATGGCACCGCAGGTATCAGCCTCTTAAAATGCCGGAACATTCTTGCCGGTACCGGTTGAGTCACAAGCTGTATAAATTACCGATGAGGTTACGTCTATTAAGATAACACGTCCTAAGCAGGAGCGATTACTTTGCCTTTTATGACGTCACAAATTGTTTTCGTCTGACGACTGTCGAATGACAGTTAACCAGTCACTAATGTAAAATGGTACAACAAAGGTCAAACCAACGCCAAGTGCCTCCTCCACCTGAATACAGCACCATCACAATGTGTTTCGCCCTATATACGACGAGGCATTTCCTTCGTAATAGCAATAGTTGTTACATCAGCCGGCACGATTTTTGTGGATGGTACTGGAACATTCTATCACACGTGGTAGTTTCACTGACCAATCGCAGTAACGGGCGGGCTCACTTCCTATTCAACGCGTGTGCGCGCAGGATTTGCGTCATACAGGAGGTATGCTTGGTGAGTTGTTCCGTTAATGTATCGCTGTGTTATTGTACATAGAAATGCAAATGCTAACGACCTCATAATGAGCCAGGTTATCGGCTGGACAACCGAGAAGTCGTGGTTCGATTCCTGCGGATGGGCGTGGTATTTAAGGCTGTCACGGCGGGTGTTGCTCAAATCATTCTTATAGGTTGTTGCACTGTGTTGGATAATACGATCATTCCAGCATTTCGGAGGTCTGCCTTGCTGGTTACCACATTTGGTTCAGGTGGCTACCGAAATGATTGGGATGAGATGTGTCCCTTATATAGAAACGTTACGATTGTTATTATTATTATTTATTTTATTCCCTTAAAATCACAGTGACATTTGGGTAAGTCAGTTTACACATACGAAAATGTGCAAAAAATGCATTTTACAAGACAAACACACCAAAACTACAATTCCTAATAACAACATAAAGTCACATAATAATATTTGCGTAAATCAGTTACACATACAAATGTACAAAAATGTAACCTACAAGATAAATACATAAAAGCCACAACTCATACAGAACAACATACCAAACTACTGTTCCTTATAAAATAAAACCAAATCGCTAAGACTCCTTCCAATTATAAAATTTATGTACAGTATAAAAGGGGTTTTCACGGAGTATCCGCTTTACTTCATTTGTAAATATATGAACACTGTTCAAGGTTTTTAATCTATTATGCAAACAATTATATAATTTAACACCCATGTTTGTGACACTCCTTTGGTATTGGGAAGTGTTGCAACTCAATATGTGGTAATCTGTCTTACCTCTGGTATTATAGTCATACAGCTGCTCATTGGATTTTAAATGTGTCGAATGTTTCTTTATGAAATACGAAGTCTCCAATATATATAGAGATGGTACAGTTAATATTTCGTAATCCCTAAACACACTCCTACATGAAACCAACCTACCAATACAAGAGATCAGTCTAAGTACCTTTTTCTGCAGGCGAAAGATCTTTACACTGTCACTACCATGTCCCCAGAAAATTATGCCATATTGCAAGCGAGCTTGAAAGTGAGCATAATAAATATATAAAATCATTTGTAGGCTTATAATATCTTTTAGGGATTTTATAATATAATATATTCGACTCAAATTTAAATAAGTTTTGAATGTGTATTTTCCAATTCAAATTTTCTGTAATGTGTAAACCTAATAATTTTGATTGAGAGCAATAATTAATTTCCTTGTCATTATACACAACCCTTGGTTTCTCACACAAATAATGGTGCCTGTTGTGAAAATACATTACAGATGTTTTTTGAGTGTTTACAACTAATTCATTCCTTGATAACTATTCCTCTGTGTCATAACCATGGTTAATTTTGTGTTTAGAGACTCTTTGTTTTTGTTGGTAACCAATATATTGGTATCATCAGCATAAAGGACCATTTTTACATCTTTTATAAAAGTTGTTAAATCATTTATGTATAACAAAAATAATACTCGTCCCAAAATCGATCCTTGCGGAATTCCAAAGTGAAGTTTTCTTAACTTCGATGAGCACGAATTTTGAGTGGACTTTCGGTAGTCTGTATTTGTTATTTCCACAAACTGCGATCAGTTAGATAGATATGACTCAAACCAAGCTTTACCTGGACCCCTAATACCATAGAATTCCAGTTTATCTAAAAGTATAGAGTGATTTACAATATCATACGCTCTTGTTAAATCTAAGCAAATTCCTATGACATACTGCTGCTTATCAAAGCCTCCCGAATATGTTCTACAAATGACTGAACCGCAGGAATTTGTTGGTAATTATTTATATATTCTAGTGCTTTTGGGGTTAAAGAATTAACCCTTTTTATTCTATTTAAGAAACACATTCTTCTCTTTGAAACTAAAATCCCTTTTGTAACCCACCTTTTCTCTGTTTTGTTATTTCTCATAGAATTTAATGGGAAAGGCTCTATCAAAATAGTGTCTGAACAACTGATAAAATATTTCACAGGATCTATTAACATCTTCCAGTTTCAGGACATCATCCCATGTTTCTTCCCTTAACAATAAATTAAATTCATCTATTTTTGTCTGAAAAAACTCTCTTCATATTACATATTAAATGTCTAAATGATGTATATACATTAAAGTATAGTGTTTGGGCTACATGATCTGAATAGCCCACATCTATGTTCCTTATTTGGACTTCACAATTTAGATTTCCAATTATGATTACATCAATTTGTGATTTTACCTCTCTTGAGAACCTAGTGGGAGAATCAATAATGTTGATTTAATTAAACATGGAAAGCAAGGCCTTTAACTCTTGAACCTTTGAATTTTTCTTAAGAAAGTCAACATTCCAGTCCCCACACAGGATCAGTCTTTTTTGACTAGCCTGGACTCTGTAAATAACTACTTCTAAATTTTGTAGGAACTCCTCATAATCCCCATCAGGCAATCTATAAATACAAACCACTACAGTTTTCAAATCCGTAAGTTCAACCGCAGATAATTCGAAATTTATTTCATGAGCTAGGTCCTTTAAGTAATTTACCTCTTTGGCTCTTATCTCATTAATTATGAAGACACATGAACCACCGCCTTTTCTGCTACTTCTACTAAAATTGCTAGCTAACTGATAATGTTCCAAGGAAATGGAATGGATTTGATCTATAGACATCCAATGCTCAGTAAAACACAAAATATCCATACTCATATCTTTACAGGCTAATAATACTGATAGTTCATACAACTTATTTTGTAAAATCTGAACATGATGATGAAGGACCTTAAGGAAATTAGTATAGTTATCATTTACCATAAAAAGTCCTCACTTCGATTTGAGGGGGGTCGTCTGATTCTTTTCGTTAAAACTGAGGATGGCTGAACTTCACTTTGAAACTGCTTACGCTGTTGTCACGGCTCTGTCTCATCTTTCATGACTTCTAATTCTATAGGGACTTTCATACTCACCATTTTACTATTATCTAATTTGTCCACTTGATTTTCTCTCCTCACTTGTAGGTTAGACACATCTTGTACCTGAGTGTCTTTCCAAGACATAATAATTGGCTCCTTTCTTTTGACATATAATATATCTGTGACAGAGTTTGCAATTTCTTTTGCTAAGACTTCTTTCCCTTTTGAATTCATGTGGAGTCCATGTTTTGTGAAATGGTCTCTATCATAATTTACTACCATCATGTGGGCATTATTTAACACTTTCAGCTGCTTTCTTAATTTTCTACTGAAGGTTTTTACCTCTTTGTTTACACATGAATTTACTTGTAAATCATACCTATTTGGCACATTTATTACCATCACATGTGTTTTTGTACCTCTCAACAAATGACTGGATATGGTGTAAGCAATTTCGAGTGTCATTTCTGCCAGCATCCCCTGTGCCGCACCATACTACCACAACATCATTCTTTGTTAGCTCTTCTATTTCCTTAGTAGGTGTTTTTAGAATTGCTGCTGCATTTGCTCCTGGTTTTATGTGACCTTGAACCTTAAAACCTTCAGGTAGGTTCTGTAGCACTTCAGATGCCATACCTCTCACATGGCTATCACCCATGATTAATATTTTATGTTTTACATTTGCAGATTCGACTTTCTTAGGGTTGCTCTTCCCTTCTAAGTGATACACGCTCCTACAGCTTAAAACTTCACTATTGCAATATGCATTTTTAATTAGATCATAACGATTTGTTATAATAGGTACAGGTTTCTCATCCATTCGTCTGATGTATGGGGACCTTTTTCTGTTTTTCCCCACAGCTACTTTGGACCATGCCAGTTCTTTATCCGTCTGATTTAATACTACAGCATTTAAACAACCAAGTTTTGCTACCAAAAGCTCAATGTCTTGCATTATAACCTGTTTCACAGTCTGCCTTGTAGCTGTTCTTAATGACTTACATAATTCCTCCAAGTCCCTTTCAAGACATTCCACATTGTTACATATCCTTTGCCTACTAACCTGATTTTGTATGTCACCACTAGCTACTTTTTCATGTATACGACATGAATCACTAGAACCATTCACTTTTACACCAATCGATTTATCACAAGTTTCTGCACTGTTTGATCACTTACAGGAACATCCTAACGCTCATGCAATGAGTAGAGGGGCACCGGAGGAGCGTGAAGCCGACCGGTTACAGGCCTATAGGGCACCGGTCAAAGATGAGTAGCGCTTGATGCCTGCATGGCATGCAGGCGGATAACTTTACTGGCAACTGCGTGATATGCAAACTAAGGGTTCGTGTTTCGTATAACCAACTGACAAAAGCCAAATTATAACAAACGTCAACATCTGACGTCACATTTATGCAAAATCGTCATCATAACGACACTCGCATCAAATTTTTCTAAACAAGGACAACACACCGGTTTCAGGCACAGACCACGCTACGGCACAGCCCAACCCAGTGTAACGTGACTGGACCCCTGGAAGCAAGGTTTAGTGGCACTTACTTTCATGATATCAGGCACTCAGTGGCTGTGGTGGTTAGTATCGTATAGATGGCAGAGAATGGCCCTTTTGGGGGCAAGTTGTATCACATGGTGGAAGCTGGGTATGATGTTACAAGGTTAGTGTATTATATATTTCTGAATTTTCTGGGTGGTTCTAGTGTATTATTCACACAACGTAAGGCGATTTTATTGTTACTGCAAATGTGTGAAAGTTTCATTTAATAATACGTAACAATAATGTTTCGGTACTGGTGAAAAGTGATGTATGATTAATCTGATCGTAAGAGCAAGTGTGTGAAGATAACTGTTGGTCAGTAGCGATCATTTCGTTTACTAAGGTGTATGGAGTCTGATTATTATTTTGTTTCGTAATATGGTAATTACAAGTAAGGTCTGGTATGCCAGAGGGTGTTAAAAAGCAGTGGTAATGACGATTTGAAATTCTTCAAGTTTCATACAAATTATCAGCAGTAAGTACCATACGTGCCACTGGTTATTGCTGTTCACGCTATGAGAAAAGGATATCTCGTTGTTCATAAAACATTGGCTTGTGAAATGATAATGTATCACATAATAATAACTTGTATCAGCTGTATACATTGCACACGGCGTACATTAATTTTTGCATAACATATTTTGAGGTTATGTTGTAACTTCCAAACTCACTCATCTCGAATGTTTTTTAAACCCTCTTGTATTTAAGTCTGAAGAAATTATCAACAGTTGACCAATATATTGTAATGAACAGTGTACAGTGTCACCAATGGAGTTCACCTTGCACTGAAAATGTAACATAGGGCATTAACCATGCAAATGACAGGTTCATTTCTCTGTGTTTCAGGTTTCATTATTACACAGGGCTCAGCTGTGGGCAGAGGGACTTGGCATGCCCTGCAGTGCACTGAATCTTGGGTATGGGATTACAATAAATTGCAAGTGACTTACTGGTACTGCGAAATAGGAGGACATAGTGAAGCCATATGAAATTGACAAACAGAATCTGCTTTATCACCTGCTGCCCAATGTGATGCACAGACACCTGAACCCTGGTTGACAGAGTATGATGAAAGTGAGCTTTGCTGTGCAAGTTGTGGGTAGTTATCAGCATTCTGGTCCCAGTAGGTAAGGACAATTGCACTGTGAAGTTGAGTCACACATAATATTATCAGCAATGGTGTTATATGTTTCAGTGGTTTGTTTTGTATTGTTTTCTTTTACATCATACTCAATTTTGAAGGGGCTTTGTATCATTCTAACATTAATTGCAGGTAAAATCGAAAGCAGATATCTGTCACCAGTGGCATTTGTCAAGGAAGTTGACAGCTGCAGTGGTGTGACATGCTATCCTGACCTTGCTAAAGGTTTTCTATGCCAGCTTAGCTGTTCAAGTAAGCACTTGGAAGACTGGAGAAACGCTGTTGATTGGATAAAAAAGTTGGACTTTCCTGAGTGATGAATATAGAAACTGCCAAGGTGAGACAAATGGCATCAGTGTACCCTGGGATTGTGTTGAAAAATAATGGTACTTCAGTGAAATAATTCAGCTTAATTTTATGTTGTCATTTAACTTTATAAGTGTGACATATAGAACCTCAATGAACATTCTTCATAATATATACATTATCATATATTCTCTTTTATGTACATGTCACTCTGCTTCTTGAACTTGTATTTTGTAGTACATTTTGTGTGGTTGTTTTGTGTGTTGACTGTTGTATAACACTGGGACTGATACAAATTTAGTGTATTAGTGTTGTGTGTACTGTGAAAAAATTTTACCATTAGAAGTGTAGTTTTTTATTTATGTCATCATAGTTATGGCATACGTATTTTATTTATTTCATGTGGTGACAGTTGTGTATAATGGAGGCAGTTGTTTCTACTTCGGGAACATTAATATTGTGAGTAGTTTTGAATGTGTGATTGTCCGTGTGATATCATACTAGTATTACTTTGAAATTCATCGTATGTGGTCCTGACCCTAGAATGTGTATTTATACTGATAATGTCTGTAAGCATTCCAGAAGCATTCCAGATCCTCAATTTGTTCGAATGGCAAAATATGAGAAAAGCGTACACAGTTCGTGGGAAAGAATGTGGTATTAAATACTGTGTCTTTAAAACACATACTGCACTTCCTGTAATTCGGTTTTTGCAATGTGACATATCCATCCATGCTTCACTTGTTCTTTGTGTTTGTTGGTACAAGATTTGAGGTGCTCACAGTGGGGAGGTTTCATGTTGCAGTCTGGGTTAGGACACTGTGTAGATTTGTATGTGGTAATGAATGTGTTGCAGGAGCATTCTGTGTCTGCCTTCATAGGCAGTTGGAAGGTGGAGGCAGTATGTTCTGACTGAAACCTCAGTACCAACCAATGAGATTACACGGTCCCATAACCCAGAAGATAATAATTTTGAATCTTAATGCTCAGCATTTTCTATGCATTATATCACTATTACAAACCAACTGAATACATGTATTAGGCAATAAATATACCATATTATTTTATATTATATTCTGATGTGAGCAAAAGTATTTTGGAGCAACAATAATGTAAAATAATAAGGTATATTACTTATGACGTGTATTTAGTTGTATTGTAATAATCTCGAACTTTGTAGTTTTTGTAGTGTCGTAAGATCATGGTCGCGGGGGGGGGGGGGGGGCGGGGAATGGGGGAGCAGCGCGTGACAGTGCGCGAGGTTGTGCCGCTGGCATGCTACAGAGTTCGTGAAGGCAACACGAGGAGCGTCCGTTACCCCCACACGGTGAGCCAACCCAGCTACAATTAACGCGCATAGGGGCCGCCCGTGGCGCTCTAATTTCGCGTTTCGATGGTGTTGCCAATTTGTACTTTTATGACTGTGGCACAGCAAGTCTCATAACGCAATCACATTAAAAACCATTTGTTGTCACCTGCCGGCGAAATGTGTTACATTTGCACACTTCACCGATAGATGGCAGAATATCATCATTCGGTTGTACGATTTCCACAACTAGATAGCAGTAATGACATGTTTCTGAACAAAAGGGGCTGAGATGGTTCGTGGATGTAACGTAAGGTACCGCGTCGGACGCTGTTACGCGGACGTTCACACGATTCCAATATTTGTATCGAGTATGGACACCATGTCAGATTTTCCGCCAATGGACTGACTGATATTAGTTAATTACATGTTACTGATTAGGAAACAAGAAGAGCATTTCGGAGGAATAAATAGCATTTATGCTTGTATGTTTATGAACTACGGAAGAACGAAAAAAGAAACGGGAGGCGAAGATTATGGTTACGTAATACTTGCAAGAAAGGAATGTGTTATCGCGAATTTCATCAGTTACGTCCGGAATTGTTAGAAGATTAGATTTTTTGTTAGTATTTTCGGATGACTTACGGCCTGTGTTATACTACTTGATTTGTTGACATGTGATTTATCACGGGAAAATGCGCGTCAGTGTACCAATGAGTCGTCATCACGCGACGACCGGACGTAAAATTATGCTCACCCAGAGTCCGAAACGGAAATGCCGAACACTGTTGTATCCGCTGCAGATCAGTGTGCGATGTCACGTAAGTAATAGTGTAACGAACTGGAGATGTGTCGTTCCTGAGCGAACGTGTCGGAAAGAACGAATCAGCGACTGGACTGATAACAGATGAGAGTCTCGATTCCGCGGACGTGTTCTTTTTGATCCGCACGGGTTTGTGTCGTTCATCGTTCAGGAGCTAGTACTGTTGAATACCCTGCGTCGCTCGTCAGTCAGTCATTGTTCACTACGTATCTCATTCATCAGTCTATTCCCTTTTGTTCACGCATCTGTCTCGTTCATCAGTTCCCAGTTAACACGTCTTGTAACCTTCCAGATACTGGTCTCATTCACCACTTGGATCGTAGGTGTAACTCGGGAGGGGCGGCACGCGGGGTCTAACACCCCACCAACATTTTTTCTACATAAGGACAGTTTTTGGGGGGGGGGGATGGGGGGCTACTGAGTTGAAGTTCCTAATACCCACGGTAAATTTAGAAACCCCCCTCCGCAGTGTTATCAGCCAAGTTACACCTTTTAACTGGAATATCAGTTAACAATGTTGAGTGGCAGTGTGCCTGTTAATTAAGAAAAATGCCACTTCATTCACCAGTAATCTAATATCAACCAACAAATGCACAGGATTATTGACATGTATAAAATGTATTTGAGACCCCTGCTATGTTTCAGCAAACTAATTGCCATCTTCAGGGTTTTTTTTGGAGAGAACTACAAGAACTATGTACATCCAAATATTCAATATGTTTACACATTACAAATATTTAATATTTATTTATAATTACTGCTTGCGCCAGAGGTAGTGGTTTATCGTTTTTAACTTAAAATCTTTTACATGTATACATCTGTGAATCATGACCATGACATATGTAAGCTATGTAGTTTTTTAATGTGTACCCATACTGTATACTTGAATGTAAATAGTTCTTGTAGTTCTCTGCAAAAAGAAGCCCTGAAGATGGAAACTCGTTTGCTGAAACATGTAGGGGTCTCACATTCTATACATGTCAATAATCTTGTGCATTTGTTGGTAGATATTTGACTTACGATAAAATGCACGGTATATACAATATAAAAAATCCGCTTCCTTCAGTTTTATATGCGTTTACTTGCAGCACATTCCTAAGTCTTTCCATTATACATAGCATGCACTCCGCAGCTGGACGAAATTTATCTTAATATTTTACATGTTCGTTGGAAATGGCCAGGAAACAAAACCAGGACTAGCGTTATCAGTTTTTAGGTCTTATGGCGGATGTTGTTCAATTGATGGTCGTCTTTTTATCAGAACATATCGTATCAATTTCGCAATCATGTAAAAAAGCGCAGTCATCTGTTTTGTTTTGTGTGCCCTTTGCAATTCGTCTTTCACTAACATTGTCAAATACAGGTATTTTTTCCAAACATGAAGGTAATACTTAAAACTAGAATTTGTAATAGATGCACAATATACACACTGAATGTAAGCTTTAATGTCACATTATATATCGGCTTTGCCGATCCTTTGTCTCCTGTGACCTAGACCGGCCCTGTCCAAGATTACGTCCATGGGTTTTATGTATGTCTTCGTTCACTAACCTATGTCGTTCACCAGCTGTTTTAACTTAGATCATTCTCCAGTCATTTAACCTGCGTCGTTGACTGGTCCGCAGTCCCGTTCGTTCACGGATCCTACGGACTTCTCTCGTTCAGTGGTTCCCAGTTCCTCTGTCTTCAGACACTTGTCAGTCCCTACCACTCCGCATTATGGGAGCTGCAAATTTTGTATGCAACTTAGTGCTGTTTTGGATATACTGTAGGGGAGACGTGTGTAAAACGGCCTCCCTAAGGCAAATCGTCATTTAACTAAACTTTGGTTGCTTTTAATGAAGCATTATAATTGCGGGAATTATTAAAGAAAGCCTCACACTTTTTAGTAGGCAATGTTTTTAAAGAATTTTATAGTAACAAAGTCACTCAAACACAACACTTTTTTGTAAGTGAAATTGTATTACCTGCATCCAGTGGCTACGTGATTCAGTTCGTAATAGGGACATCTTTCTTAATGATGTGCAAAATACCCATGGTGTTTTCCATGGGTCCACGATAGTGGACACTCCGTCGGACTCGTGGAAAACGTCATGGACATTTTACACATCGTTAACCCTTTAAAGACGAAGCGTATCTGTTTTATGTAAGGACTCAGTGCGTACCGCGCTGTAAACACTCTCCACTTCGGTTATAAAAACCAATCTCTTAATCTTTCGTAAGGCAAAAGTTGCTGTTTGTTCTTAGATCCGTACAAAACACATAAACGCAATGTGGGCACCAGGTAGAATTTTTTAATGTTAAACCTCGCGGTATGTAAAGTTACCGCTAGGCTTTAAAAGGTTAAGAAAATAAATTATATGAATACATTGCAACACTTTGGTATTTACTCAGAGGCTAAATGTGATAATCAAATTAACAATAAATTCAGAATGGAATTTAATAAAAATTTTGATGTAACAGTGCAGCATGACAATGATAAAGGTATACCTGATCATATACGCGATATTTAAAACGTCTGCTTGCACAGTCGCACGTTGACTTTCACTTAGTACACAGCACAACCTGTGTAACGTCAGTTTTCTCTTCTAAGTCTAAATTCTACAGCAGTCCGTATTATAAAGAATTGTAGAAGAGTACTATTTGGAAGGTTCAACTTCATATGAATTGTCACCTTGGAACATATTAAATTCTACGAGCTTACCTACCACCCACATCGTCATTGAATATTAACGGATTACTGGATACTCTAGTTTTATTAATTCTTAAGGTTTTATACTTATATTTTAACATATCAAGATTTTAATGTTTATTAATAGTCGGCATACAACTACTGCAGGAGGTACCGTAATACATAACTTCTATGAAAAGTGAATTATGTAAGAAAGAAGCCTCCTTCATTTTAATATTGCCTTTCTTTGCATATCTCGACTGAATATGGCCCCATTACAGGCTGAAACATGTAGCGACTGCGTGTAGGTAATTTAATTTTACTTAAAATAAATTGTTGTCTTTAACATTATTTGTTACTTTATAGTTACGTAATACAAGGGGATGTCCTCTCAAAAGTTTAAAAATGTTGTTCATCTGAAGTGTGAATTTTTCTGAAACCTTACAAAATGGGCGTTTTACCCAGGCATCTGGGCAAAACGGACTTCTATTGTTTGTAAAATAAATGGAACGTAGTGAAGGGAATGTATTGAGTAAATGCAACCATATTTATTTTACCACTTTATTTGCCCTTTCAGACTCTTTTAACAGTAGTTTTACATTTTATATTTTTTTAATAATTATAAAAATATCATAAAAGCCGAATTGGTATTCTGTATTAAACAGGGAAGTGAACTCCAAGGAGAACAGAAGTCACATGTAAAGCCATGATTGATTAGTGGGTCAACTCCAGCACACTCCTCATGCTCCCATTTCTAACACGACATAAAACGAAACTGCCTCTCACTGCTAGCAGAACTTTCTTGGCAGGAAATGCATTCTGATTCTTCCTTTACATTTTTTTTCACTTTTGTTTGTCTCATGCTCATTAACAATGTTCTGGATATTTTCCTTGTGAATATCCATTTTATTATACTTCCTGATTTTTCTAGTATTCTTCACACGGGCTTTTTTTATTTGCCTCTGCCCTTCTCTTCGCGTCCTGCTTTCCCACTAGGCCTAAGTCTACTGCTTTCCCCTTTCTTTTCCTTCGCCTAAACCAAATATCGTTTGTAGGGCCTAATAATTAGAACTGAAGCTGTTCCATCTTTCCGCTTTTGCGGATGGTTGAAACTGAAATCAAAACAGCACTCATACACATACATAATATCAGTGTTGCCACCTTGGATGGGGCTGAAACAGCTACATGTTTTAGCTCGCAGTCCGCTGTTTATTCCATAATTATTACGCGTATTGAGTATCTGAAAAATACCATGTACACACCTTACAGAGAGGTATAGGAAAAAGAGGGTTTTGTCACATAAAAAATTGTTCCGTGGTACAAGCACATCCGCTCTCAGTGTCTGATCTCAGTATGTTAATGCACATGTAGTAGGCTCTAAGCCTGGCCGAAAACACACCGATAAAAGAATAACGACATAAAACTGCCGTCTTAAACGGGACGGCCATGTTACACACATCTCCCCTATGTAAGCAGCTCTTATGGTGAGGAGGGGTGTGCAACGATGGGATGCCACTTTCTGTAAGCAAAAGTAAAACCATGCTGATCGTGCGGTACAAAAGTACTGCAACTAAACAAATCAAATTTTGCTGTTCCTTACCTCTGTGACTTCCCAGCAACGTATAGTAACATGACAATATATCAATTTTGTTGTTGGTATTATTATTATTATTATTATTATTATAAATGACGTAACCTTTAAATCTGGCCGCAGCATGTAATGATATACTGGTCTAATAACCTGAAGGGACTGAATAGGTTAAATAAGCGGATCACCAAGGGGACCCATAATGAATCAACCGAATCTCAGTAAAGACCTGTTTTGCCGATGACTGTAACGAATACTTTTTCTCCGTGCCGTGAGTCAGTTCGGTCCCCGCTGCTGTATTCCACCATGCGGGTACCCAAAAATTACCGGTAGAATTCGTACTTTTGAGTTATATACATAAAAGTACCGACTAATGCACTTTTCTTTATTACTATCAACTAGTGTCTCCCAGCTTATGTTTCTGTATCTAATGTCGCCATCTTGAGGGGTCACTTATTGTGAGGATCACTCGGTGTCCATATGGTTTATAACATCGAGTGATCTTCGCAATAAGTGATCCCTGATGATGGCGACGTCAGACGCCGAAACATATGTCGGGAAACACTAGTTGATAATAATAAAGAAAAGAACATTAGTTGGTACTTTTATGTATATGCTGCAAAATGCACGGTGTTAACAATATAAAGTTTTGGGTTATAGTTCCCATTCGCGAAACAAAACCATCGCAACATTACTGCTTATATGTCTGCTAAGCAAGTTACGTAACGCACCGCAACGTGTTCGGCCTACGGGATGGTCATTCTTAGACAGCAGTACTTTCATTAACTGGGGTGCACTTGAGTAGTTAAGCCACATTGCCTTTTCAGTACAAAACTACAACTCATTGGTAACAAACTTTTAGTAGCATGTAAAATTATCCAAGTACTATTAGGTCACTGGTTTTTAGTACGTATTTAATACACAGCATAACATACATGAGGCATGCGCAGTTGCTGTTCGTATCTGTTATTATTCTAGTGCAAATTCCGTTAGTTTTCTTAATTGTGATGGCACTACTCTGACTGTGGTTTTCGCGTTCTTACAACTGGGTGCATCTCCTTTCTTTTTACGTATTTCCTCAGCAAAGATAGATCCAGTGAAAATGATATCAGCCCCTCGCCCATAACATGTGTGTTGCGTTATATAATTTACAGCGGTCTCCAAATACCTAAGAGAAACGAGTCGATAACCTTGCAATCAAGGCATTAGATCAGAGTGGATACTCCAATGCTTGTGAACCTTGACAAAAACTTTCTACGTCTTTTAGAACAGCGTAATGAAACACAATACTAAACACTGTAGGACGCTCACGCCCCAAGCTACAATCAGTACAACACAATACCAACAGAAATGTTAAGACGTACACAGTTTCAGCATTACGAACGCCAAACAGAAGGAGACAGCTACGACGAGCTCTTTCGACGTTCCAATACGCGTCATGCTATGTACGGGGGAATTGACACGTATATTTAGCGCCATTTAACTGTATGACGTAGCAGTGACTCATCGCTAGGAATGGGGTATGTTGCCTTACGTCACGAACTTCAGCCCGGCACTTAGCTGCTGCGGAATGCAATGCTATGCGCAGTATTCCTATACCGAGCGCGTATTGACGGCAGGGCGTTAAACTGGTTTTTCACTGGGGAAAACAGGATGAGGGCGTCTAAGTGTAGGGTGCTGAGGGAGAAAAGTTGACCAAAAACAAAGAAAGTAGGAGGGTGGAGAAAGTTTACGTGAGAAGTGTCCTAACTAGTACTCTTCGCACAATATTACGCGTATTACGGCAATGAAATGGTGAGATGATAGGGGCATGTAGCACGCATCAGATGTATTGAAAATTGGTACAAAAGTTTTAGCTGAGGCGATTTTGAAGATATAGGCGTAGACTGTGAGATACAAGAATAGATCTAAATTTACACTGATTTATTAATATCTGGTCCTAGTGGTTGGCTGTTATGAATTTTGGGATTATTACAAGGTGGGGGATATCTTGTGCTGAACGACATGAACGACAGTCACTTTACTAAGAAAGACAGTGCTCCATGCAGTCGGCGACTAAAAGATGTAATGTTGACACGCTGTGTCCACACTCACTCTTCAGGATTCCATTACGATCACAGAAGCTGCTTATTAGGTAGATTGCATTCCACACAATGAGAGCTCGATCGTCGTTCTGTCCGTGTATATTGTCTTCCACTAACCGTTAAAAACACAGTGCTTTAACCTTCGAAGTTTTCAATCTCCTGCCTTGAAGGTGGGGACACCAAGTTCCTCCGAAATGTTGGTACGTATTTACCAAACACATGGCATCACTTCCGAGAAGACCGCAACGTCGTATTCCACTGTGAGTGCCTCGTCTCAATACTTCGTATTTCGCCTGCGCGGTGTATCTACTGGTATGTTTCATGCAGTTCGTATACTGCATTGAGGGTTGGTTTTCTAATATAGATGCAGCACATTTCCTGTGAGGTAGGAACTAATTTTTAAATGTTATTGAGATTAATTTTTGATTGTAAAGAGTTAAAAAGACTGAATTCCTTTTCAAACTTACATCGCTACCCAATTTCAGGAGACACGTCTGAACACTTTCGGTAGCATAATATTCATCCTAAAATTTCTTCATTATTCAGCAATACCGAGTCAAAGAGCATCAAAATATAAGTCACGTTTAGATGGATTTCGGCTCTTCTGACAGGCTAAATTATTCATCTTTGAATCTTGACGATCATCCAAGTGGAGGTTCGCAACATATATTCAAATCAATTGCTGTATGCATCAAGTACAAACGTAGACTCACATATCTCACCGTGACTTGGGCACAAACATTTTCCTGAGCTTCTGCTTCCATACACTTGCTGGCTCTTTCTCACTATAATTAAACGTATTCCTGAGACTTTGTTTCCATACACTCGCTGTATCTGCCTCCCTCCAATTAAACGTTTCCTGAGCCTTTGTTTCCATTCACTTGCTGCAGCTGCCTCCCCCCAGTTAAGCATTTTCCTGAGCCTACTATTTCCGTATACTTGCTGTATCTGCCTCCATACAATGAACAAAGCGTTTCATATACCAACGAAATAATTATCAACGTTTTGTAAATCCTGATGTTAATGTGGTAACAATTTCCTAACTGAGTATTCAGTCATTTCCAAATTAGTCTTCCAGTTTTATGATGAAGGAACTGGGATAGCTCAGTCAGTAACCTGCAAACTGGAAAACCAGCAAGTCGGAATTTACTCCTGGCAGGGTCAGAGATCTGCACCTTCACCACCGCCGCCAGACCGACTCTGGGAAAAACCACCCTCTTAAACAGTGTACAAGGGTTGTTTTCCCCACGGGAAGGCGTCCAGGACGTGAACGCGACTACTCACTTCCGTCTTTGACCATTCTGAGATTAAGAATGCGTGTAGCTATACTTCTACTCCCACGCATATCCTCATGGCGTGCTGCGTCATGGAGCACAGAGACTTTTAACGTAATCGAGAGACGTTGTTCCCAGACATTTTAAGATTCTGAAACTGTCTATTACATACGAGTATGTTGTTACCATGCTGATTTCAGTTTCACATCACGTTCACGACCTACTTGCACCATGCGGGTATCACTACAGTTACAACGCCAGGTGACCTGTTCAGGTGACGAAGTTCCTCGTTATGTATTATGATAACATTAAGACAGGGGTGCCCAAATCCCGGACGCCTGGTCGCCCGGGCGAATGAATTTTGTACCGTGGCGTCTAGTATCTATGGGTCGTCAGTGACGAAATTTCTTTGTCGCCCTGCTGGTGTCTAGAATTTTGAGATGGCTTCTAGACTTTTGGAAAATTTGTGTATACCTGTGTTAAAATGCACGGGGTCCTGTCCAAAAGGCGAAGGTTCATTGAACCTATGAGTTCTGCTAGCCTACCTTCTGCCGTATAAGTAACCCATACCTGGTGTCAAGCAAAAACAGAGCGTACCAACCGTTAAAATCTAACAGTAGCAATACATATATTTTCACTGAGGTTTAAATAATAAAACACAGGCCATAATTGTGACGATGACTGCAGATACATGTGGCTGGCAGCACTGTTCATTCTGTACAAACTGTAAGCAATCACCCATTCAGTACACACTGTTCCGGACTGTTGCTGTAAGATGCCAGTACACAAAACCGCCGCCTAGACCGAATTTACTCGTTCGCAGAATGTGGAGGGTAGCTCCAGTTTACCGTACAAGGAGTCAGGAGGTAGTGCTCCCGCGTAGGAGTTGGGTACCCGTCACTCACATTTAAAGCCATCACGTTACGAAATGCCGTGCAGGACATCCAATTTCTATTCTTTGGCACGGAAATATGACGCGAGAGACTGGGGCCGCGGCTTGGATTGGAGAATTCATTTAATCATTAGTCTTAAAGAATAGACAAGCTTAAATGGAGAAGTGTGAAATGGCTTTAACGAGCTGAGGATGGGGCCCCGCGCACATGGTAATGAAGAACTTCGAGTTCCATAAAGGACGGGGACTTTCATGAGCAGTTGATCATACCAGCTTCTCAAGGAATAAGCAGTGAATTTCTCAGGATAGATAACGATTTATTGCAACATACATAAAGGTAAAACAAAGCTGTGTTACGTGGACACAAGGAACTGATTCATAAGCCCACGTTAGCACAAAGATGGTAACAGAAAGCGAACGAGGAATTCTGCTGCACCACGATACAATCTACAAGTGGGATGGACAAAAGTGGGCGCCGTTCAAATTTTCATACCAAAAACAACATTGTTGCAAGGTCAGCCGTTAGGTTGTTTCATTCTTCCATTTGTGGAGCTGGCGGTGATATCGATTGCTGGGCCCCGCCACGTCACGATACCGGCGTCTCAGCAGCTGCTGTCCGCAGCCATTTAAATACTCGACAGCAGACAGCGAGGTTGGTCATAGAGGTCTGGCACAGCGGCGCAGTGGGTTGCAGTTGTACGGTTGTGCGGAAAACTCTCTGTTCAGAGGCATTAGTAGACAGTGATATAACGCGTGCACGAAAAAGGTAAACGTACAGAAGTGTGGCACACCTACAGCACATAGTGGGTTAACTTGTTCGACCAGTAAGTAAGCGCAATGGCTGAGAGTGGAATAAAACGTAATATACCTATCAAGTTGGGAGACTTCAGCGTCATCGATACGGAGTTTAGCAACATCCGAGAACGATTCGATGCTGAGATGAGAAAGATGGAGGAAGAAATGGCTCGATTCCGGTCCGAACTCATGACCAGAGAATCAAACTTTTTCACAAAGAGCACAACCAGGTAAGGATGCAATAGTTGTGGATAATAAAAGTAATTTAGAAACGCTGTAAAGCTAATAACACTTTTATTTAACAACAATTTAACCCGTCACTTGCTTTTTGATGTAACATCAGAACTACGCAATAACGGCTTGGTAGTTAGAATTACATTAATATTCGTGCAGAGCCCATCACGTGATTTCGGAAAGTTTTCTTATTTCCTCTACTCAAGTACAATAATTCAGTTTCTGTGCCCAGTTTGTGAATATAAATGGTAAGTCATGATCAGTCTTTATAGATTGACGTAAGAAAACGAAAAACAGTAACATCGCTACCAAAATCCCTTTAACGGTCTGTCTGTTACATCAGGGGTTATCACACTCTTTCGCTGGCGTGTCACTAAATGAAGTTTAACCATTTCAGTAACCGCCATTACTTCTTTCTGGTATTTAGATAAGAAACTGAAATTAGACTGACAAATGAGTTAGGCCTATATAATCCCGCTAGAAATGCTGCGTATTAGCAGACATAGGTGGTCTGTGTTTTATTTATTTTTAAAAATTTGCCGTTCTGCATATTTTGATTTTATTACGACCGCGTTGAACGGTGGGTGGCGTACCAGTAGTGGTACACGTGCCACGGTTTGAGAAACCATGTGTTACGTAATCGTCTTGTTAGTGCACGGCAAGGTTACGTGTGATTGAGGAGCTTTTGTGACGAAGGTAATGTACATTCGGTGTACGACATGTTTAGAAATAAGAAGAGGGGCAAACGTGGGGCCCTTGTGTCAGTTTATTTAACGCCGCTGTCAGTAGCTGACAGTAGATTTGTGAATAATGATTTGAAAAGAATATAAAAGGAGTCAATCTCTGACATGCCTGTGAATGGACCGACAAAAATCATAAAAATTCTGTTAAAAATAGTCGGTATTGCTGTCGAGATTTGTTTCGGGGACCTCCGTAGTACGGAGTAGGAGTGGAAAACAGTCGACCGCAATGTTCGATGATTCGTTATGAACTAACAGAACTTTCTAGTATAGCTTAAAGTGATGAAGAATACCACACAGACGAAGACTTTTATTTTTAGTCGCACTTTAATACATATTAAATGGATATTTGGAAAAAAAAATCGTTGCAGAGAAATCTGCTGGATGCGAATGTTAAAAAATTGTGTTGCAATAATTACGTAATATTTACATTAGAAATTTCGAAAAATGTAAATCTGTTATAGTGAACTGATGCACCGAAAGCAGTTTATTTGGCCTCACAATTCGGCAAACTTCAGCAAACTTGTACCAGGTTGTTACACAACCAGTACGCAGCGTCCACATCTCCCACACCGGGCCATTACGTAACTTCGTCTGTTGAAGAATAGGGACTGTATCCTGTACAGAAAAATCCCACTGGTGTTCTTTGCGGTTTAATAAACCTGCTTGCGGCAGGTTTGTACATTTGCTGTCCCAGATGAAGCGGATTTCATTATAACAGAAAATCGGAAACCCCTTAGCGAAAGTCTCCCGTATCGAATTAAAAAATCTGTCAGGTTCAGGCGCAGATACAAAGTCACAAAGAGACGGACAGACATGGTCTCCAAATATTACTTTTTTAAATATAAGGAACTCATAGTAGCAAGAAAACGTAGCCCAAACGATGCGATTCTCCAAGTTGCTTGTTGCCCCACACTTCCCACAGCTGTTACATTTGGTTTTCGTACGCAAGAATGCAAGCTTACCGAGCATATGACAGAATTATGCATGTATGAGTCCGTCATTATATTAACGTTTGTAAGACAATGATTGTTCCTCACTACTGCCGTCGCCAACTTCACTCAAATGTTCCTTACCTCTTTTTGCCCCACGTCGCACGTAGTGTCTGTATATATTGATACAGCAACTTGGGATTCAGTGTTTCCGTGTTCTGCACCAATGCGCTAGCCATTTCTTTCGACATTTTCATATTACTGCACTGATATCCGATATTTCCAGCCCTCCAAAATCTTCCTTGCGTGTACCTTTTGTCATTCAGTAACCGACCGGTTCGCCTTCCGGGCGAGCGCCGGCTGCACCGAACGGAACGGAAACGAATTGAATTTTTGTTTGCTGGGGCATTCCAGAACGAGCAAGTTCCCAAGTAGTTCTATGACTTAAGCAGGTGATACAAGCGTTCTCCGAGCGGGCCGTTTTTTACTTTACAACGAAAAACCGAATCGTAAAAATGAAGATGCTTTTACTGGATGATATACGTACAGTGTTCATTGGAGATTAACATTTAGAGTCAGGTTGCATTTAATATAATGCCTTTCATACATTAAATTTTTGTTATTTTCTGCCGTAGCACATACGTACAATTGCCACACTGTAAACTGGGGAATACGGGAGGTACAGTAGCCTACCGTATAATTGTCCACGAGATGGACTACTAACCACTAATGACAGAGCTGTTGACGCTCAGGCCCTACGCCCTTGGCCTGAAATCCAAGCCACCAGCCAACGAACCAAACTCTTTTTTGTTTACTTTTAGCCTGTCTTTATTTTTAGGTTGTTTTTATGTTGTCTAGGTTAGGTTTTGTTATGTATAAGATATGGATGATGGAATACTGCAGAATGTCGTATGAACAGTTCGACTAGTTGCTGACAGAAAACAGTTGATTCTGTGTTAATAGCCCTTTCGTATAAGTACAGTCAGTGTTGAAGCTTTCAACATTTCCTTTTACAGGAGAATTACTAAACGACAAAATTGGCAATTTTAATAACATGACAGCATCCACGCCACCACTCCGCAGCACATCAGACTGTTCTGCTGCATTTGAGGTCCGATATCATATCTTTCCCTTTTTGAAACGAGTCTTTAAATGTATGCTTTTTTCAAATGAATGAAACCAATTAACAGCATTCTCAATGGGAGCCGGGACAGCGTAGTCACTGAAGTGACTAGGCTACGGGGTGAAGATCCCGGGTTGGATTCCCGGCAGGAACAAGCGATTTTTCTTTCCTGGGAAGCTTCCAGACCGCCTCTGGGGCCCATCCAGTCCCCTATTCAGTAGGCATCAGCTGCTCTTTCCCAGGAGCAAAGCGGCGGGCGTGAACCTGTTCACTCACCTCTTCTAGTTCCGAGGTTAAGAACAAGGGACTACTCTGTACTTGTGTGCGTTCATGGGGTGTACAGGAAGAACTTTCCGTTTATCTTCTTAGTTATTCTCAGTTGTAGTTTACATTATACTTTCAAGATATTTCCAGTTTTTTTACCACTTTCTTCTCGTGCGTTATCCATCGGGTCTGTACAGCGCCTTCGGCGTTGGCCGAACACAATCGAAGTATGCTCTTGCTCCAGTCTCCACCTACGCCGCAGATGCCGGCCTAACGGTTAACACCGCACCCCACCAAAACAAAGAGCAGAGAAAAAATTTTTCTGCCGGATTCGGGTTCGTTCATTGCTGTCGTTTCCCTTAGGTTCGTGAGTGTACGCTAGGTAGACGGAGGAATTACAACAGTTGTGAACATTTACGTGATGTCCTGCAGGTCTTAAATTCTTTCGGGGACACCAAGTACGTCTTGAAACAACCGTTTGTAACAATACCTTGCTGAACTGCATCGAACTTTTTGTTAGGAAGCAATTCAGAGAATACGATTGGGTGTGTATTTTGCACGTTCTTTTTGTGGAGCTCCTGCTTCAGCGCCTGCTTTTTCGATTTCCGCGAGTTTTCTTCTTATTGCACGCCTCTGAGGCATGGATGTTCTGTAGAATCTGATCTTTACAAGTCAAGTCAAAGAATTCGGAACAGTGAACATCTTTGAAGTGAATTTTCACGACGAACAGAGACGTAAATATGTGGAATTGCGGCCTGTTTCTTATGGTAGCCCACAACGAAGACATCATTGAGAAAGTTCTCTCTACATTCTTTCAATCGCCGCACAGCAGGTGAAGCTGTATTGTCGAATTCACACTGTGCGGCAGAACCTTCTCAAGGCTGCTCGGATCAGTTTTGTTTTAAATTGTTCAAATAGTGTAGCCTATTAATTTAGCTTATTACTGAAATAGGAACTTTTAACTTCCCGATTAAATTTGTCAGGGCATCGGAAGTGGCTACACAAAACCGGGATGAGTGGGAGCCCCCGACCGCCGTATATTGCAGTACCGATATAAGTTAATCCGAAATCTTCTGTAAAATCTCAGTAGCGTATGACATGAAAAAAACTGCCATGTAAACAAAGTCAGCCCTCTTCAGTCCAAGTGCACCTCACAGCGAAGAAGAACATCATTTACATCGTGGAATAAGGCTATTAAAATTTAGTACGTAATCGACAAACATGCGATCCGGTAGTATAATTCTGCCACCACAACCCTCGTACTAAGGATTCCGATGAGCCTGGTGCCTCCATTTTCGGGGTAGAATAGAAGTAAGGGAAGGAAACTACATGGTGTGAATAGTGCAAGACAGGAACTGGGGCTGTGAGGTAAAGCAGTGCCAGCCAATGCTGTTAGTGCAGTTTGTGACGCAGATCATGATATCGATGAACAACTCCTGGAACACGACGCACCCACATCCTGTAAACGTTTCTTCATGACGGATAACGAGAGAAAATGTGCTGCGCAGACAGTAATTATCTTCTTTGGGCGTCAGTTGCCTCCTATGCAGTGGTCCTGGACCCAAGTTAAGAACTGGAAGAGCTCTATCACTCCCTACTGTGCCTTTATGGTGTGCACAGGGACAGCCCTGTTTGCCTTGCGTTGCTTTCAGTTGCGCAAACTTGTGGGCGCTGCGTGAAGACAATGCCACTAGCGTCTTTAGTACAGCAAAAGTATGCAGTCCAGAAATCCTAGGAACCGTCTAAATCTATACGAGTACAGAGAGTTCCGCGCGCGCACTTACGCGGAAGAGTCGGCCGCTCCTCCCATCAAGTTGGGCCGACCCATAAGGCATGAATTTTCCCTGTTCGGCTGTGCTGTGGACTCCCTGTGCACTGGGACATTTCATTTCGCCCATCGGTTATCTCGAGTGCTGACCCTTTTGGAACCGTTCCATAAAGTTATTTTTATGGAAGCGGTTCAACTGGGTTACTGTGTTCTGCTTCGTTGGATCAATTTCCTTGGAACAGTTGGTTTTGTGGAACAAAAAGCATTAAACCGACCCAGCGGGAACAGTACCACCAACCCATGAAACACAGTAGATACTGTATGTATGTACCACCCGCTTTAACATTTCTGTGGCTCCTTGCGTGAAACCCTTAATCCACACTTAACCCGTTCCGAGAAAATCGAGGTTTCATGCACGGAAAGTGCTAGTCTGGACAGAATTACTGCAGAGGGCTGCCACGTGTACTTCATGGTAGGCACCACATAATAGGTTCCTGTTTTGAGATGTGGTAGATACCTGGTCAGTCAACACACAGATAGCATTATTTCAGTTTTTAAAATTTGAGGGTTGTAGTTTTCATGCACGGAGCCACAGATTTGGTGTCCATGGTTTATTGACGTTCCCTATAATTCTCACAACAGACAACGATTATTTCCGTAACCAGCACTAAACTGTTGATTTTTATAATAGACGCGCCATGCATCGATCGTTGCGCGGCATCGTATTCCAGAATGCTTGAATCCTCGGGGCGCAGTGTGTATACTGCGAGGTCGGAACTGAATTCTTATATACCGGGTGTTTCAGGAGGAATGTACCAGCCACAGGGAGAACGTTCCCTAGGTTAAATTACATCATCATAACCAAAGATACCTATAACCGAAGATGAACTATTATGGAGATCATGACGAGATAAATTTTAAAGAACGAGAACTGCGGTGCATCTATTGATTACGAAATACCTATTAAAACGCGGAGGAATTTCTAGTTCCTGTAATGTCAACACATGTGCTGAACGTGCGATTAACATCTGAGTGACATAAAGACATTAATTAAGAAAAACTCGCCCTAATTTCATATAAATAGCCTTAGGGTGGGAGGTACATTACGTAGCATATGACCTCACGGCTCAAGGACGCACCTGCGCAGTGTACGGACAAAGCACCATGTTAAAACAGGTACAGTACATGGAACGACGAGGAGACCACATTTTTCTCTCACTATTTATCTCCGTAACAGTTGAACTTTGAATATAGGTATGGTTGGTTATATCGATGTAAATTAACCTAAGGAGCGTTCTCCCAAAGTATGGAAAGTTCCTCCTGAAACACTTTGTATTTGTTGCATGGTATTCATGCTCCAAAAGCTGTGCCATGGCTCTCGCGGTTAGTCGCCGTCCTGTCACTGCGAAGTATGGGCTCGATCCGGGTGGTCTGAGATTTGTTGTGGACAGAGTGCCACTGGGACGGGAATTTTCTCCGAGCACTTTGGTTTTCCCCTGTGACTTTCATTCGACCAGTGCTCCATAGTGCTCTTCATTCTAATACTACTTCTATCAGGAGGAAAGCGGGCGAAGCGTGGGGACCTTTAAACAAAGCAATGCTTCGGGGAGCATTGTACAGGAAGACCTCTTACATTGTCTTAATCGCCCAATAAGTTTTCGTAAATTTTGAACCACCCCTACGCAGTTTAAGACAACGTTTCATGCGTACGCCAGCCAGGGCAGATTACGTCCCATAAATCTTTGTTCTTCCCGTGTCCAGTCTAAACATCCAAGATTCGTTTGCGTGCAGCTGTTGTTACCCGTGTTTTATATGGGAGTGAAATTTGGTTATTCACATTAAGGAAAAACACAGATTGAGGGTATTTGATAGAAGGGAGACGAGGAGAATATTTGGACCTGAGAGAAGGCAAGTAACAGGAGGCTGAAGAGGCGAGAGAAATTTACAAGAAAATGAATTTAATAATTATTGGATGAAGCAGGATGAGATAGGTAGGACAGGTAGCACACATGGTATAAAGGTAATTGCATACAAAATTTTAGTCGGAGAAGTAAAGCGAAGAAAACTGTTTGCTGAGTCCTAGATGCAGATGCGAGGATAACACGAGTATTAAAGAATGTTTAAAAATATGGTTTTTGGGTGTTAACTGGATTTTTGTGGCAGGTGCGTATGAAGGCGGTAATGATGTTTCGAGTTCCATGAAAGACGGTGATTTTGACCAGGTGGACAAAGCACGCCCACTAGTCTCGCCTACTCGTGGACTGTCATGACGTCACTCGAAACTGACGAGGCCGTGCCCACTTTTCTGGCCAACATTTTCCAAGGCTGGAACGGAAGTGTCAGTACAGCAATTGACAGCAGTAGGACTCCTTTGTGACGAGTGGGTGTTATATTTTAAGTATTCAAACTATAGTCAGACCAGAACTTAAGTTGTATTAAAACGCTTAGCTCTACTCCACATGCCATTCTTCTGTAATGTGTGGACGGCAACACATTTTACGTTCCGTTTTTAAAGTTTGTGGTCTTCAAGGTGGTATTTTGATCTCGGTGTTCTGGGATGGGAGGCGGTGCATTTTGATATGTAGGTACCAATGTTGCGGAGGAACCAGTTGCTTACGTCTTCGGAGGAAATACAGAAATGGAGATAACCACATACACAGTAGCTTCCCACAATGTACCCTTACGTTGTACCGTGCGTAGAGGCGCAACAGTCGGCACTTAACTGCTGTTTGTATATGACTGCATCGCTATTTATGTGAGTGACCTTCATGGACCAGTGTGACTACACAGTTTTCTTTGCGATCGAAGTGTGTACATATTGTCACGTCACGCGTTTAGCTGCCTTGCGTTAATTACTGTCTGAATGAGGAACAGATTTCTGGATGAAACCATCTGTTCCCTGTGTTCTTTTGTATAGGTGTGTAACTGCGTCTGTCACCGCAAAATAAGTGAGGGTGAGGACAGGGAGAGTAAGTGACAAGGATGAAGAATATTACGTGACGAGGAGCCTCGTATTTTGTAAAAGGGTAGAGTTTTCTTAATTAAGCACCTAGCCATGAGTCGTAAACATGTGGAGCAATGGAGATACACCTCCACGCACTTACAACCCTAGGCAGTAGTTGAAGGTAGTGGTCAGCTCTACGCCTCAGCCGCTGAATGCCCTGGCAAGCCGAAGGGCGGGTCTGTCTCTCTGCAGAGAAGAAAAACATTCCGCCCGTGTCGGGAACCGATTTCTGGTCGTCCATTCCGTAGCTTAGCCTCTCTGTCACTGATCTATCCCGGCTGTCCGAAGAAAATTTATAGTTCACAGAGTGTGCTGTTACTGAGCGTGTAAAGACAATGGCCACAAATGCTTCATGTAGAAACAGAAGGCTTCCAGGTCCCTTCCTAATTCGTACGGCGTGAATATAAAGAAATGTGAGTTTACAGTTCTGACATTGTAATAGGCCTCAATCTTTGCCAGAGTTTCGGACGAATCTGCTGCTTCCCCCTTTGGGACAGATGGAGGCAACAAGTTCCTTCGCCATGTAAGTGCCCGTCTACCAAAGTACACGGCGTCGCATGGCGGACGGCCGCAGTATAATCTTTACTGATTGTGTAGCAGCACATATGGCTTATTTGTGTAGTGAGCACAGTTCTGTAATGTTGACGTTTAAGAAAGTTGTGTTTTTTGTACACTTAATTTAATTAGTGGGAGTCAGTCTTTCTTTAAATTCACACATCGTGTTGCTGTGACTTGAACCTGAGGAGGTGGAAACGTTTAAAACAGTGAGAATTATTTGTGTGACGACTTCTTACTGCTGTTGCTTCACGATAAATGCTAGGCAGAGAGTGTGACCGCTGTCATACCAGTGTTCACCAGATATTTGGCCCTGTGCCAAGTATTTGCACTGCGCAGGCGTTATTATTTGCCTACTCCAAACACGTTGCAGTATAGTCAGGTTCCTCTACACAAAAACCGTTTCATTCAAATTACAAAAATTGTGTTACCACATGCTAGGGGATATAATTCTAACTGAAACGTTGATATCCATGTAAAGTAAGGATTTCAAAGTCTGATTCGTATGGCGTTTAGGAGAGTTAACACCACTGGGGTAAGAAATGAACCAATACAGGATAAATACAAAAAGAATTTTACGTCTGAAGCAGAGAAGGTGGCAACTTCCGAATATGTTTATTGAAATATTCTAGTTGTGTAACAAATATATAGATGATTTAAGTCTTCTGGGATTTTGTTGGTGTCGACAGGTAGTTACCGACTTTCCAACGGGGGGGGGGGGAGGGGGGAGGGGGGGGAAGCAGTGCCTTCTTCAGCAGGGTCAGTCCAAGAGAGCACTACTGTTCTTGATCCTTGCAGGTGCAGGGACTGCGGTCCTACCGTCCAGTGATCCTGCGTCAGTAACGTTTTACGTGTCGACACAACGTCGTAGCGCACACAACACTATAATCTTCAGCAACACCGCTGATCTTACAACAGGAAGCATATGCCCTGTAATTAATTTTCATGACCCACAGAAAGAGCAGTATGTTTTCATGTGTAACTTCGGACTATACGTGTAAAGATTTGATGCTGTAACGGCGTCAGAATATCAAGCTTTCGACGACGACCAGACTCGTCAATGTGTACTGCACCGAAACCTGCTAATTTTGCTGCTGACGCAAGGGGTAGAGCATATTCAGTTGCGATGCCCTGTTTCATCCGACAGTGTAATTTTGCTACTGTAGCGAACGAATTCCTAAAGAGCCTTTCCTTCCCTTTGATGAGATCATGACGCTGGAACTACACTGCGTCCATTATACCATTGAGTTATTTTTCGAACTCCGTTTAGCAGTCACACAAACACGAAGACGCCAGAAAATTTTTTACGGACTGATCCAGAATTACAGGAATCATATTGATGAAATAATTCCTGAATTATGTGGGCGTGTTATGTAATGAGGTCTGCGTTTCATGGCAGCTACACTGCCACACGCAATTTGCTTTGCACATATTCAGTCTATAATATGTGCAATAATCTTTGGGGGGGATTAATCTTAAAGTGAAAAAATATATTTACACTCAAAAAGAACATTGTTGGAGGTGTGGTTGGTTCGAAACATTGAAATATACTTGGAGGTTTGTTTAAGAGATTAGAAATGTTGTCTCTTTCGTGTGAATACATATTTTCATTAATGAGCGTTATTGTAAATAACAAATTTTTCTGAAAATTCAGTAGTACACAGTTTTAATGCAGAGATTCAACACCACTTCCGTACACTAGCTGCGAATCTTTCGTGTTTTCAGAAAAGTACATGCTGTGCTGGTGACAGAATATTCAGTAGTTTACCATGTGGACTCGCAAGTATGATATGTGAGAAGGCCCGATTTCAAGTAGCATTAACAAGATGCTTACGAACCCATTTAATTTGTTGATGTGTTCTAATGTTTAAAAATAACTCATGGTCTTATTATCAGCTGTATATAATGAGTCTGATGTAGCATTTGAATACAGTACAAGAAGTATGTGCAGTATTTTGTATTGCACTTATTCTGTATATTTGCAATTTTATTATGCCAAACCCTGTTGTCACCTCGACAAAAGTTTGGAGTGATGGAATGTATAATACGTTACTATATGTAGCGTATATGTGGTTGTTGTTGTTGTTGTTGTTGTTTATGCCTAATGAGCATCTTCACGATTCTGGAAATACAGATTTTGATTTGGGTAGATCTGTCGCGCAGATGGAAGCAATATGTTCTTCCAGCCCACCATACTCTACTGTTACACAATCCAGACTAAAGCAGTCTTTGATTTTGTGAATTTAACTCAGTGCGAAATAACTTGAGAGCAGGCAACACGTTGCTTCAATTAAACTTCACTGCTTATGCTGTGAAGTACCAAAAACGGACAGCGCGATTCACGTGCCGACAGATTACAACAAAAGTGAAGTATTGCATTTATTTTACGCATTCACATTGAATTTCCAGAGAAGATTCAGTTAAGAGTTACCACGGATGCCAAGGATCGAAGCCTGAAAGTGCCGCTTATCGTATCGTTGTCGGCCTTACCACTGCGTGGAAGCTGAGATATCATTAGCCGCAGCACTTTCCCTTTGAAAATTTCGGCGGGCTTTATGCGAGTAATGCACCTCCAGCGGGGTTAGCGTCATTGTAGATAGCCAAATTTCGTGTGTGCACTAAACTAAACACGAGGTCTTCGATCTTGTGGGATGTTACGCGGCGTATGTTGGTAGCACTTTTCCGACGCCTCGCATAAAGTGAACATATTCTGGACTGAGTACAGCACTTCGTGCCTGTGTGAAGCGACGAACAAGGGGGCAACAAACAGCAAAGGAATTCAAGAATCGTTACAGATCGATCAAGACGCGGCACGCAAGTGCGTATGTTCGTAATGTTCCTACTGCAGAGAAGGTGCGGCAAAACCGGAGGCTAATCAATATTACGTTAGCCATCCGGCTGTGTACATATAATTACGTAAGCACTTATAATTTCCGTCAGACGCAGCCCTTTATTTATTACTCTTTTAAACACTACATATTTCGAGCAGAAAGTGATCATCTTCAGGTGTTTCAATACAGAAGTATTAAAAGCAAGGTGAAAATGTAAATAACTTTTGCAGGATCTCACATGACGTAAAGAACATAGTAGAATCAGTTTGTAATTCTCGGTGGTGTGTCGTGTAAATACCAACAGTGCCGGTTTTTGTTTACGAACCTTTTTAAGATACTACTGCTACCCTACCACCCACCTTTGCCCCATGTTCCCCCATAACGTCCATATTTTTGCATTCGTACCTGTAATATAAATGATGGCAGCAGAAATTATTAACTGCTTGAGTAGAGTTGCTCGGCTGGTCTAAAAATAATCGCATTTTGCGGAACCCAAAAGTTCATTGCCGTGTAGATTACTTTTGTTTGAATATGACACTGTGTAATCTGGCAAAAGGATGAGGTGGCGGCAGCAGGTTTTTCCGTAATGTTGATACGATTCTATCAGACCACACGGCGTCCTACCATAGACGAAAGCACTGTTCATGTTCACGGCCTGAGACCCGCAAATCTTGGTGAGCCACTGGACCGAATGCTGAGCGAAATGAATTCAGTACACATTGTCATGACTTTCGTGCCTGTTAGAGATTGTCCACATCACTAATTTCAGCGGCTGGCAGTTAAGTGTGTTCGTTCAGGTTCGCACAGACACCGTATTTAAGTCGCGAATGTTAGTTTTTGGTGGTTACTTTTATAACCAACAAATTAATACACCAATTAGGAACGTGGTGGTGGTGGCGGCGGCGGCGGTGGCGGTCGCCGCCGCCGCCGCCGCTGCCGCCGTCGTCGTCGTATAAGATACACGGGTCTGCGCGCCGTAGAGAGGACGACGACGTTTGTGTATAGCCACTGATGACGCCGCCTTCTCTGTAGTGCTCAGTCCCACGAGAGGTAAAATTCCCTGTAGTTTCGCAAGGCATGGTAAAAAAAAAATTGTGAAGTGCTTTCGCCGGTCTTACGCTGCGCAGTGTAACGAAAATCTTATATGTAACATATGAAATCAAGTCTTTGTCTTTTAAAATGTTTGTTGCGTCAAAACGACCGTTGAAATACGCGTTCCAGAAACTGCAGTGTGTTCGAACTTGCCCACGGTTAGTTCCCAGAACCATTAATTAAAACGAAGCTGTTACAAGCATAGTCATGAAGCTATTACTACTGCACAGACTTTTGTACCTATAACTGTAGTCGTGTCATTACTTTATCTTTTTGAAGCATTGATTGCTTAAATACGGGCCCCCGTTTACGTTAAATGTGTCAGGTACCACCTCAAGAGTTTTCCCCTGTCGTATATTTGTAACTAACTTTCAATTAACAAGCGGTATTTCTTACGTAATGTGTAGGAGTATTTATGACGTATTTACGGAGTTGGATTTCCTGTAAAATTAACAGCAGGTGGATAGAGCCTTGTAGTTTTTGATCAGGCTTAACACTGCGCGTATGAAGTAACGCTAGCTTGGAGAGTTTAGTGTGGTGACTGGACTGCGTAACTGTGGGTAGACTCGTGGCAAGGACAGGGGATTTAGTTCGACGAAGAGCGTCGGAGACCAACTCTGGAGTTCACCCAACCCTATCGGTGGATGCCGGGGTAAACCAGCCGGGGAAACTGATCACTCATGTTTTTCTAGGGATAAGGTAAAGAATGGGTAGAATTGTACCTTCGCGCGTACATATTTTGTGTTTTAATGACGTGATAGTAGTGCAAAAAAGCATTTCAAGTAAAGAAGAAACAACGTTGCCGACCCCAGTGGTCGCGCGGTTTAAGGCATGGGTCTGCGACCGCTTGCTTGCTGGGATTGCGGGTTCGAATCCCGCCGGAGGCATGGATGTCCCTCTCTTGTGCGTGCTGTGTGCTGTCAAGTAGAGGTTTCTACGTCGGGCCGGTCCCTCGTCCAGAGGAGGCCCACCGAGTGTGTGTGTGTATTTGAGATCAGGTGCAATAATAAGCCTCCGCACCTACAATGGGTAGGTAGAAGAAGTCGGCCTATGAAGCGAAGGAAGGAGGGAGGGAGGGAGGGAAGGAAGGAAGGAAGAAAGAAAGAAAAGAAAGAAAGAAAAAAAGAAAAAGAGCAATGTTGATGAGTCTGTTTCAAAATCTCAGCAGATTAAGAAATTACCCACATTTATGAAACCTGACGTTCCATTACCATGTTCCCAGATAGATCATATCCTGAGCCAGATGAATCCAGCCTGCATCTTCAGACACTATTTCTGTCTAACCCATTTTACTTGTCTACTCTTGTCTACTCTATCCCAAGTGGTCTCTAAAACAGATTTGTATAGGCTGGAACACTAACAATAGATGACACTTAGAATTCCGTGACTAGCTAACGAACCATCATTTTGTCAGCAGGACTGTATTCCATGGAGTTAGCGAGTGGATGTTTTTAAATAGAATTTTTAAAAGTTTTAAACTTTTCCACGCGATGAACGAGAGAGACTTTAACCCTGACCCCTGGTATTATTTGTTTAATAAACCTTGGCTGTGCGGACGCGCATGTCTGGTTTGTGGTCTGACGTGCTAAGAAAGTGTTTCAGCGGGAAGTGCGCAGGACCTTGACCAACCCTCAGAATACATTCTTACACCTTAAAGAAGATATCCGGGGCAAGGAATATTTACAACTAGGTTATCACTACGGTCAAATCCCAATACATTGCCACTGTCATGTAGCGCCAGTGAAAGTTTCTGAACGGAAATTCCCTGTTACACAGTATTACGATTTTTCACCACCCCCGACATGCCACCGCAAATTTCGGTGAACAAACAGTGGCTCTGTGTCTGACGTTGACTGTACTTGGCTTTTGAATCAAAATAGTAACTGTGTGTACCACCTGGTTTAATCAATTCGGACTATGGAAACTTGCATTTTGCTCATACAGTTACGTATTTCGTGTGATTTTCACAATAAACAGCGATTATTCACTTGAATAATATTAATCGCTTGGTTTTTATAATGGTGACGGATTGTGTTCTCACTGTGCTGTCTGTGAGGTAGGAACTGAATGTTCATACTAGGTATATTACTGAAATTAATTTCAGACTTCAGTGGTTTGACTTGGAATTAAGTCCAACGAACGCAAATGCTCGGTGGAACGAATCAGGGCAGAGTTAGTCAGAATCCACAAATACTGCTGAATGCCATTAGTAGGCGGAATGTTTGTTCTTTCCACTGTTGCTCCGCGAACACTGCCAATCTGGCAGCCTTTGATCACTCTGGCATTGCGCAAGGTGCTTCTGAAACGTACTGAGACGTTCAGTTCTGAAGGGAGGTGGCCGTCATCATTTTTTTTCAGAACGAAACCCATGTTAACGATGACTCCGCAGACCTGCTCTGTGATAATCGCTTATAGGTTACAGGCTCCGTGCTATGCGTGAAGTGCATCTGCTGTAAAAAACAACGTGAAAATTATCTAATAGTGCGAAGTTAGATTTTTTCATAAAAACACACAAAACATATGTTAACATTAGAAACAAATACCGAACACCATGTAAACACACATACCAGTAATATAAGGCCCTTAACCAAGAAAATCAGGAAATTCCTCACTGTAATAAAAAATAACGTCTGTCAGCTTACTGCAAGAAAGAATTTTGTAAATACCGCAGCCGTACAGCTTAACGTAAAAGGGCAGAATAAGAAGAATTGTATAGGCCTACTCCTATAACGAATGAAGAATAATGATACAGTACTACAAGTAGCCTTGGCATTCAGTACGCTAAACTGCTAAACTCCTAAACTGTCAGCGATATTCTTCTAATTCAGATGCGGCTCCGGAGATGGCATAGCTAACGTTGAAGCTGTTGCATGTTGATATTTTCGTGTGATTTTTTGAGATTATATCGGATTGAAATGGGTATATTCGATGGTTTTTAATAATGCTCGTAAGTTTAAAAATACGGCGGTAATGGCTTACACAATAATTGTTTCTGTGCGTAAGCACACTTCCTGAAGACGTTTGGGGAAGTGGAAGTGAGAGGTGCGCTTCGACTGCTTTATCTCCGAGTAGAGAGCCCCGTTACCCGCAGCAGAGGAATCTAGATAGGTCTTCCAGAGCCGGTCTGTTCTGGATGGCGAAGAAAAAGGTCATTGCTCCTGACCGAAATGTAAAACTTGGCTATCAGCATTGCCACAGTGGCGAAATACGATAGTTAATCCGCAGTCGTGATAGGAGGCCTGGGGCACAGTGGAATTCCATAAACCTGAGTGACGTGTACTAAGAAGGGAGCAGGCATGATACGCGCTTAAATCAGATTCTGAAACCGCACCAAGAGTTTTTACTGAGTACGGTGTTCTATCGAAAGAAAACAGTGTTCTGATTTAATCAAATTAACTTCAAAAGTTTGTTAAAGCTTTGTATCACAAACAGAAGCACCGTTTCTTCGCCGGAGACGTGGTTGATTTTCTTGCCAGTGTCACAGTATAGCTATAGTAACCAAAACTTCAATGACGGAGTAACGCTTAGAGTTATTAAATTAAGTGTAACTTAAAGAAATGGCATTGAGGATTCGAATCGCTTCCCGAAGCTCTACCCCATTATTACACGTTGCTTTGACAGCTGTGGCTGCCTTAGATATTGGCAAGAGTGTAGAACAAATATCATGCAAAATGTGTTTGGGTGCTCTGTATAACTTCCGCCTTAAGAAACAGTGAAATTTAATTTTATGTGTATTTTGTAATTCTTCCATACAAAAACATTTCGCTGGCAGAAGTAAAGTTTCAGCGTAGATTTAATCTTTTTTGTTGTAAGTGAAAAAGAAGAGACATCTGTCTTTTACTTTGCATGTCTCAGTGCATTTCCAGAATCGTGCTTTATGTAAAGGCTGGGCATCTTCCACAAAGTTCCCGTGAATCTAGTAACTTGTAAGTCTCTCCCTGTGACTGCGCCAAACTAAAATGAAAAAGACGCAGTATTTTCGACATAAAACTGAAGGACAGGGCTTGGGAAATTACTGAAACACCATGTTTCAGGACAGTGCATTCGGTAAAGAATGATCCACAGATCATATAATGAATTACACATGCCTTTTTGGAGGGATATGTTCGTCACAGCATCCTGGTGATTTTTCACTTCCGTTTCCCACATATGAAAATCAAGGTACAATTAAAACTGGGTTACGATGCGGGCAGTTTACTTCGTCTTTTCTGTGTGGTTGGCGTTAATATGTTTGTAATACACGTATACAGTTTGGTTGCATCATATTATGGAAACATATCAGTTATCGTAAGTTTCCCATATAAGTGATTAATTTTTACGTGTTCTGAAATGTTCCTGTTCGTGTGTAAATTGTGTAGCGGTGAACTTCCGACGTAACAGTGCAACTTCGGAAAATTTCAGAAAGAACATCATCAACAATTCGCGGTGTCTTTAATGGCGCTATATTCCTGCGTGACACATTTTCGTTAGTGACGTAGATATTTGTCTAATCTGCGTGCCGCTGTGACTCAACTGTGGGAGTTGGGTTTGTGCAGCCCAGTGTTGACATAATTTCGTAAATATGAAGCGTATTCCCATAACAGAATATGTCTGTACCTTTCGGGAACAATATCGTGTCCAAATAGTCGTAAGGTGAGCCTGAGGCCATTAGCAACCCCAGCTGCAAACAGTCACAACCAGTAAAACTCACAGCTTGATTGTGAAATGAAATGTGTTATTTATAGAGCTTTACTTTATAACTGTGTTGCGAAGCGTGTATGGCGCTGAGCGATAGAGATCTACGCCAACATTTTTTGCCTCCATCTGCTACATATATTGAGTAAACTTCACCAAATAAACATTCTCTTGGTTTTATTCGCTTCGGGTGAGTTTTAAAAAACAATGACAGTTCGTAAAATAATTCCGCGTGAAACAGGTATATCATTTACGCAACCGAATTTCATTATTTTTGTTGCTACAGCTCATATTTTCATTTTCATACCACTTCAGTTTTTATTCGGGGACAGCAAACGTCTTTAGGTGAAGACATTTCAGATCGTTAAAGATGTATCATTTATCAAATTAATATTAGTATCTAGCGTAATATTGTATCAAAAACACACGTATATAGCAATATACAGCGGCAAGACACTGTCCTGCTAAATGATTGGGTGCAGTGCAGGTCTACATTAGTGAATTAACGGCAGTCGAACTGTAACTAACGCAGATTTAACTGATAATTGTAACGCTTCGCCATAACACGGATTAGGAAGCGTCACTGAATATTGAATGAGCAGTCCACAGAAAATGTAACATTATGTAACCTGAAGATCACAGTTGAATGTCGACTCAGGAATGAGTGTATATCAACGATGTGTTCAGGACTTAATTGATGGTAAAACGGTGTATAGTAACACCTCTTTAGGGTAACGTTCACCTGCTGCACGCCGTTATTGTGTGTCTGGGAACCAACTGGCATGGCATCGCGCCAGTTTGGTTATTTCTGCACGTCTGGCGCACATGGCTTCAGTTTATGATAATTAGAGCGATGTAATGGAAACATTTATGCTGTAAGTTGTTTCTGTGGACGGCCTAACCATTGTGTTCGTCAGCTTAAAAAGTTTAATCCTGAAAATAATAAACTGCTGCAAGCGTTGCCCACTGTGAGACCATTTATCAATTACAGACGTGGGAAAAGGTGTAAAATTCGTAATCTGTACTCTTGACAGAATATTATTAGAATTAGAGTGATGCAAGGGATCGATGCGAGGGAAATACGAGAATGTGTACAGTATTTTACGGGGAAACTTGCAGCGAAAAATTCAACTTGGGAGCTCTAGGCGAAGACGGGCTCATAAAGAGACTGTGCGTGAGATGTGACCTAGATTCAAGAACGTAGGGTCGAGTGGAAGCTCTTGTGAACAAAGCAGTGAGCCTTCGGATTCTATAAAAGGCGGGAAATTCACTGACTAGTTAAGCACCAACATTTGCGAGGCCACGTTCTTTTCTCTTACAAAACCTAGCAGTGATCTTGTGATGGTGGTGCATGTTGAAATTGTGTAAAGCAAATGTCAGTTTTCATTGCATTAGTTTAATAATATACATACACAGTGGGAAATAATAGAAGGCGAACTTCGTGTTCACATTTAAACAGCAAGGATTTAAGACTTCTAAGCAGAGGGGCTTTCATCTGTCTGGCCTTCGGAATAGTTACATCACAGCAATCGGGTTTCGTATGTTGTTAGTTCATTCAAACTTCCATCAATGACTCCTGTTGCTTACCTTCAGGTTAACGTAAAACCAAAGCCATTTCCCCTCTGGGTCTGTAGTCATATTAAAAGGCATACAGCGCGACCTTGAGTGCATCTGTCCCTGGGTCTGGAATAGTATCTTTTTGTCTTCCACCACACAGTAACATTCATGCAAAATTTCCTCGAACTTTCGCATCAGAAGTTAGTGACGCTGGAATTCGACTGAATACTGTATACGTATTGTTCTGATTACACTGACGAGTTTATTTAAACGTCATCTGATTACGGTCATAAATTTACTTGGCATTTTAAAGAAATGTTCTGTTATATGCATTTCGGAACGTATTCCATGATGGCAAAAAATTCATCGTGAAAATGCAGCCACACCCCGATGTAACGTCACCGTCAATTAGCACCCATGAAAGTCTGGGAACAGAAATTCCCATTTGCACAGTATTTATGTTTACCGCCACCCTAGATATAACGCCACAAGTTGCTGTGAACAGACAGTGGCTCTGTATCGGTGTTCGACTGTATTCTTGAGAACTTAGCTCTTCTGGGATTTTACGCACCATTGATTGGTAGTTAGTTACCGACGTTTCGGGACAACCTATTGAGCCCATCTTCAAGAATCAAGCAGTTCTTGGACTGCTTGACCGTCAATATGGGACCAATAGGTTGCCCCGAGACGTCGGTAACTTAACGACCAGTCAGCGCTTTGTGAAATTCCAGAAGAGCGAAGATCTCATTTACAACGCGGCAGGAGCCTGACATCACGACTGTACTTTGTTTTTTTATATGTTACATGCATTGTTGAGAAGTAACGTCAGACATGAACAGTTTTGGTAACACCAGTCACGAGGAACCAGAGGTCTTGGAAGACTAAGGAAGAAGTGGACAGATCAGATTTGAGCCAGCTGTATCAAACCGTGTAAAGGCAGTGCATGTTTATCCGCTTGTCGGACAGGAACTGGACTTGCTACGTAAGGAAATTTCTTACAGAAAAGGAACAAGCCTGGAAGTTCAACAACACTAAATAGCCATCGTGCTGCAGAGTGATTACGGGAACATTTCTTGCACCAGGGAAAGGAAGGAATGCGTTCCGATTTATAGAGCACCGCGCGCACGAACAGACCGTCCAGCAAGTAGACCCCGTTGAGTACTATACAAGTTTTACTTCACATTGCTGCACAAAGCAATTTTTTACACTCCTACATGTTTCGGTCGCGTATTGTAGCTACCATCAGGGAGCCACAGTACGTGGCCGAAACATGTAGGAGCGTAAAAAATTGCTTTCTGCAGTATTTGGAAGTAAAACTTGTATATGTAAGGCAGCTGCCCGGAGTATGAGTAACATTAAATGATTACTATATCTAGCATTTTTTACAACAAAATTATACATTTTGCCCACACAGTGTATTTGTGTATTTCATGTAATTCATTTACAACGATTACGCCCCTAAGTAACATTAACTGGTTGGCCTTTATAGCGAGTACTTTTTTTAAGCGGTAGGAAGTAGATGTTGCGCACTATTTTGGCGAGCTTTATGTCTTCAAGGCCGTGTCATGGCACAGGCGGTTAGTCGCAGGCTTTTCACCTTGGAGGCCAGGGTTCGATCCGTGTGAGGTATTTCATGGGCGAAGTGGCACTGGGACAGGTTTTTCTCTGACTTCTTCAATCTTCCCTTGTCACTATCATTCCGCTATTGCTGCTCACCCATCTTCATCTGTGGTACATATTGCTGTTACAAGACGGAAATACGGGCGGAGCCTAGAAACCATCCAAAAAGGAGTGCTCTCTCAGGAGCTGGGGAGCACTGAACAGAAAATTACTTTCGCTTTTCAGTCTTCATAGAACAATTTTGCCGTAACTGTTTACAGCCTTCCTATTGGCCGAATTTTTACACACTAAAAGTACACATTCAGATTTGCTTCGCCATCACTTCCGGACGCCGTGGTAGTTCAGTAAGGACAAGAAAAAATTCAAACAGGATGATTGGTCTGGCTCGTAAACTAAGCAGTTAGGTGCCGTGGTAATGCTGTAGACTTCATGCCGATGGTAGCGCACTCATCTCGCACTCGGTCTACCGGTTATCGTATTTGTCGATCTCTGTAAGATCTCTGTAAGCGAGTGACAAGATGATGCCTGCAAAAAGTTCACGACTGCTTCCTTCAAATTCTTAAGAACCACAAGTTTATTACTGTTGCCTTTGCACCTTAACACAAACATATCACCGTTATTAACGGTAGAATGAATGCCGGTCTCTGAACGAAACAAGAAGTGTAAAAAAAGAGTAAGACTGTCGTCGCGCAGTTTTCAAGCCTCAGTGGTATAAGGATGTACACAGTGTTGCTGACGAGTTGTTGTAGTAGTTTCACCGTCTAGCTGGTCAGGTGTTGTCAAGCATTGTTAAATGAAGGTACAACCGAATTTCCAAAACTGGATAAGATTATGCAGCAGCTATCGGACATGCACTGAACTGCAGTAGAAGAGTACTGGGGAAGGACTGAGAAAACATGCACAAAATGACACGTGAACGTGTTGAAATTACGTCACTTTTTAAATGTCACGCTTGAAGAAACAGTCATTTGAAATGCTTAAAAAATGAACGCAAATTCAAAGAATTTAACATCTAGTGTACTGTTTATTAATACCTGTTGCTAACAAATGGTCTGTATTTCCCTTAGTACGAGTATTACACAGTTCCGTGCACTACTAATGCAGTCTGGTTTGCTTTCCTTGAACTTTGCCTTTAACGTTGATTATAATTCCAACCCAGTGGCGGCGTGAGTGTACCTCACATTCCATTCGTCTTACGAAAGGAACTGTAAAAAATGCCTATCATTGGAGCACCATTATAATATTTTAGGTAGGCTTACACATAATGACGCGGTTGTTCTTACTCATGCTGAGGCTGTCCGGAGCAAAGTGATAATGTAATAGTATTGTTAATCACCTTCCACAACAACGGTGAAGTTATTCCGTGAAGACGTATTGCAGACATAAATGTAATGTCCAACAGATTGGTATAAACGGCAAGCTTTACGTTCCGATCGCTTTGATCCAGGAACAAGTGGCCAGTTAATTTTGAGCAGGCCCCTGAGCCGATCTGGATGCAGTGGGAAGGAAGGAAATTCTTCTCTCGTCTGTATCCACTCGGCCAGTTCTTACATGATCACTTTACTGTCTCAGCCACGCCAATTCATAATCATCTTCCAAGATACTCTGATTTGATTAATAATGAAATGGAGTGGAAACTCCTGTTCATAACATCGCCTGTGCAAGTATTCATTCGCAAATACAATGTTCAGTTCCTTTTCTGACGGACCTTACTGTACTGCGTGCCATGACAGCCTTACCTTCCCCTTTCAACAACCTTTCTATTCTGAATTTATCTCTACTAGCGTTGCCACTGGGTCTGGTAGCAGCATTGATAATAACACGCTAACAATTGCTTTCTTTTTGTCTTGTTTTCCTGTATGGTGTGTGGTAATTGCAGCCGACACTCTGAAACCACGGAGACAAAATCATCCTCTTCGTGGAAAGGAGCGGACTTTCCCTCAGCGGATGGGTTCACAGCCTTTAAAAGGTGCTGGTTGGTTTTACCTTAGTGCAAATCCATTGTTGATACCTGAGAGCTAACGGCTTTTGTTCTAATTCAGTTTGATTCCTTGCCACATTTAATTGTCGTAATGCAGTATGATTCCTTCCTACATTGAACTCTTCAGATGCTCTGTGTAGTGTTTTGTTTTATGTCACTTGTCTTCAGGAGTTTACGTCATATAACATGAACAGAAATTTCCAGATATGCATGTTTCAAGCATTCATTCCATGCCGCTTATAGCTCTCTGCAGCTCGTCTCGTCTCGTGTCGTCTGCACCCCGTACATTTAATATTTAGTTCAAATTTGTTGTCAGAACTGAAATATTAAACTTGCATCTTTCGTCAAATCTGTAAACGCCGATTTAAAGTTACCGATACTCGTCGGTACCGTAGATTCAATTTGTCCATCGTAACTGCACGAATGTTCATTCCGTTTAAAAACGAAAACGTGTATGTAAAATATGCATGTAGTAAGAAGCATTAAGTAAAAACCGATTCTAAGTACTAGTCTCATTACCACAGGACCATTTCTTTCAAGAAAAGAATCCAGGCGAAGAGTGAACGGTTTTGCTGCGCACTTTACTCATGATTAAAACGTTAAGTGACGATTGTTAAGTGTTACTGGAGCGGTGGCAGAGAGCCAACAAGTTGGCTGAAATGTCTGAATGTCATCTGTCAGAGAAATCCAATAATTCATTTGTTACAGTTATTAAATGCATGTGCTATGTGCTAAGTAAGCATAGTTCACAGTTTTCTACGCATGATGCACAGGACACAGCAAGTAACACAATAAACGCTGACTACAAATTAAATATCTTATTTCTTTCTTTCCTGTTGCACAACAGCCCAAATGGGGCCCAGGCCGCCTCCTTTTGGATGTTTGTAGATCACAGACATACCACATTCGGTAGGACTCCTCTGGACGAGTGATCAGTCCGTCGCAGAGACCTCTACCTGACAACAGACAAACACTCTGAAGGGACAAACATCCATGCCACCGGTGGGATTCGAACCCACGATCCCAGCGAGCGCTCGGCCGTAGGCCCACACCTTAGACCGCACGGCCACTGTACAAATGAAATATATTGTTCTGTAATTCAGTATTTGTAATATGACTGTAACAAACAGCACATTCACGTTGTGCTAAACATCAAGTTAGTGCAATAGAGAATGTGGTTTATAAACACGTTTGTTGCTGCTCCATGTATTTTCTGGCCGTGTGTCAAATATTGTCAGGGTTGTCTGTGTCACTGCGTAATACGCGTAACAGTGCTCGAGGAGGGACCGTCGCCTTCAGTTCTCATTCACACAAATGTTTCAGTTTACAAAAATTGTAGGACTGCCCTTTCATTCTGGCGAAGTGTATGTATTTCATATACAGGTGGGCCAAAATCTACTCGACGACTTTAAGGACAAGTGAAAATACGTAAAGCCGCAGTGACACGAAACCACTTACGCATTGCGATGAAACATAACTTTCGAACGAGGGTCATCGTCAGATGCCAGTGTAAGACGGCAAGATGGCACCTAGCACAGGTCCACAGAAAGTTCACTCGGTATGAGGTGTTAAGAAACGAGAGTCTGACATTGGTTTGTATGGCGGAGGTTTTAAACGCGATTCCAAACCTCAACTGCCCAGCAGAGAGATGTAGGGCCTACTGACGGCACAGTAAATGCCGCGCTCTCATACGTGTGTGTAATCCTGGTCGAAGCAGTGGCAGCTCAAGAACAACACGGCGATGTGGAATGCATTCGAGCAGCATTCGTCGCTATACGAAAAGTCGACCAGACGGTGCACCTGCAGCGTGTGCCCATTAGAATAGTTTCAGTTACGCGACTGTGGAGTGCAACTGCAGCAGGCGCTTACGGTGAGTAACGACGCAAACGACTGAACTACAGTATTATAGCAAAATTTCAGCACGGATTGTGCTCTATGATGAGGCTGTATTTCACTTGACACGTAAAGTGGGCAAACAGAATGGGCGAATTTTGTGCACTGAACTGCCAAGGGAGGTAGTGGATTACAAGTGCGACTTTCCCATGTGTCCAGCCTTTGGTGTATAGGCGGTGTATAGGCCTTTCGTCTTGGTGGAACGAAAGCAGTCCGGAGAGATGTACATGGACAGGCTGTAAAAATAACCTGATGCCACAGGTACAGGATCACAACGATAATTTTACAACAAGACGTCGCAGTGCGAATTTTCTACACCGAGGACCGTACTGTTCTAGAAACAGTGTTTAGTGGCAAATGGATTGGGCGTGCAGGGCCTATTCCATGGACCCCCATTCTTCAGATTGGGACACCCGTAGATTCGTGACAGTGTGGTGTTTGTTCTCCTGATGTCTCTAGCTCTTCGTGAGCTGCAACAGGGTGTCACAGTGTCAGGAAACATTGTGGATTGAGGTATGCTGCGGGGGATTTGGGAGGATTTGGACTATCGTCGGAACATCTGCAGAGTAAACCAAGGGAGCTTATATTGAACACCTGTAGATGAACTTAAAGTGGTTTTTCATATGTTGTAAGTGGTTTAATTTCACTGCGGCTTTCTGTATTTTCACAGTATTTCATTAAATTTGTCAAGTAGGTTTCAACCCACACTGTATTTATGCTTAAAGTATTCGTAAATTACGTTACTTCTTCGTTAGGGTTGTTGTTGGTGTGTACTACAAAGTTACATGTTTATGTCAGGGAACAGTTTGTTTTCATGCTTCCTCTGACTGACATTGTCACGCCTGTTTTACCGTCCCCTTTGAGCACTGCGTACCGGTATGCGGTTTCTCTTGTGAATATTTTAAAACTGTAACTAAGCGGTCATAGTCCCCTTCTGACTTATAGCACTACAACAACAGAAGGAGGTGCGCAGAAGGGCGAGGTGCGGACTTGGCTGGATGGCTTCAGCTCCCCGCTGATCCAGGACGAGGGTGATAACAAGCTGCTGAAGCTGCGGTTCGATGTCAGCCAGTATCAGCCCGAGGAAATTGTCGTGAAAACTGTGGACAACAAACTTCTGGTAAGCGCCTTCCTTCGTACTGTGGGTGTGGATGTGCAAAACACAGTTCAGTGTACTGAAAGTGCGTACATACGTAAATAGTGGTTAAGGACACGGTTATTCATTCCATGACATTTGACATGTCAGTTATGCACCACCCAGTGATAAGTTTCTTCCAGGTCACGCCGTCACCTTTCTGGAACCTTTCTTAATTTCAATTTGAAGGCCTTGGATGAAAAGTCACCGCTAAAAGTTTCTGATTTGTATCTAAATTAAATGCAAAGAAACACGAACATTAAATTTTTGGCTTCCTTCGTGCGGTATGATGTATTTAAACTCTGGTCTGTACAGATCCAGCTAAAACTAAGCTGCTGAATGCTCTAATTTAAGTGAAGAGGTCAGAAAAAACGTTTTGATGTACACACGTCGTTGTTCTTCGGGTTGATTAGCTGAACTGTTTTCAGTTTAATCTGAAGCATGAAGTGTATATAAATTATATTTAAAAATTGAGTTCGTCCCTCACAGTAAATATACTAATCGGTTAATGCTCTTTGCAGAAATAATCGCTGTTCATTGTGAGATTAGTGCAGAAATGCACTGCATGAGTAGAATGCAGAGTTTCTGAAAAGTGATTCAGGTGGTAGGTATAGTAGCCACTGGCGTTAAAAGGGTTAACCTGGTGCCTTGCTGGGACTAGCTGTTAACTGAAAACACAGTAGCTTACGTACGTGGAGCTGTGAGAGAGAAATGCCCCCACTTTTTATCTCCCGACCGTCTTTAATGGGGATAACCACTACGTCAGTGAAATTCTTGAATATTCTGGAAACTTTTCCGGTAGTTGTAACTGTTTCGCGTAAGAGATGGCAGCACCGCGTGTTCTGATAAAATTACAGGGATTGATGCGCACTTAAAACACGTGCGATGATCTAGTTCTTGGTTATTCAAGGTCAGAGATCGAATTGTATTCATGAACGTTTGCTGGCAGCGTATGGTGAAGGAACTGTGGACTTGAATACAGTTCGACGGTAGGTAAGACGGATTAAAGAAGCTCAGAGAGGAGAAGAACTTAATGAAAAACCGCGGAATGCTTGCCCTTGCACTGCAATAATGTTTGACAGCATCGGCTGAATTGATTGACTGATACGCGGCGACCGTCGCATAGCAACGGGTGAAGTATGTACCACCTTGTCTAACACTAAGGGCAATTACTGAAGATCTTAGCAATGTCAAGGTCGAGTTTTACAAGTATATCGTACAGGAAGTGAGGGCTTCTTGTATATTCTCATGGGGGATGAAACCAGGGTCCACCATTGTGAACCCATAGCTACATGGGAATCGACAGAAAGGCTCCACATTACATCGTGAAGGAAGATGAAATGTAAGAGTACGCTGAGGATGAAAAATCGTGACTGCAAACTTTTGGGATGAGAAAGGAGTTATTCGTGTGAATTTATTGTCTAACGGGACAACAGTGAATGCTGACCTCTACACTGAAATACGTCAGAAGCATGAGCGTTCGCCGTCGTCGAGATCTTACTAAATAAGTGTCATAAAGTGATATTCGTCCATGGTAACACCAGGCCACGCAAGCATGCTCAAGATTGAGGCCAACACAAAATTTGGACGGACGTTTGTTGCTGCACCCCTCTCTCTACAGTCCAGACCTCGCGTCATTATATTTGAGGCTGCTGTTTGTAAAACATCCAGTAAGGCCACCACTGCGCGCGAATGATGATGCGCGTTCCAGTTCAGATCACATAAGCTTTCCTGCTACAGTTGTCGATAAGCTTTTTTATTTATTCGCAAGTTTCTGACAGTGGCGTATCGTAATGAGCCTTAGTATTTTAGACAATGCGCATCGTCGAGGTTCATTAAAAACAACATAGTTTCCGAGACAATATCTGTTCCGTTTTCGTGGGGAGGAGAGATGGAGTTTTCCCTTGGTTTTTTATGGGGTTTTCGCCCTCACGGAAGAACACAGATTGAGAGTGTCTTGCGAACAAAGTGTTGAGAATGTTTGGCCCTGAGAGGGAGGAAGTGACAGAAGGATGAAAAACAAGGCAGGCAATGTACGTATAACTTAATGGTGAGGCGCGTTCGTTTAACTATTATTGCCATGGAAAAGCAATAAGTATTAAATATTCTGAGTGTGTGTATTCTTGCCTTAGTTATCCGGCATGCAAAACGCGTGCGCCGTATTATATTGTCATCTGTGGCCTGTTTGGCTATACCGTATTTTTCTACATTATCTCATAAACATCACGACTTTCTTGAAAGAGTTCTTGAACATAAAAATGTGTGTTTTGATTTTCTCTAAAACTTTTGTCTGAAATATTTCTCATTCTCAGAAGGATTGAGCGAGGTATCATAAATGTACGTAGTTCTTCATGTAAAGTTCCCTTTCTTTTGTCACATTTTAATGAAACTTGAATTCCTCGACATGTTTTAGAAAAATCCGTCCAGTGGGGGCGAGTTGTTCGAAGTGGATAGACGGACGGACAGACATGACAAAACTAATAGTCGCTTTCAGCAATTTTGCGAACTCGCCTAAAATCTAACGAGGAGCTGGAGGATGATGATGAGGTAGGCGGACCATGTTACCCGTGTAGGGTGTGGTAAATGCATTGAAAACTGTCCTCAGAAAACTTGGAAGGGGTCTGTTCGGAGACGTCGGTGTAGATGGGACGATGTATTGAAGTTAATTTTAATAAAAGCTGAATGTGAGGATATGTTATGAATTCCAGTTTTCACAGCGACAGGTAGGGAATGCACAGCTGCAGGTGACCTATTAAGTTGCGCTGATTCCAACCGTTATATTAACGTCACGATCAGGCTACAAACCCAAAAATTAATCGGCATCTGATTTCAAATGAACAACGAGGAATCTTACAGACCGAGAAACACGACGTTGCTGCCATCTAACATTATAATAAACAGCTCTCAAATTATTCATGAAATCATTAGAACATGCTACTGTACAGTCTCACCTTCAGTTAATGGCCTTGTTTTAGAGGCCGAAAGGTGTACATCAACTTACACCGAGCGAGGTGTCGCACTTGTCAAGGTTTCACTATAATTCAAACCCCTGTGGTGCGTTGCAGATGGCGTCACGTTACACCGTGTCCCAAGCGGCATTTTGTTAGCTAGCAGCACTTCCGCTGTAGCATCGAAGTGTAGCAGCGAAGTGCCAATCTGACTTGCGGTTACAAGGCTGGCATTAAAGAGTCTTCATCTTCTTGTGCAAGTGAATGCTTAGTACCGCGCCCAAAGCGATTACCCCACTGGATAGGAAGCTTGATATCCCGTAGAAGGCTCACGTGGACACGGTGGAGAAAACTCAGCGCGTAATCGGGAATGGAAGTGAGTCTCCGATCGTCTAACCTGCAACCGAGTTAGTGTACTGACAGACTGTCCGGTTCGTAGTTACAGATAAGCAGATTTTAAGAAGGTCCAGTTTCTTCAAACGTACGAATTCATAGTGAATTTGGTAGTGGGTGCGTATTTCATATTCCGTAAATACATAGGTTCTGTAATTTACTTTGAGGTAAATATCGTAGTATAACATTTGAACCCTTCGTCAGACTAGTAGGTTGCGTAACTTGGTGGAAGCTCTTGATACTTGAAATTTCCCTTTACGGGATACATCGGCTCATCAGAACATAAGTCATGTGAAGTCGGTAAATCGTTTACCTTACACTTTCAGCAGTATTGAAAGGTCGGTTCCAACTCTACAGAAAACTTCGTAACAAAGACTAAGCGGTTACTGCTATTTAGGGAAGTAATCGCGGTTTGTGGTAAGAATCGTACGAAGGATACACACTGCGTGAGCAGAACAGAAGAGTTGTGTAAAGCATCTGGTATGTATTGCTGGTTATTCGGGAGTATGACTCTGACCTTCGCTGCTGTTTCGTAGGGACAAGGCAGAACTTCAGATGTCTATGACGAGTAACCTATGAATTCGAGTTATAAATCTACTGGGCTGAAGTTAAGCCGTCCGTTACGACAGCAATTTAATTCTAGTATGCGAGATAAAATTTTCAAGTGATAAAGACTTACGTTTTTGACAGGATTTAGATGTTTTATTTGCAAGTTTGGCCCGGAGATAAGGGTCCTTCACGTACGCCGACAGAGTCGTAGCTTACTCCTGAGTAACGATTAATTAAAAGGTTAGCGTGATATCTGCCAACCTGTCTACTGTGGTAACACGAATATGTTCGTTAACAGAACAGAACGGAACGGAATTTTGCTGTTAAAGTGCCTGTAATGTTAGCGAGTTCGTTGAATTTATTATACCTGAAGGTTAATGACACCGCCACTAACGTGAATCAAGTCAAGCTCAGTGACTGGATCGTAAGTTTAACCATTATTGGCGGCTACAAGAATTCTTTTTTTGTGAATAAAATCACGAATGGGAGTTGTGCATCATTCTGGTTTTGTATAGTTTCCAGACTTTCTTAAATATTCCATGCTTTCGATTTTCTGCGCGTTCGTTATATTTTCAACCTGTAACTTTCCACGCGTTACATTTCCGTACGATACCAAACGACTGTCAGCTTACGGTACTGCTTTGTTTCATTTTGAAAATGTTAGGCTGAATCCTATGCTTCTCCTTAGTTGTCACAATGGCGCATGATCTTTTCATGCATTATTCACTTTCATAAACCCTGAAACCGCTGTTTGGAAGGCAGCGTTGTAGTCGAGTGGGCACCATTCTTGCCTGGCATTCGGGAGATCGTGGGTTCAAATACGGACTCACTGGTTAGCTTCCCCGTTACATTTGTTGCCGTCCTTAGTTTCTCCAGGCACGTGGGGGAATGCTACGTGAAACTAGACCGCGACGGCGTGCTGGTACATGCTTTCCGATTCGTTATTCACGTATGTCGGGTACAAGAGTGCAGCAACTTTGTCGCATAGAAGGCTTTCATCCGCCGCTACCTCACATAAGAGCTTCGGCCTCAGTAACTTGTGGAAATTATAAATTAGTATATTAGCCTGAAAGGTTTATTTTTAAGGCCTGGCGTCTTTAATATGTTCAGAATGCCCGAGATTCAACCATGGATCGCATTCGTCATGGACTTGGGGATAGAAAATAATGCTGAGACGCAACAGCTTTGTTGCGAATTGATTTTACGTTAACTTCGTCCTGAGTTTAATTTGCATTTGTTATTTCTTACTTGAGTTGGACATAAGTACAGTTGTTAACTTATGCAGTGGAGACCTGGAAATGGTTTTGTGTGCTTGATATTCACGCTGTATATAGCTTCTGCTCTTTGTTCACGTTTTGAAGTTCAGCGTTAACTTATACCCCCACACTATGGAGTTGGATGTTGGAATACTGATTCGTATCTGCTGTAATGTAATTGGCGTGTCGGCTGAAACCATACCTTCTTCATTCTTATTGCTGTGGCACACCATGATAGATCTTGTAGCGAGCGTGTTATCGCATTGTGGAGAAGAGAGGATTAAGTTCAGTGCTGCAGGTGGACAGTGTGATGTCTCGAAATCCATGGCAAGAGCGTAGTTACAGGCGTACTGGGCGAATGCGCAAGTTAGAAGGCGCCGAGGAGCTGGTTTGTTACTTGCATCCAGCCCAGCTGAGGATGCTGTGTTAATAGAGGAAGCTGAGGGAGACCTGTTCGCCCGTGGAAAGAGCTTAGGGCTCATAGGTATGGTTATTTCGAGACTCAGGAATCTGGTCTCAGCAGGACGTGCTGTGGTGTAGGGTTATCGCCAGTGGGGTAGTCAGACTCTGACGAATCTGCATTTAGTTGGGCAAATGAAGGGCCGCTTGTAGTTTACCGACCACAGCAACCGCGTTGCAACTCTCAATATATGCCGACCTCTACACCCAGTAGTCGTGTGTCTATCCAATGTTGGGGTTGGATCTCCCATGAAGAGGCCTGAATGCTCCATTGCGTAGAGGATCACCTAGACGGTCTTCAATGTGAGCACATTTTAATCAGTGTAATGGTGCTGTCTGTAAGACTGCTTTATCCCCATAGAGCAATCCAGTTCCAACAAGACGCTGCTTAATTCATGATTTTCGTGTGGTCATAGAATGGCTGCAGTTGAAGTCGACGTCGAACTCAGGGACTGTCCACCACAAACGCCTGTTACGAATCCCATCAAGAGTATGTGGAGCTGGGCGAAGAGAACCATGCAAGAAATCTGGCCCGTCCTGTCTTCCAAAATCATTGGTGCTGTCTGGACTCCTGTGTGAGATGCTTGGCATGAAGTCATTTCGTCTCATCGCCATGTTCGATACCTGAGTCCCTACCGAGACGAATACGATCCGTTGTTTAAGCTCAGTTATTCTCGACGTGTATTAAAGATTCGAGGTGTTAAGAACGACTCGTTTCCAGTCGAACATACTAATCATATTTTGTGTAAGTGATGTACTTCTAGAAACAGAACGCTTAGTAAGCATGTATATTTTGCAGACAAAGTTGTTTGCCTACGGTGGCGTCCGAACACCGATCCTCTTCATCGGAATGTCAATAAACAACAACTCACAGAAAAATAACGTAAATACCGACTTTACTCCACTTCTAGGCCTCTCCAGTGCAGCAAAAGTAACTTCCGAAACGTACATTTAAATAACAGAACTGCGTAGTTTAAATTAATATTTGTGTGAATATTTTACGTACAATAAGTCCTATATAGATACCAAACGAGAACTAATATATGTATGTTGTCTCCAAAGCATACTGGTCTGCTGCCATGTCCATTCGGCTACGAATGAATGGGTACGTAGTACGCTGACGTATTCTACGCTTTACAGTGAAACCTAGTTACGCGTCTCGGAAAATAAACGAACTTTAATCCATGTTTGTATTAACGCAGTTAGACGTGTTGGGATCCTGCCTGGTGTAAATAACTGTAACGAATGGAAGACAAAAGCCACACACGGAAAAATGACGGGAAATTATGAATTATTGGAATTATCACGGCAGCTGTACGCTTACTTCACTTCCGGTTTGGGAATTACGAATTTAGGTTTATGGTTTTGTTACACAGAATGCGCCTTGAATTCTGCCATCTGAAGCAGCAGGGGTTGTGGCATCTTTAAATAAACCATAAACAAACAAACAAACAAACAAACAAAAGTTCATACCGTCCAGATCTGTATACAACCTGCATAACATCAGGCTACCGTATAGAATCAACACGGACATACTTCTCGTGATGGAGCTGACCGGAGCAGACCAAATTGGGAGAGCAGTTGTCTACGCGTAGGCGTCAGTTGACGTGGGTCGTCATGTGGGCGGGAATTAACCCACAGAAGTGGGCGACTAACATTCACATTGTGAAAGAAACTTGTCATGCCGATGAGTGAGAGAACATTCAGATTTGCATGGACTAATCGTCGGAAAAAACTGAAACATTAAATAATGAGAAACTACACATTTTTAGCAGGAAGTGCTGTTCTTCACCAAATTCCTGCGGGTTATACCACACCTCACATTGGCATTGCCCATTATGTGAGGTGTTTCGGGAAATGGTTCTACTTCCATCTTCACGTGACCAGTGGTCATTGTACTGAATGTGCTTATTATTCGATATTTTCGACGCGACTACAGTCCGTGTAGATTGAACCTGGAAATTTTACATACAATACCACTAGATGATCGATGACATACTGCATCAGAGACCCCACGTAAGTTTATAGGAATCTCGCATACGTTTAATTAATTAACGTGGTAGAAACTTATTAGAATTCACCCTGCTGTGTTCCCAAAGTTTCAGTAACAACACTTACGTTCGTCAGTCAGACACAACTATGTCTGTTTAATAGCTACATGTCTCGGTCAAAGTTGACCATCATCAGGCCAATTTTATACAGTATTTAAAAATAGGTAAAAAATATAATATATAATACATCATCTTATTGGGATCCCTCAAGTTATATATGTACAATAAAATTTCAAACGTCATTGGTCGATCAGTAGCTGAAAAGTAATTAACAAAGTTACTATGTTTTTTGCAGGTGTTAGATCATTCGCTTTAACTAACGCGTCAGATCCCATTCTTAGGTTGTCTGACTTAAGGCGAACAGTGCACACGCCAAGACTGTACACACATCGTGGGTAATACGTATTGAAGATTAAAACATGTGTGATTGGTTTTGATGGGTAACGAGTATTATGTGTATAGCAGGTCACCATCCAAGCACGAATGTGTTCATGTTACCGGTAAGGCAGATGACTCCGTCTTATCTGTATTTTCATCTTTAGTATAGATTTTAAACCACGTATTGTTTTTAAAATCTCATATTTTATATAGTGCATTGTTTCTAATACTTCTGCAATATTTCGATGTATGTAGCCTCCCTGAAGATGGCCACATGAGTGACCAACACATTTCCGAGGTATACGGTGTGTGTAATATACTTCACACTTAAGTGCATTTGTTCGTTTTGTTGTCATACCTAATTGCTTAATGCAAAGTTATTGATCCTTTAAAATTCATTAATGGGGTGGTTTCCAGTTTAGGGTGAAGGCGTAGGTGCACTGACGAAGACCTGCATAGCCGATTTTGTCGAACACGGATTTTCGGATGTCTTCATGTTTGCATACACAAAGGAGTGGCTTGTCTAGGATTTGAACTAGGATGTTTAGCTGCAACTAATGAGCTGATGACGGCCAGTGTCTATACCCTTTTACCACGTTTAGTCGAAACCCAAAAATTGTTAAGACGCGACAGGCAGATTGACACAGAAGAAAGAGTGGCAAGCTGCAGGAATCATCATTTTCCCTACAGGTCTAGGGGGCCTGAAAGCGTTTTGTTAAATTTCTTTAGTGCGAATTCATATGTGCGTGTATTTTTCATAAAGTCTTTGTATCGTGCTATTTTCAGGCGCAATCGCGTCCCTGCGCAGCACGATTAAAATCGCTGGCTGCGTCTGCATACAAATTCATGCGTTACAATTTTCCGAAAGCTTGTAGAGCCGTTTCACTGTTCGTCTATATCAGGCAGTCTCAGCGAGCACAAAGACCACTTGCATTTTTGTGCGCAGGTCGTTCGCATCCGTGCTGTTTGCATGCGCAGACTGTTCGCATTCGTGGTGTGCGCATGCGGAATTATCGTCACGGTTTGGCCCAATGTGCAAGTTAGGAAAATAAAATTAGGATCTTTGTTTGAAATTCCGCGCGCCAAAGTGGGAAATATGCTCGAGGTTGTTTTCTGTATTTTAGCAACAATTCTGCTATCGCAGGTAACAGTTACTTTACCATGAATTGCAGCGTTTTTGCTAGGATCTGTAGAGAAGGGGAAGCATTATAATAATTACGCTATGCGTAAATTTTTGAACTTGCATTGATACATTCAGTTTGAGTTAAAATAAGTCTTCATTGAAAGAGTGGTTGTGTAATCTCGAAAGGAGGTCTGCGGCCTCCCTCAGTTCTATGACCAACGAAACAGGTTGATATACTGGCTTAAATGGTTCGTTTACGAAATGAGAGGCAAATAATTTTATGTGCGCATCACTTCAAGGATGGGCCACATATCTTTATTTAGAAAGTGTATGTTACGGAGATTAAAATTGGACGACGCCACAGCACATGCCTACAAGACGGAGTTTCTGATTTACATATCCTGCATAATACTGTGTCCTGGGATGCGGCGCCATGTAGCCTGTTATAAATTTGCTAACGTTTATAAGGAGTCTTCTACCCTGATTGAGGCTCAGACACACGCCGGAAGACAGTATTATTCATAGTACTGCCGTTACGACCTTAGAACTCATAAAAGTGACCAGTTGACAGCATGTGAGTACCGTACAAAGAAATAATCGCTGCTTGTGATAATCATACGAAACATATAAAGACACTGTGTGGGCAGAATGTAGTTTCTGAATGGTACAGCAGGTGGTACGTATAGTTACCATTATGCTGTAAGGGTTAAACCCCGTAATCCTGGAAGCGATTGTAAGTAATTCCTGGTCGTGTACTTGACCATTCCGCAGCCTGACTAGCAAACACCTTGTTTCCAGAAGGGAAAGTGTTAATGTTTGTCTTTCTTCCAACACATACGTGTGGGTTGGACGATCCACGGTTCGAATCCGGGCAGGGGAAAAAATTTCTCCATCCTCCAAAACGTCTAGACTGGCGCTGGGGTCCAGTCAACCTCCTATTCAGTGGGTATCGGGGTTATTCCCCGGGGTAAAGCGACTGGGGCATGCACTTGGCCACTCGTGTCCATGTATTACCGAGGTTAAGAATGGGTGGAATAGTACCTGTGCTCCCCCATATGCCTTCGTGGCGTGGGGAACAGCTTTAACCTTTATTCCAGTAAGCTGTACAAATAAGACACAGAGAGTTCACATTGGAGTCTTAGGGCTGCGATCAATACAGCAGCACGTGGAAAGTCAAGTGCGCCTTGCAGCGTGCTGACAGGACGTGACGCGCAAGGCACAAAACATCGGAGCACGTAAACGAAGACTGCCCAGTCACATTACACATTCACTTCCGTAGGTGTGATCAGGAAAATAAAAATTGTGAATTAAACAAACATAATGAATTTCGTACCGTTCGGATATCACGGCGTTTTTAAGTCTTACTGTTGCCCTCTTAATTTACGGTTTATATTCTTTACCAAACAGAGCAGTCTAATCAAAGAGAACACGATGGGTGAGACACGTAGTATGCATGGTAAAGATCATAAATGTGTGCGAAATGTTGGTCCAAAAATCTGAAGGCAAAAGAGACCTCTAGAAAATTCAGTCTAGGTGGATGTATAATATAAACGAGAACCTGAAACTGATAGAGTGTAAGAGTGTGGAGTAAATTAGTTTGCTTCAGAACAGAGACGCCTAGTATACTCCTGTGAAGACTGTTTGACCGTTTGGGTCCATAAAAGTAGGGAAATTTCTTGCGTGGCCGAGCGGCTGTTATTTCTTAAGACTGGCCTTCCTTCACATAATTAATTATATTACCATCATCAAAACATGGAGATAATCTGTTCCTTCGAAATCGTTAGTACCTATATTCCGCAGTACACGGCGTCACATACCAGAAGCTCCAATTCCTCGTAGAGGCTGTATGTTCCTCAGTCTACCCGGAAAACGGAAACAGTATGTCCAGCAGGATACCCCGAGGATGCAGGCAGTAGATTTCTCCGAAACGTTGGTGCCTGTTTAGCAGACTACACGGTGTCACAACCCAACCTAACGCAGTACGGATCTCAAAGCTGTGTCTTGGACAACTACGACAGTGCATAAGAACAAGTTCCAGCTGACCGGAGTACGAAGGCCCTGCACATGTTGAACATCACTGACTTGGGTAGAAGAGCCGGTTCTGACTTTTCATAGCATCACGACCTAATATGGAAGTGTAGGCTGCTCTTGGCTGCAGCTTCACGGCTCGTACAGTCAACACGCAGAGAAATGCGCCATACAGACGAGTCTCGAAGCTTGCGGGAGTTACAAGTTTCGAAGCAACTTCTGTTACTCTAAGAAAGCATAGATCGCCCGCAAAGTGACACAGTGACTGACGTCACCAAATGTCGCAGTTCAGTGGCAGCATCTCTTATGGGTTAGTGGGGATGCTCCAGTTGAAACAAGTTCAGTCCCCTTCTCTTTATGTTTTCCGACAAAATGTAGTTTTGCCATGCGTCCTGCATGATTCGCCTGTCTCATTATTATAATATTCATTGACCTTTTTATAAATTTTTACGCATGACAATCTGTTTTTCAGCCGCTGTGCTTACGAGTAGAAGGCAATGGATATCCGAATTGGAATTTTTCACAATGTTTCCTAGTACTCCCAAACAAAAGCAGGGATTGGGCCAGGCACTGTATTACACGCTTGCGTCCTGCCACGTGTGTTCGATTGACGATCTATTATTCAAGGGCTTTCTTTTATCGTCGCACAGAGCGCGACAGAGTTGTCGCGTGGAAAGCTTGCCTGCACTGGAAGGTTCTGTGACAGCTGCGGCGGCAAAACGGAAGGCTATGAAAAGAACGGGCGGTAGGTCCGTTCGAAATGGCAGTACCAGTTTGATGGTGTCACCACATTTCTATTCACTGGCTGTGTGCCAGCACAAAATCCGCGTACCATTCTGTAGCGGAGTTAACAACTCGTCTAAGTATTAGTTGTAGTGAGGATGGCTCTGCCAATGTAGGGATTTAAGTTCTGGGCTGGACGACTGGGGTTCGATTCCCAGCAGGGGCTGCTTTTGAATTAAGCTCTGGGCTGGACGACTGGGGTTCGATTCCCGGCAGGTGCTGTTTTTTAATACTCCCAGTCTGTGTCCAGAGGGTACCGGAAACTCTTGCCGCGGCCGCCTGGAACGTGAAGCTAACCACTCGCCTGCATACAGTGCAGAGGCTGATTTCGTAATGCGTGGAAATATAACTCGGTTTCCCCGCCCCATTACTTGCACCTCAAATCCTACGATTTGCTGTTCCATCCGGATGATCCCATTAAAAGCTTCAGAAGAACCATCATGTTCTATTGAGGTAAGATTCCCGAAAATAATTGTTAGAGACCTTACTTCCTTGTAGATAACGATGTTCTGACGTCCGTTCATCGCCCTGCTGTACTGTTTTCATCTTGTATCGGACAGAATGTGTTTGCTGTGTTGGAAGTCTTGGGCGGCGAACGCGGGATCATTCGGCGCTCTTCTAAACCACTGTCACGTTAAAATTAGACCGAAGATTCCAGATGACAGAGCTCAAGTTATTTCCGGAACTCAAACAACTACAGCTAACCGACTCATGGAATAGTCCTTGTTAAAAGTTTCACACCCCAGTTTGTTACAAAATGCCATTTGATGCAATCCAGAGGTTCATCACTGGTTTACAAGAACCTGCCACTGGGCTCTGCACAGAGTTAGTTGAATCCAGTCCATACACAGACGCCCTGTTTCTGTAAGATGTAGTTGAGTATTTCCATTTATGCCTCAATTTCCGAGGTAGTTTTCCTTGAAATATTCCGAGTAACGTTTTGTAACATTTGTCATCTACCCATGTGTGTTACGTGGCCCTTCCATCTTATATTCCTCGAGTTCATCGCTCTAACAATATCTGATGAAAAGTAACAGTTACGAAGCTCAGTACCGTGTAGTTTTCTTTAACTTCGCTTTAAGATGTGGGTAAAACTAATGTTGTACCAATCCAATCTTGTCTTAAAACAGGAGAATATACAGGAGAAATTCGAGGTTCCCACGGCGGTGAGTGTTACAGTTGTGATGTGGCGCAATGCGGTGCGGTATGAATGTACCACAGTTCTGGAATAACCTGCAATCTCCATCCTGTGCGTGGAATTGCTAGTACTCCCAAGAGCTAGGCAGCATATTCCTCTGAATCTGCGTGACGTCACTCCCATAAGAGTATCAGACTGATGTAAAAGTATGTTCATACGTCCAAAGCTCTTGCGGAATGTTGAACTTCGAAATTTTTGCAATACGGTCGTATTTCTTTCTCGCTGCAGTGAATTGATACAAGCGCTATTCTCTGCAGAGGCGCCATTTTATTTCCGACTGAACATTGTGTCAATTGCGTCCCACACTCCTTCGTATGCTAAATGTGTCGGAAGGAAAACTTCTTATTACTGTAGAACAGGAATGGTTACAGTTGGCGCTCACGTGTGTGCATGGAAAACGACGTCTTCCGCCCCGTTTTAAAAATTAGCGGATTTACATTTTGCCTACAGCCGGGGTAGCACAGTCGTGCCCTGTGACCCAGGATTTGGGGTTCGATTTCCGGCGGGGAGCAAAGTATCTTTTGTTCTGCACGGTATGCGTACCGGTATTCTGGGAACCACCTAGCATCCTATACAGTGGGTGCTGTTTACTCTTTCCGCGGGGGTAAAGCGGGTAGGGCGTGATGCCGACCAGGTAGTGCGTGGAGTTGTGTCTTCACTGCCTCATCTGTATGGCGTGATACTCATTAAACTTAGGCCAGCCTTTTGCCTTCTTGTTTGAACAGCAGCAGCAGCAGCAGCAGCAGCAGCAGCACTGTGTGAGTTGAGGCACACTGCTGTATGTAATTAGCCTTTGCTTATTCATGTGGACACAGGGAGGTATTTTGTGTAATGGCATTCGAAGTTACCATCTCAAGCTTTTTGGCATTCGGCACGTTGATGCATTTGCCCAATATATGCAGGATTTTAACAATTTTGCCGCTGTAGAAATCAGCCTGTTACATTCGCAACCATTCACGAATGTCAGTTTCCACTTCCCCGTTATTGTGGACTTGACTACCCATGTTGCTTCGGTGGATAAAACAAACGATACACCGACGGGGCAAGGTCTGGGCTATAAGGGGGAAGGTCCGGAAGTTATCGGTAGAACGACCACAACAGCTCTTTGTGTCCAAACTGCGCTGTGTTGGATTGCGTTGTGCTGATTCGTACGTTCGGCAGGTGTCCAGGACTTTTGCTGCGAATATCACGACATCACAAAGTATGGCGTTTCCACAGCACACCGGTTTGTTTTGTTCGAGGGTGCACCCATGTCTGATCTCATTTAGTGTGGAGTCCAGGAATTCATTACTTTTTTTAACCGTTGAAGACGCGAAAGAGCGCTATGAAAACATCGATTTTTGTGTTCTGTCAGACATTCTAGTACCCAGCGTGCACATTTCTTCACGTACAGGGTTGGGTACAGTTCCAATGGACAACTCCAGTGCAGCGGATAAATATCGAATTGTGACTCCTCCGTTTTCCACAACCACTCTTGCGTACACATTCTTCCTTGATGTGCTAGGCCGAGCGGTGCAGTCATCATTATGGACGTCCGTTTCACCATTTTCGAACTCTGCACCATTTTCTGACATGCTACACTCTTATTACACCTTCCACATACACTTCGTTTAAACTGGAGGTGAATTTCGATGGTGGAAACACGTTTCGCCCTTAAAATACCGCATCATACGACTAATTTCTTCGTCGACCGCATTTCCAGTGTGTAGCATGTTACCCCTGCTGCAAGTGCCGCCTCTTACTAAAACGTAAAATGCTTGATTAACTTGTTACAAAGCCAGGAAACCTTACGTCGTTAGCATGCCTCATGCAGGGGTTTATGTATGTCGAGCAATTTTTTTTTACGTTTGTCATCCCGTTGTGTTATTTCTCTGGTTAAGACAGGCAGTATACTTATAACGTCACATTGAGGATCGTTCGCGTAACCATTTTTGACGTGGAAACGCAGTATGTATTACATATTCTGAGTGTGTGTGTGTAGCCTTACTTATCCGGCATGCAGGGCGCATGCGTCGTGTTATGTCGTCATCTGCGGCCTGTCCGGCTCTACCATATTGTTCCACGTTATCTCATAAACGGAACGATCTTCAGAAGAAAGTTATTGCGCATAAAATATGTGTTTTGAGTTTCTCTACAACTTTTGTCTGAAACATTTCTCATTTTAGGAAGAATTGAGAGAGATACCATCATAAATGTACCGAGGTCTTCATGTGGAGTACCCGTTATTCTTGTCAGTTTTAACGAAACTTGAATTTTCTCGACAGATTTCCCAAACATAAGCCTACCCAAGTATCAAATTCAATGAAAATCTGTCCAGTGGGAGCCGAGTTGTTCCATGCGGAGAGACATGACGAAGCTGATAGTCGCTTTTCGCAATTTGCGAACGCGCCTAAAAATGAAATATTTAACACACTTTTCTTCCATACACCTTACGGTTTCCTAGATAGTTACCTTTTAAAGGCCAGCGGTTGCTTGTTTTACATTCAAAAGTGTCTCATTCTGCGCGCGCGCACGCGTTGCTTTTGCGTCTGGTATGGTTCTCAGAACAAACAGCGATTATGTCCCTGTTCTGCATTAACTGCTTGATTTCTGTAATCTAGACGGATTGTGTTTAATGCGCGGTACGAACTGAATCTTTAAATACGAGTATAATTCGGGTTAAATTCCGTCTCCAAATGGTTAAACAAGAGGGCACGAAGGTGACAGAATTGTTCAGATGTGGGTACATTTACTAACTTGTTGCACTCAGTTATGGAGGCATGTTACGTCTGTTCGGTAGCAACTGTACAAGGAGATGCCAGGCCCTCCTACTGTGGGATCTGAGGTACAAGTAATGGAAACAGGGCGTAATTTGTGGGCTTTGTAGCAGCAACACTGGCAATTCTGCGGAGTTAATATACACCGAGGTCGTCATAAAAGGAATGTAATAAACAGGACATGCACAGTGTATGTTAACGTCTACAGACATAGGTTCCAGTTGATTCAGGCTCCCACATTATTAGACAATCGGCACATGAAGGTGGTAAGGTTGTCAGCTCCACGCACCGACCGCCTTTACCCCAGGAAATATTCCTGGTACTCATCTCTGTTAGAGACTGAGTCGACCATAGTGCGACCGAAAGGATTATGTCATTGCCAGTGACACAAAAGCCAGCCACTGAACATGTATCTAAAGTAATTTTACTGTGGTTTGTGTAACGTCTGTCAGTTCCACAGATTCTTGCACTGGTTTTCGTATGGACTTTGCAATTTTGCTGTGCATGCTACATGTTCCTGCCATCTGTTACTCCCTGATTTGATAACCCCAACAAAATTTGGTGAACAGTACAAATTTTGAAGTTCATCAGCCTGTGATTTTCGTCATTGAAGTACTACTTATGCTCTTTTAGACTCACAAAATATCTGCAGCATCTTTGAACTAGAACAAAATCCTTTGACGAGCATTGGTAGGAAAAACTCATATGGCCTATTTTCTGTCAGAAGAAATACAAATTTATTTCAGTTTTTGAATTATGATGCAAAATTAAATCATGTAAGCCTACAGTATGGATATATATTTACTGCTTTGACATTGGAAATGGTCAAGAGAATCTGATTTCGGTTACTACTATGCATCCTAGCAATAGCATTAAGTTTTCCCCAGCAGGATTAGAATTATGTCCACAGATTTTACCTGTATCCTAGGAGTGGTATTGGGTTTTCCTTAGAATTGTCTACACATATTTTCCCTGCATCCTAGCAATGACACTTTGCTTTCCCTGAGTGGGATAAGAACTGTCTGTATGGATTTCCCTGTATCCTAACTGTGGTGCTACAATAAGGCATAGGGAATATGCCAAGTGTGTTATGAATGGTCTGTCTGCATGTTTCCCATATCCTAGCAAGAGTGTTTGTGTTGGATTTGCCCCATGCATTGAATTTTTGCCAAGCATGACTCATTTTATTTCCCAATCCACAAGTTCATGTGTCTGTCATGTTGTTATTACACATTGGAGGAAACTGAAAAGTATGGCATCTGGCATCAGGGGGGCTGCAGTAGTATAATGTGAAATGTGTATGTTATATAACTCTCCATTTCTTCTAGGTTCATGCCAAACATGAGGAGAAGACGGAAAGTAAGTCAGTGTATCGGGAGTACAATCGAGAATTCATGCTGCCCAAAGGAACAAACCCTGAAAGTATCAAATCATCTCTCAGTAAGGATGGGGTACTCACAGTTGAAGCACCTCTACCAGCCATTGAGGGTGAGAAGTTGATCCCCATAGCACAGCAATAAGCAGCTCTGCTTTCCATTACATCAGTCACCCTCACATTCAGCTTCCACCATCAGTAAAACAGAGAAAGGCCTAAAGTTTCATTTCCCTTTAGTACTAACTTACTTCGTGTGGAATTATTAGCCCTTTCAGGAACAACCCCAAATCTACTCACTTCAAGTGTGTGATTTTGGCTTTCAGGGTTTAGCTGTGGGAGTTAAAATCACAATAAATTGAGGTTATAAAAGTGTATGGACAAGAATAGCCTACTTGTTTCCAGTTTGTTTTATTTTAGCTTTACATGGCTGTTGAATACCCTAGTGTTGCATTCTTGCATCTATTTAAGTCGGGGTAATAAACTTGTTTTTTTGCACAAGTTGATATGACACCAACCAAAAAAATGAAACCTGAAATATTCCCAAAAATCTGGTCTGGAGGTGACAGTGCTTTTGAAAAGTAGGGGTAAAAGGGTTAATAAAGATTCTTTTCTTCGAGATAGCTCAACTTGCGTACACCACAAAAATTCAGTGTATGAATTTGGTTACAGAAAACTACGTGAACTATACTCAAATTACATCTTAGGACATAACTTTCGAATATCTTTTGTTATTGGCATGTGATGGTGACTCATACAGATATACCGCCTTTTACGTGGCACTTTTACACACTGAAGGGGCCAGAAGATATAAGTAAGAATGAAAACTTGTATTTATTGTGGAACTGAATTTACATGTAATAAAACTGCTTTTAAAAAGAATTTGTCTGCTTTAAATGCAAATATTTCACCACTGCTATGTTGGTACATAGCCATAGATATTATGAATCTAGTGCCTGAAAGATAAACCACACAGTAGTCTGTAGCAGGGGTACACAAATCATGGGTGCTTGGTTGTCCAGGTGACCAGGCATCCAGCCAACCTCATATTTTCAGCATAATTATTGCAGCTTTTCATTATATTCAAGATGTGTATCAGTTCACATGCATTGAGCAGAAAGCACCAGACAACAGGGAGGATCACAGGTCTCTCCAGAAGTGTGGGTCCTCAATATGGAACTTGGCTTCTTGTTACCCTTCTGGTGCCTAGAGTTTGAAGGTAGCTGTTAGATTTTTAAAAAATTTGTGAACCCCTGGTCTAATGCTATCACTTAAATTTCCCCTGACAGTTGTCTGCTTATATGCATCTATCTTGCTATTTTTATGCTACTGCTGCTTTGTGGTGTCTAGAGCAATGCAATATGTTGTGCAAAATAACTTTTTTACAGAAAATAATTAATATGCTATTTAACACTTCTCACCATACTTTTATGTGCAGCAGATTTATGTGGGTATAAACAAAATAAATGATGATTGATAGTTTGAAAGAAGTTGAATTTCCAGAGCGCAGGGTGTGTCTTACCAAAATAAATGTAAACACCACTATGCTGGGGCCACAGACAGAAGTCCCATCAGATGGGGGAATAAAGATGCTGAAAGCTTACATTTACATTTACGTTTACATGCATGTGCGTTCCGCAAATCCAGATCCTGTCAAAAGACAGCAGAATATGGAACATGTCGAGATAATATAATCTACCAAGAGTTAATAGCTGAAATGCTGAGTCATTAACATAAATACAAACACATACACAAGCAAAACGTAGGTACACGTACAATATAAATAACATAAGTACTAGCAGCAATACACACTAATTATTGATTACAATTCAAGATTAATAAAAACAAACATATGTAAAATACAGAACAATGAACATATGAAAAATAATGAGATACAAAGTAACGTACTATAATATGATATTAGAGTTCCTGGAGAAGAACTCCTCAAGAGTATGAAACAAATGATACATGAGAAACCTTCTTAATGCATTTTTAAATCTTGACTTCTCAGTCTTAAGTTTCACCAGACTTCGTGGCAGTGCATTAAAAATTTTTATGAATGAAAATGTAACATCTTTTTGAATGCACGATAAAGCTACATATGGCTTGTGTAATTGATCCCTTTGTCTTGTCTTCATACAATTAACTGATGAATTAGCCTGGAAAAGGTCTTGATTGTCCACAACAAATGACATTAAGGAATAAATATATAAACATGTCACTGGTAGGATATCCAGTTGTTTAAACCGAGATCTGCAAGAGCATCTAGGACCTAGCCCCAGCATAATCCTTATTATTCTCTTTTGAAGCAAAAATACCCTTTTCATATTGGCCGGCATTCCCCAAAAAATTAAACCATAGAGAATCAAGGACTGAAAGTGAGTGAAATAAACAATTCTAAGTTATCCAATGTTCAATACATGGGACAGTTTCCTCATAATAAAACATACCAAGCCTAACTTGCTAAGCAAATGATTTAAATGGGTCTCCCAGGATAGATGCCTATCCAGATGTAATCCAAGAAACTTTATTACATCTTGTCCAGACCAGACTTGATCATTATGAATAAGATTGAGTGGACAATAAGTCAATTTTGAAGGAGTAAATTTTAAAACAAATGATTTACTTGGCATTCATTAAAAGTTGGTTTGAAAGAAACCAGTGAGATACTAAGGAAGGAACACAATCCATTTTATGAGTAAGATTGTCAGGATTATGAGCAGAAATTAAAAGATTAGTATCATCAGCAAACGTGATGAATTCTGAAAATTTTTGAAGAATACAGGAAAAATCATTTACATAAATATTGAAAAAATTGGCCCCAAGACCGAACCCTGTGGAACCCCACATTTGATTGATTTCCATTGAGAAGATTGGGTGGATAGGCCTGTGGATTTAAAATCAACCTGCTGTTTCCTGTCAGACAGATAGGACTTAATCAATTCCAACTAAACACCCCTTACACCATAAGGGGTATGCTCAAAGCTTGTATTCTCTGACAACTATTGTGGTCCACCCAGCACCTCTTCCCCCAACCTAAAATAGCAACCACTGTTTAATGGTACCACATTATTGACACTTTTAATGGTGTAGATGAGGGACAAGAATCTATGGAAGTAAGTTAAGGGGGAGAAGCATCAGTGGTTCAAGGGAGATGTGGAGGGGTTCAATCAGTGGACTTCTTTCTGTGGTGTTAGTGTAATTGATTCCATTTTGTAACCATTTTGTTGTGAGTGATATTAAATTTTGCAACATGTTTATGCAATATACTGAATGTGGCTTTATTTTATTTTCTGTTTCCGTCTTAATTTTCCCATAATTATGATTTCTTTAAGGACTTGTTGCATAACTGATAGTCTGCATTCGAGACATTTATAAATGTAGCAGTTTACTGTGGCCACGTACAGAAGCAGATGTTGCTGCTGTATGTTATGTATGTCACATTGCATTCACCATATTATTTGTTATTACATTATAATTTAGAACTGTTTGTTAAATATGTATTCTTTTTACAGAAAATATTAGCACTATAAAATGAATGTTGAATATGAATAAAAAATTAAATTAACTGGATTTGTTATATTTAATTTATGAACTGAAGTAGAAATTCTGCCCTGTCCTTGTTTTGAGCCTTTCTACTGTTAACCATTTACATATCCAGTAATGGAAGGAAATCAGTTCACGTCCAAGAGCAACAATTATCTCAGATTTAAAATGTAAATTGTCACACTGTACTGAATGAAAAAGTCAACAGCCCTGCAAACACCATGTTTGCTTGTGTGTTAGTTTTTCCCTCTGAGCCATGCTATTCTGTTGCAGGTCCTTAATGTTGATGGCACAACTGGTAATATTACTTGAAATTACGTGTCTGCAGAACTTATTTCATTTACAGGCACTTCCATGGCTGTGTAACACATACAGCAGTACAGTTATATGCTGATGCTGATGTTAACTGCTATTACAGTAGCTTCTATGGCATATACAATAGTTAGTCTACAGAGGCTTCCATTATTAATGGCTATTTATTTGAAATATTCTGGTGTATTATGTGCATATGGTAAGAAGTGGATATATAATTACTAAGTAACATGCCATATAATCTTTGCATCGTGTAGGAGTGATTTGCAATCGTTAGGGATGAGAAGTCCAGTTTGCAAATGTTAGAATCTCTCGCTCTCTCTCTCTCTCGCGCGCGCGCGCACGCACACGCCCACGCACACACACACACATATTGAAGTTTACACATAAATTCAATTGCTTTCTCATCTAGTTAATACAACGCTTGAGGAGTGTACTTCAAATTGTAGTAAACAGAAGTCCCAATTAAGTTTCTTTACAACTTTTTAAGATCACTTGTAGCCTGAAATGGATTCTGCTGTGTGTAAATTTGACTGAAAATGTTCTTAGCCCACAATTTTTAGTGAATGGTTACCATATAGGTAAAGGTAAATTGGTTCCTGTACATGCCAGTAAGGCACATGGGGAGAGTGGAGGCATACTTTCATCTATTCTTAACCTTGGCACTAGATGGAGGTGCCCCTGCTGGGATTTGAATCCCGGATTGTCCACCACATAGCCTAGACACTATACTGGCTACACCTGCCTAGCTCAATTTACCTTACAGAATTTTCGAAAATCTAAGGCTGCCATGTCTGAAGCTTTGTCTAATGCAGAGATTAAGAACATATGAAGCTATATCTCACTTCCCATTTATTTTCACATTATGGTGCCTAATTAAGCACAGGTACAATTTTACCACTGCTTTAATTCATAAATGTACCAAAACATGTACAGTATGTAAGTTGAAAGGAAGATTTTAGTACTTGGAAGTAGTCATGAGCAGGAAATTGGGCCCATGCTCCAAGAACACCTGGGCACTGAATATGAAATCACAAGTACGGTCGAACTCAGTTATGACATCATGAAACGGACTGAATATTTTGTGTTGCTATAAATGAGTGTCGTTATAAACAAGGAGTATAATCTTATGGTTAACTGTGACGAATTAATTGGTACCATAGCAAATCTTAGTCTGCAAGCGAGGTGTCATAAACTGATGTCTTTATAACCTCGTTCAGCTGTATTTTTAAGCCCATTGCATCTTTTGCTAATGTCATTGAGGACCTGAAGAAGCTTGGTAATGACATTACCTAGTGAGATCATGTTATTGTGGGAAGGCTAGGAAACAGCATGGATAGAAATTACCATTGCTCAATCAAAAATGACATCAACTTTATTGCAGAGAGGTAAAATAACATGAATGTCAGATTTGTAAACCTCTTCAGGAGACATGACAATACTTGCATGAAGAAGAAGGTGAGAAGCATTATACCTAATTTAAGTGGAGCATGTTATGCAGTAAGGTTGATGTTCCACATCAGCAACCTTAGCACTGTCAAATCAATTTACTTCGCATATTTTCAGTCTATTATAAAGTATGGAATAATTTTTGGGGGAAATTCTTCCAGCAGCGGGACGATATTTATTTTGCAAAGGAAAATCATCAGGATTATGGTTGGTGCACATCCTGGAGCTCCATGTAGAAGTATATTTAAAATCTAGAGATTTTGCCTGTTCCATGCCAATATATAGTTTCATTAATGAACTCTTTGTTAATAATTAAGAAAATTTGAAACCAATTCATCAGTACACAGTATTAATACAAGGAATAAGCATCATCGTCATAGACCAACTGCCAACCTATCATGCTTACAGAAAAGGGCATTCTATTCTGGCATCAGAATTTTCAAAGGTTTACTACGTAGTCTCACAAATCTCAAGAATGAAAAGGCACAATTTAAAGTAACACTGAGAAGGTAACTTAAATGCACACTCCTTTTACTCTGTAGATGAACTTCTTATGCGTATTGATAACGGATTATAATGACCTCTAAGACCATATATAAAATGTTTAAAATTTTGCAATATAAAGTTCTGTGCATTTTTGTATGTTCTTTTATGTTGATGACTTATTCCACATCCTATTGTCTTGTGACAAAATTATGGATCCATGGAATGTGTGTGTGACACCGTCACAGTGCACTGACTCGCGATGAATATACAGATCTTTTAAGATTTTAATAAGTTCGAAATACTGGGGCACACACACACATCTTGAATATTTTACTATATGTTGTGTTACTACACAATCTAATGGTTGTAACTAATATCTTGATAGTAGATATGTGATATACTGTTCCAAGACCTACAATGTGACATATGGTTTTTGTAAATTCCTTGGTATAATACCCCTGATGGTGATGTCATGTGGAAATCGAAACATGTTGGGTAAAAAAGTGTAACAGTGATGTGATAGTGTTTTTTATTATCATATACATAGTGCATTTGTTTGTGTTGTAAATTTGCAATAAAAATGCACAGTGAAAACAATTTATAATCCTGACCATATGTTTAACCTCTTAACTGGGCATGACGTATATGTGCGTACTTGTATTGCACTATTTCAGTGGGTATGACGTACTATTATGTCCTCGATCTTACACCACTAATATCTCCTGGGTATGACGAGATATGACTTAGGTATGAGTACTGTTAAATAGTCAACGCTTTTTCCTCTAGGAGGCACCACCAACTGCCTTCTTCTTGGCAGCCAGCGCCATCCACGACAATTATTTGAAACACTGGTGTTGTGACTGTGAGAAGGCCATATGTGTAGTACCATGTTTTCCAGTCTACCACACAGATGGAAATTTAGAAATAAAAAAAAGTCATAAATGTTGCAATAATTATGAACAAAAGCTACATTTCATCTTTAAATCAGTTTCTCATTATATATTGAAAGAAAGCCCCATTATGTTTGCAACCCTTCTCATGCTTTATAGGAACTAAGAAAATGGGCAGGATTAAAACCCGGGGGAGGTTACACCAGCAGCCCAGAAAAGACCCAGTTAACAGGTTAATTCATATCTGTGCACTTCCTTGAACATTTTTCGAGCTAGTTTTCCAGTTAAATAGAAACGTATGACAGGAAAAAAATGACTGGATTACAGAAGGAATAAAAAATCTTGCGAACATAAAAGAAGTCCGTATACCCTCACTAAGGACCGCAATGATCCAAAAGCAAAAAGACGTGATATTAAATATTGTGAAATCCCAAGAAAAGTTATGAAAGAAGCTAAGAAGCAATACTACAGTAGCAACATGGAAGATTATAAAGAGAGAGACAGGAAAAGTACATTCAGTGGAACAGGTTTCCATCTTACCTGTGAATGATGGAAGGTTAAAGGAGCCAAGAAACGTGGCCAGTGCCTTCAGTAACTTCTTTATAACAATTACTGAAAAATTAAACATTCGACAAATAGAGAAAAGAGATGGTACCTCAATTCTAAAAGACTCATTCCGTAGAAACTTCCCCAGCATGAAAATAATCCCAATCACTAAAGCCTAGATAGAATGTATAATAACTAACTAACTAACTCCATGGAGCAGAGGCCTTCTTGAGAAGCTAACAGTTTATCAGCTAGTCAAGAAATTCCCCGCATTTTATGGAACCCGAAGGTTCATTACCGCATTCACAAGAGCCCGCCACCTGTCCCTATCCTGAGCCAGATCAATCCAGTTCATGTCCTCCCATCCCACTTCCCGAATGTCCATCTTAATATTATCCTCCCATCTACGCCTGGGTCTCCCAAGTGGTCGCCTTCCCTCGGGTCTCCCCACCAAAATCCGGTATGCACCTCTCTCCTCCCCCATACGTGCCACATGCCCCGCCCATCTCAGTCTTCTCGATTTGATTACCCGAATAATATTTGGTGATGAGTACAGGTCATTAAGTTCCTCGTTATGTAGTCTTCTCCACTCCCCTGTCGCCTCGTCCCTCTTAGGCCCAAATATCCTCCTCAGCACCCTATTCTCGAACACCCTCAGTCTTTGTTCCTCCCTCAGTGTGAGAGACCAAGTTTCGCATCCATACAGAACAACAGGTAAAATTATAGTTCTGTATACCCTAATCTTTGTGTTTTTGGATAGCAACCTGGAGGACAAAAGATTCTGCACCGAATGATAGCAAGCATTCCCCGACTTCAATCTGCTCTTAATTTCTTCCTGAATGGAGTTTCGATTCGTTAGGGTTGCTCCCAAATATTTGAATTCTTCCACCCTTTCAAAGGATTTATTATCTATATTTATGTTGTGATTGTGTCCTGCATTCTGATTTCGAGACATGACCATGTACTTAGTTTTCTCAGCATTTACTTCTAGACCAATCTCCTTACTAGCAATAATTAAATCTCCTGCATTTTTCTTTATGCTATGTACGCTTCCGCCCAATATATTAACATCATCAGCATAAACCAGAAGCTGATGTGTACCATTCAATTTCAAGCCCTCCTGGTTTGCCTGAACCCTCCTAATGGCATATTCTAAAGCAAAGTTGAAAAGCAATGGCGACAGAGCATCCCCTTGTTTCAAGCCATTCTTAATAGGGAACGTGTCAGACAGATGTTTGCCTACCCGAACTCTGCTATATGTTTCACTTAGGCACATTTTTATTAACCTTACTAGTTTAATGGGGATACCGAACTCAATGAGAATATTATACAAGACCTCCCGCCTAACTGAATCATAGGCTTTCTTGAAGTCTATAAATAGCTGATGAACTGCCTCATTGTATTCCCATTTTTTCTCAAGTATTTGACGAATGCTGAATATATGATCAGTGGTTGACCTGTTACGTCGAAATCCACACTGATGATCCCCAATAATTTCCTCTGCATATGGAGTTAACCTTGACAAAAGGATGTTGGATAGAATTTTGTACGTAGTCGGCAAAAGTGATATGCCTCGATAGTTATTGCAATCTGTCTTATCACCCTTTTTATAAATAGGCACAATGACCGACTCCTTCCATTCCTCAGGCAATTCCTCCTTATTCCAAATAGAAATAATAAGTTTATGGATTTCAGACCGAATAATCCTACCCCCTGCTTTAATCAATTCTGCTGGAATCTGATCAATACCTGGTGATTTGTGGCTTTTTAGTTTTCCAATAGCCATCTCAACCTCAAAGGCACTGGGCTCAGGCACTAGTGGCTCTGCTGTGTGTACTTCAATCTGCCTAACATCATTAACCCCGTGTATATTCAACAGCTGGGAGAAATGATTCCTCCACCTAGCCAAAATACTGTGGGAGTCTGCAACCAGGTCACCCTTCTCATCCTTTACTACATTACTTCTAGGCTGGTACCCCCTCTTAAACTCATTGATACCCCTATACAAGTCTCTTATATTCTTCTTCTTACTGTTTGTTTCAATTTCATTAATTTTAGCTTTCAGATATTCCTTCTTTTTGTGCCTGAAATGTCTACTAGCTTCACGTCTTACGTTGTGCAGATTATCTCCATTATTTTGGTTTGGATTCTGTAACCACTGAATTTTAGCCTGCTTCCTTTTATCTAAAAATTCTGCACATTCTGCATCAAACCATGGTTTATGCTGCTTCCGTTCGTGTAGACCTAGACTCTCTTGAGCCGAGATTTTGATATTCTCTTTAATGTTTTCCCAAGCCCTATTCATGTCCTCACTAACATTTAAGTTTTCCAGAGCTGCAAACCTGTTTGAGATCTTAAGCTGATACTGTTTCCTAGCCTCTAGTTCACTTAGCTTCTTGAGATTAAATCTCTCTACATCAAACTTCTGTGCTGCTTGTTTACTTACTGCCAGTCTTTCCCTAACTTTCGCAACCACCAGATAGTGATCAGTATCACAGTCAGCTCCCCTGAAAGATCGCACATCGAGTATACTGGAATGCCGTCTCCTATCTATCAATATGTGATCGATTTGATTGTGAGTCTTCCCATCAGGAGAGGTCCAGGTGTATTTATGAATATTTCGGTGCGGAAACATAGTGCTCTTAACAACTAGATTCTTTGATGTGGCAAAGTTTACTACTCTAACACCATTATCGTTGCTATCCTGATGTAAACTCTCATTCCCAATAGTCGGTTTGAAAATATCCTCTCTCCCCACTTTTGCATTAAAATCTCCTAACAGAATTTTCATATGGTATTTAGGAAAATGATCAAAAACCCCTTCTAATTCCTCATAGAAGCTGTCCTTTGAATCATCACCCTTCTCTTCCGTTGGTGCATGCGCATTCAGAACAATGATATTACACCAGCGGCCTCTCAGCACTATGTATGACATCCTAGCACTAACAAACTCCACTCTCTTGATTGCTGATACCATTCTCTGGTGCACAAAAAAACCTGTTCCCAATTGATGATTTTCCTGCCCTTTGCCATAGAAAAAAGTATACTCCCCGGCTCTTACAGTCCCTTCTTTGTCCCACCTAACCTCCTGTACACCCACTAAATCTAACTTGTACTTAGCTAATTCCCTGGCCACTGTCGTAAGTGACCCTGGCCTATACATGCTCCTCACATTCCATGTTCCAAAACTCATATCCTTTTTCCGTAGCTGGGGTCGTACCAAAGAATCGGTCCAGGTCCGAGGCTTTGTAGGCTGTTTCGTAACATCATAATTTTTTACGGTGAGGAGTTGTTAGCACCTCGCCCAACCCCCAAGCTGGAGGACCACCCCTTGTCGGCTGTCCGCGACTGCTTATTCAATGTATTCGCAGCTACCCTCCATACCTGGAGGCCGTTCCTCCATCCGCAACCCGAGGACGCGCCATGCCGTGGTGACAGGGACCCACTTAAGATAGAATGTATAATACCTTCCCTAAAAGAAAAACATCCATCAGGTTGTTATGAAATAACGAGTAAAATCTTAAAAACTTGTGCATCTCCTATTAAGCTACATTTATAATCACTTGCTATCAGGTATTTTTCCTGACCATCTTAAAATTGTGGTAGTAAAATCCCTTTACGAGGAAGGAAACAAAACTAGTATAACAAATTATAGGCCTATTTCATAATTAAATGTTTTTCAAAGGTATTAGAGAATGCTATGCACAGTAGATTAAGCCAGCATCTACATTAAGTTTCTCAGTTTGATTATTGATGAGACATTGTCATGAAACGGTCACACGAATCATATATTGACATGGCTGAGTACTGTTTGCTATGCTACTAGGACTATCACTCCCCTTATGGCCGAAGAAACTTTAAGAATGATTTATTTTTCATATGTACACTCAATAATAACCTGCGGCATAATTTTTGGGGGAATTCACAGCATAGTATTAATATCTTCAAGACGCAAGAACAAATAATTTGAATCACTACTAAGTCAAGATACAGAGTCTCTTGTAGACAACAGTTTAAAAAATTAGAAATCTTACCATTGTACTCTCAATACATATTTCCTTTATTATTATTTGTGGTGAAGAATAGGGACTTACACACAACTAACCAAGAAATTCACAGTATTAACACAAGATATAATACAAATTTGCATCTCCCAATAGCCAGTTTGACTGTATTTCAAAGGGGAGCATATTCTTTTGGAATAAAGTTATTTAACCACCTTCCAATAAATATAAAAAGGCTATCTAATGAAATAGAATTATTCAAAACTGCTTTAAAGAGATTTCTCCTTCTACATTCATTTTATTCAATAGAAGAGTATTTTAATTACAGTAATGCATAAACCTTGGTTGTATTTATAAATTAAGGTCATTGGTGTTGTTATTTATTACATACTTATAAATTTTAGTTGTACAAATTCTAATTTAATTTTTACTGTATACATAATACTCTAGCTTTGACAAGTATCTACGGATATATTGTATGATATATTTTTTTATGTATGTAAGTTTGTAAGACAATTTCCACAAGCTTATGTTCATTGTAACTAAACTGGATCAATGGAAAATAAAAGAAACATGAACATGAACATAGTGGTCCCACAACAGCATGGTTTTAGGAAAGGGATATATATGGCAAATGCTGCCTTCAGACTAACAAATGATGTAGTTAAACCTGTTAACCAAAAAGTGTTGCAGGAATCTTCTGTGATTTGGCAAAAGCTTGTTTGATTGTGTAAATCATGAAATTTTGTTAGCTAATTACATTTCTATGGAATTCCTATTTACCTAATAGAAGACAGTGTAGCGGCGGGACTGCAGGTACAAGGTAACAGGCTGCTTTCCCTGCCGATTTTTACTGTTTTCCACACTAGTCTAGCAGCAGTCTGGTAGGGGGTGCTCCACTGGGACTAGGATTTTGGGAACGGGCCCCGAGTGGTATAGGGGGATGTCTATTCTGCATTCCACCATCGAAATTTCTTAGTGCACTGCTTAATGGTACTTGGGATATGGAGGCTCTTGGAAGTTGCTGACACGGCGTTCACACAGCCGCCTTGCCTGGCGTGTATACTCAGAACTAGGATGCTATAACTACTGTATTTTATTCTACTATGTTACAATAAACAAATATCTTACATCAGGGGAAGGACCTAGTCACTACCAGCATCAGGTGGGCCAGGGAAGTGAGTGCCCAATCTCATCTACTCCCCCTGTCCGAATTTCCTAACTCACACGCACAGCAACGAATTTAAATAATTCCAACATCCCTGCTGCTAAATCTTAGTAGAATTCCTTTACATATCAACGCTTACCTGAGGTAAACAAAATCAAAATTAAAGTGCAAAACATCTCTTCTGTCCTTCTTGGTGTCCCGTCCTCCAGTCAACCATCACCCGCAGCAGCCACAGTAAAAATGATGTAAAATGACATAGTTTTACCCTACTTTGCACATTCACACATCCGGCTAGTAACCAAAGTGCCGACTCATTTCTCTGTTGCCATGCACTAGGTCAGCAGTGGCTAGGCCTTGCATCTTTAAAACAATAGAAAGAAAGTAAAAAGAGGTCTATCCGCAGAATACACTAATATCTACACTGCAACAGAAAGGTTAAGTAAAATCACCTCATACAACTTGGAATTTTTTATGTGACTCGGGTACATTGCAACATGGAGTTCCCCAAGGATCAATCCTAGGGCCTGTATTGTTCATAATATATATAGATGACCCTACCCTGAGAATGAATTATGTATCTGAACCAATATTATGTGCTGATGACATCAGTGTCATAATTTCAAGCAGAAATTCTGAAGATTTCTGTTCAATGTCAAATTTAGTTGTCTCTCATGTGATTAAATTGCATACTGCTAATAAGTTAGTCCTAAATCTAGACAAAACAAATATAATGAAATTTATAACAAATAATTCATCACATTCTACACTACATGTTGGTTAAAAAGAAAAGTATATAGACGAAACAGTAAATACAAAATTTCTTGTTTAACAAATTGATAACCACATAAATTGGAAGAATCATATTGAAGAAATTATTCCTACTTTAAGTGGAGGATGTTATGCTGTTAGGTCGATGGTCCATGTCAGTAACATTAGCACTCGAATGAATTTACTATGCATACTTTTATTCCATAATAAAATATGGAAAAATTTGCTGGAGTAACTCTTCCAACAGTGGGAAGATTTTCACTTTACGAAAAAAAAAATTATGGCTGGTGCACAGTCCAGAACTTCATGTAGAAGTCTATTTAAACACATAGAGATTGTACCTGTTCCATGCCCATATTTACTTTCATTAATGAACTTCATTACCAATAATCAGGAAAATTTTCAAACAAATTAATCTATATGCAGTATTAATACAAGGAATAAGCACCATCTTCATACACCAAATGCCAACTTACCTTGTTTTCAAAGAACTACATTTTATGTTGGCATTAAAATTTTCAACAGCTTACCACACAGTCTGAGAGTTCTTAAGAATGGAAATGTAAAGTTTAAACTAGCCTTAAAAAATACTTAAATATCCACTCCTTTTACTATGTAGATGAATCTTTTATGCATAAAGATGATCTATAATACTGTTTTGTAAAATGTCTATAGTCTTTTACACTGCAAAATTGTGTATATTTGTGTATTTATGACTTGTTGCACATCCTGTTGTCTTTGTGACAAACTTATGGGTCCATGGAGTGTGTGTGTGTGTGTTGCTGTTGGCATGAATTCAAGGAAAGATGCATAGATTCACTACTCTCAACGGACACCTTTTATGTGAATGGATTGGTCTGGCTCAGAATAGAGCCAAGTGGCAGGCTCTTGTTAAGGTGGTGATGAACCTTCAGGTTCCCCACAGTGTACAGAAGTTCTTGACTCTGCCACAAATGATTAGCTTTCCCACAAGGACAGTAAGTGCATGGAGTTTCAAAGTTTAATTGCAAAGCATCATACTATCAAGTCATTTATCCTCAGTAGACCTGTAACAACACAGCTATGACCACTGCAAAATTCAAAGTGGTGCATATTTCCACAAAAAGAAATTTATACACTTCTTTATGTTATGTAACAATTAGAAAAAATTACATGCACTTGTTCATTCTTTGCTAACACTTCACACTTTTAGTTTGCCATTCTCTTGCAAGACCTCACTTTATCCCAGTTACAGAAATGCATTTCAACTTCTCTCTCCACTTCATCATATCATCAACTATTACTATGTCACTGATATGTAGCCGATTCTTGAACTTACTTTATGCAGCCTGCAGCTGAAAGATTAAGGAGATAAAGAGCCAGAAATCTGAGGAATCATCATGCTCAGCTGTCTCCCTGTTTGTTATACTCTTGGAGGCCAAGTGTCTCAGATTCACTCTAAATTTAGCCACCATGTCGGACAGTTTAACCAAATACTTGGCACAGACACACTAGTTGTATGGACTCGACAAGAATGTCAGTCACATGATACAGACAAGAACACTGGTCACTTCATGCTAAACAGTATTTATATCCTGTGTCATAACTTCTGTATGTTTTAAAATAAACATGTGAAGGAGTCAATACAAATTAAAGGCACTGAGACAGTTCAGTGGCCGAGCTATGGGCTGGATGGCCAAGGAATTAGGGTTTGATTCTGGTCAGGGGTTAGACTTTTTCCCCGTCTCCGAAGTCCAAACTGATTCTGGGACCAATCCAGTCTACCAGTGACCAAATATCAAATGATACTGCCCTGGGAGTAATGCAGCCAGGGCATGAAGCTGACCACCCCACCCAGTGTGCATTGCATAAGGCTATGAAGTCTAGGACTGATAACTTGAAACTTGTAAGGCATTTAAGGAATGTCAAAAGTGTGGGTTGGGATTTGTGTTTGGCAAGACAGAATGGGTCAGCAACTACTACCTCTACAAAAACATTTATTGTCTATGCACTACAGAAATTTCTTTTCAACTGTTATAGCAGCCAGTATACCTGGAAGTGGTGTTTCTTATTGGCTTGGAATATAAACACATACTGACCTGGCGTCCTTTTCCCTCCTTTTTGCTCTGCTTTTTCACCTTGCAAGTTTCATGTTACTAGTTGTACATTGTACCTGTAGCTTTCCCAGTATAGATTTAAAATCAGAGTAATTCACATGTGTCAGCATTGTCTGAAAACTGTTGAAGGCAACACGGAATACAATGTGGATATCAGTGGTCCAGTATGCATATATCATCTGTGTATCCCATTATATACTGCCTGTATAATAATGCACTCTTATAAGTAGCTTGCCTGCCACATAAATGTGCTCTGGAAAGTGTAAGTACAGGGTCTGTCACAATCAGGGAATAACTTTATGTAGAAGTAATGGTGTTAAAAAGCACTACACACAATTATGTTCTACATATGTGGGAAATGCACTCAGTCTTGTGTGCTTAACACTGGGAACAGAATGTAACTGAAACCACCCTTTCATTTCAATGGGTACAAGTAGGCTTTGCACAATATGTGTCACGGTACTATTCATCATAATCACTTAAAATTCTTCATTAATTCGCCATTTCAGATTGTCTGTGGTACAGGGCATCACAAAAGTGGTGACACTGGGGAAAATGCTGGCCATTTCACATCTCCAAAGTGGGGGAAAATCCACCCTGAAAAGATTCTGCATAAAAGATCCATACTTATTCTCACTGTACAGAAAACTGCACCATCCTGTTGGAACCAATGTTCATTTATTTCCGATGTGGATGCATGTATTTACTTGATTTTCGTTGGTGATCAGCTTTGAATGTCATCCCTGTATGATCTACATTTTCAAAGAAGAAAAGTCAGAGAATGTAAAGCAATAACTCGTCACGCCAGGCTATAACCTATGGAGAATTAAGTGGTTATGCATATAATTTATAAGGGCTGTGAATTGCCTGATAACAGTAATCTTGCTTATTATATGTCCATTAGCATGAAAGAGAGTTTCATCACTCAGTTTATTGGCAGTACATGACATATTATCTGCTCAGCTCCATAAAAGCCATGTACCACTACAGATTTGTTGTTATCACCTGCATATAACAATTTTGTATGGATGAGAACTAATTTGGTGGAGAATTTATCACACAGTTGGCGCCAAGAAACTGAGTGAGATAGCACAGTGCCACACTGCTCAGGGCACTGAAGAATGAACATGTGAAGTCAGTATTGGTAGTACACAGACCTTCAGATAGTTCCATGTTCTTTACAAAATCAACAATGTGGAAGAATGTAAGACATCATAATGGTGTTGTGACATGGCACACTAAGAACCCTTAAAATACTTCTGAAATTTTGCATCACTTTCAAAGATTTACTTTCTACAGTCCACTACTGTACATGCCAGTGATCAATGTTGAACTCCAGACCACTTTCCAGTTGCTCTCCCAAAACCTATTATGCTAGTTTATACTGTTCAACAAAGGTTTTGTGTCTTGGATGAACATACCTAGAAGTGACACAGTTCAACTCCAGATTACCAGATATGCCCATATTTTACTTCCATCACCCATAGTTTTTAAGAAATGCCCATTTTCTAATTTATGTTTTCCTGACTACTACACACACACACACACACACACACACACACACACACACACACACACACACACACACACATCTCGCTCACTGAATGCAATAGCGGCACATTTCAAAAAGTGTCCATTTGGAGTTGTGCCACTATTGCATTTAATGAATGTATTAACCAATTTATATGCAAAGGCAATTAGAGTGTATACAGATGTCAGTTATATCACAGACTTTGCAGCAAGTAGATAAGAGAATTTTTCTCTGGGCAATCTGTTGATTTTGAATTGGTGCAACTGAGGAAATGGACGATGATTATATTTTGCAGGCCACTGGCGCTATATCGTTCACTGAATGCAGCAGTGGCACAACTCCAAATGGACAATTTTTAAAATGTACCACTACCGCATTCAGTGAGTGATGTGTGTGTGTGTGTGTGTGTGTGTGTGTGTGTGTGTGTGTGTGTGTGTGTGTGTTCATTCCTGTGCTTCATATTGGTTATTTGTGTAACTGTCACAGATAACAAGTTGTATTTTGTTTTGCTGACAACCCTAAGTAGTATACAACTGGAAATGCGTCCTCCTGTAGTAATGTTGATGGCTTAATGAAATTGTTGGGACACAATCATAAGCATTAGCAGTGGTGATGGTTCATTGTAATGTAAGCCTGAAAGTTCTTCTCCCTCATATACAGGAAAGGAATTCCACCAGTACCTGCTTTTCATGCTACTCAGATGCAAGAATCACATGAGAACATGAAACTTCTCCTCCATTGTATATAAAGTAACATACATCATTGGAATATTTGTGGAGATGGAATGCCATAGCTCTCCTTGTTGGCTGGCAGCTTGGTTTTACCAAGCTTGTTTGTTTTTTATGTGAATGGGACAGTCACACAAAAGATCATCACTTCTGTAAAAGAATGGCCCCAACATCTGTAATTTCAATCTGTACAAATGAACTTAAAAAACAAAACACTAGTACATCCAAAGAAAACATTTTCACCTCTGATATTAATCAAGCTTGGTGTGATGAAGAATTTTGTCAAAGCTACAGACCATGATGGAAAGGCATTTCAGTTCCAGCAGCAGAAATTTCCACATTACTGAATCCAAAATCAAAGAAAGGCTCCCCATTTGTACTCAAATTATGCATGCTGTAAAGGACAAGAACTTTGATGCATTACTCGATGGTATTAGGAAAGCTGTTTGGGAGGTGTTTAAAGTAGCTGTTGACAAATTTCTTGGAAAACATAAGGCATCCATCTACAGTACACTTGTTTAAAATATGCTTGAAACCTTCAGAAATATGGGATGCAACATGTCATTCAAAATTAACTTCCTTCACAGTCATCTGGGTTTTTCTCCAAGCAGCCTTGGAGACATCAGTGGCGAACATGATGAGAGATTTCACCCAGATATCTTCACCATGGATAGATGCTACCAAGTGAAATGGAGTCCAAGCAATGCTTGCTGGCTACTGCTGGAAACTTAAAAGAGAAACTCCAGCTACATACAAGAGGAAAGCAAGTGTAAAGTGATTCCACTGAAACATGTTTTTGGTAGGAAATTTTTGTTTATTCTAACTTAATACAGTAAAAGGTACAGTAGCTGCTAATACTTGATTGCAATAAATAAATATTAATCCTAAAGTCACCCAAATTTCCATGAAGTTTTACATTTTTCTCCTGAATATTAAAACAAAAAAATTATTTCAAACCAAGAAAATATCAGTAGTGTGTTCCACAGAAACCTTATATGATACAGCTTTTTCAATACCAGATTTCGTTTAAAGGGGTCAAAATCCATAGATCCCAAGTTCCCTGCAGGGGGAGAAAAAAAAGTGAACAGTGTTATCAGGCTCCAGAGCATTCACAGCTATTTACCTGCAAAAATTCTTTCATATGTTTCTGATGCATGATGTACAACAAGGCAGCTTATTAAACTGATGTTTATTTCAACAGCACTGTGCAATAGCAAGCTCACTTTCCTGGCCAGGAGACACCATGTCACTTTACATACACACTGTGAAGTGTTCAGTATAACAAAAAGTAGGAAAAAGCACTACAACATATCACTCTTCAGCAACATTAAAACAAACACATGCAGACTGAAAATATGATGGCTTAACCCTTCTTCACTTCTAACCTCATTTGTACTAAATAAAGATTAATATGAACAAATATTGAAAAAGGCAAGTTAGGGTGACATTTCAGGGTGAAATTAATTTTAACTGCCTTTCAATGATTGTATTAGTTTGATGTATGATGAAATGAAGATGACATTTTGGTACAGGAAAACACAAATCCTGCTACCTGTTGTTCCTATATAAAGTACTAGACGAAAGGCTGAAGAACATGAACAGCAAAATTAAAACACTATGCATATGATTACAATGCAGAAGCAAATTCACAGTTTGGTGGCACAAGACTCCTAAAGTTAACCTGTGTATGAAAATTATAAGCTCAGAAGTTGCTGATACCAAACTTGATAAGGTTCACTTACTACTCAAACATCAGTGATACATTTTACTACACAAATATAAGATTATTACACTCCTGTAACATATACAATACAGCATTTTAAGATACAGACAAGCTTGCTGTTAGGGCACAGGGATCACCTAACAACTGAACCAACCTATCATTCACCACATCATGCTGTTTATACTGTTTGCTCCCTCACTTGCTTCTGGGTGCTCCTCAACAACACTCGGTGGATTATGCCAATTCTGCACAGCAGCAGATGTGGCTGTGCCAGGATGTGTGGACACATTCTTCTCATATATGCACTTACGCTTATTCAACATGTCAACATCCAGTGCCAAAGGATTCAAATTACACGTCAGTGTATAGGTACCACTATGACCAAATGTGCTTCGACTCACAGTTCCTGCAACATTTTGAGTCATGTTTCCTGGTTCCATTCTAAACCCTGAAATGTATGTGTCTATCCTTAATGGAATGTCATTTCTAAACCTGCCTCTACCTGTACTGCTCCTGCAGCTACCTACATCACGGTATGTTCCAGCACTGTTGTATGCTTTCTGCTGGCCTCCAGTTTGCCATACTGATCCACACTCTGGCAAAAGCCACCTTCATGCTGACTTAAATACAGGGTCACGTGACTCTGAAGTATAAGTTTGGTCCTTCGGAAGTTGCAAGCAAACCAAGATTGCACTCAACAGCACAGACAGCTCAACCAACACAAGACCAGATCCAATGGCAAGAAACAGGGTTGTATGGTACCTGAACCATTCCTCCAGCTGCAAGAAACATCCCTGTAAGTGATCAATAGCAGGGTTATCTGTGGTAACTGTCTGAAGAGATGAGAACTGTCAAACTTCTGAGGCATTGCTCTAGTGGGATATACATTTTCAGGGCCAGAATTACTAATGTATATAAATAATCAACTCACCTCTGTGTGACGGGCCATCTGATATAGGTCCTGATCAACAGACTGGCATAGTGACATATTTAGAGGATGAGGATCCAGAAAGGCTTCTGAGTCATCAGCAGCATCACTGAGAAAGCAGCATGATCGAGGCACAAATAGGTCTGCTTGCCCCAGCTCCCTCAACCGCCACCATGACACATCATAGTCTGCTCCTCCACTGATCCCACAGCATTGGAACTATATTCAAAAAATAAGCAATGCTACTGGATAATGTGCCTACAGGAATGTATGTTTGAGAGGCTTAGCTGGTATTTAGTATGGCAATACCTATTTATAAAGAGTTTGATACTACTTCAAATACAACATAATGTATATGTAGGTGGTTCATGTTTGACCTGGAATTTTCATTATTTCTTGTAGAAATGATGTGGGTAGGCATCACTATGGCATAGTCATTGCATGTGGTCTCTCCTACACATAGTAACAATACTTACATGCATGAGCTTAGTCATTACACAACACAGCATCTGTAGAACATGGAACCAAAAAAGCAGCACAGCATGATCAAATTCTTGGTGAAAGAAGACTCAAAAGTTGCTTACATTCAATGAAAACTTAAAATGTAGGTGTATGAATGGTGAGAAAAGCTGTAACACAATAAACTCTCTCTCTCACTGCCACAAACACCAGTCAATGATCTTATTTAGGGAAACTGTTGTGTTGCTGTGCATAAGGTCTTGCATGAAGTGAGTGTCAGCGGTGGTAACGTAGAGGCAGAAGTTCTCAAGCACTTACACTTTCAGAAAGTGAGTGCAAGATGGTTCCAGCCAAAGATGCCAGGTCAGAGATGAATATATGTGGGTTGAGTGAAAAATAGTGACAACATGTGTGGTACATATAGAAAAGTTTTATTTCATTAGAAACCACCAGTACATGATGTCAGTGTAATCTTCCGCCATGTGAGAAACCTTGCCCCAAACCTCTGAGAGCTGACAGATGCCACTGGCAGACCAATTCTTTTTAATATGGCACTGGGACCACCCTAGTGTTTGCATCACATCCACCAGACTGCAAAACTACTTTCCTTGGAGGGATTCATTCACCTTCATGAACAGATCACAGTCACAAAGACTCATGCCCACTTATGCCACTTTTCTATTTCAGTATGGTGGTGCTAGACCCACAGTGAATCCTTTTTTTTTTTTTAACATTCTGATGACGTATTTCTTGATGTGATGAACACTACAATCACTTACCACAACTTCCACGGCCAATCTGTGGCCAAACAATGCCTGCCCACTTCCAGCAGTGACTTTACAAGCTGAATGTGCTTATTCGGAATGGCAGGTCATCCTCCAACTTGATTATCATCACCAGCATCCCAACCTATCACCCATCTTTCTACAGTCTGGTATGGTAATGCATTATTGTGACGTGCTTTCTGCATGCCACACCAACATTCCCTCACACAACAAGCATGTGCTGCCTGTGTTCTGATCCAACTTGTTCAAACTTTGTAAACATGTCTTAGGTCACTGTGTTATCAGATGCTGGCTTGACGTGATCAGTGTATTGACAGTGTACATCAAAGAGATAGCCTCCGAGCTATACAATGCACAAATAGTCCCCTTGAAACCATTCTGTACATTCAACAGCAGTTCTGTCACTAATTTTCACTCAATGAATATACAACAGACATAAACATGGTATCATATTTTGCAGAAAGAACATAAATCATACATCAACAACTTAGAATAAGGACCTTTGGGATTTGTATCAGTCACATAGGTAGTGAAATCTTGAAGCTAGGAGAGTATGATGAACTGGATATGCTGATAGGATGGGTGAGAAAATGAATGCGTCAAAATTTCGGTGTGGAAACACCCTTGAAAAATGGTCACTCATAAGACTGGGAAGGACAGCATTAACACTGATGTTAATGAGATAGCTAGCAAGATTCAAATGTGGATGCAACTAGTTAAGGTGAACTTTGCTATCAACTTTCTGGTTCTGCTACCAGTGTCACTTTGCTGGTTATTCATTTATAAACTCAAAAGATATATTGTGAAATGTCTGCTTTAATGACGCTTTTGAAGGCACGTATGCAGGTAAATGTGCAAACTTTCATTTGTCCATGATAGGCGTTTCTCAGTTCATGAGATAACTAACTTGTGTGGCCATAAATGAATGGTTAATGTCATGCCAGACATAGGGTTAATACAAATATGTATAAATACATGTTACGTGAAGTATGTTTTCAGATTTGGAAATGCAACACAAAGCACTAACTGTTATGCTTTTACATACTGCCTGTACTAGGCCACCATGTTGAGACATGAAACTTTGTTACACTATTGTGAACTGTCACAGGTGCTGTCAAGTGTTATGATATCCATACAGACTTAGAGGTTACATGCAAACAACTGATGTATGACACCAGGATAAAAACATATGTGGTGCAATCACAGAATTTCTGGACTGACCACAAGCTGATGCTAGTGCTGCTAGCACAGACTTCTACATCTAAGTGTAGAGTAGAGTAGAGTAGTGTTAAGTAGAGTAGAGCAGAATAGAGTAGAATAGAGTAGAGTACAGTAGAGTAGAGCAGAAGAGTAGAATAGAGTAGAGTAGAGTAGAGGAGGTAGTTTTTTGAGTCTCTCCTGCTTGGAATTAAGGCTGTAGCATGTGTGATTGTTGGGTGATATGTTGTTAAGTATAAGCTTGTGCTATTCAATTTGGAATTTTGCCATACCTAAAAAAAAAAAGGCAGAACTGAAAGAAAAGTGTGTCTGCATGGAAATTTGTGCTAACTGAGGAAAAATGCCACAGAAAGTTGCTGAATATTGAAAGTAGCTTTTAGAGAGCAGACAATTGGAAGAACATTAAGTTTTTCATGATTTTCCAGATTTGAAAGCAATGTGACTTCTGCTGAAGAAGTTGAATGCTCACAATGTGCATTGATGAGCAAAAGAGATGAAAATGTGGACTGAGTGAAGGTACTTTTCCTCAAAACAGAAGGATCACTATCTGTTGCTAACATGTTAGGAATTTAGCCTTTAAAGTATGAGAGACTTAAATCCCAGAGCAGCCGCTGATGGCCAGGGTTCTTATTGCTTTAAATGCCCGTTTTTGCACCTGCTTGTATTATCCGTGGTATTTCTTACATTTTTAAAGATAAAAACTTCAAATAAAAAGTACACACTGAAGAATGAGTTCTTCTACCTGTTATGCAAGTTTCAAGAAAATCCACCTATTTTTATGCAGCTTAGTAGAAGGTCATTTTTTATTTTGTTTGTTTTTCACTTTAAGCTCCATTTTCTAGATGTATTCTTTTCAAATAGCTCCTGCTGTAAGCAGAAACCCTGTGCTATAAAATTTGGAGCTGACTGTACATGTCATCATATTCCCAAAGACATTGTTTAGGCTTCAATCTTGTAATGATGTTTAGGTTTCATGGTAGTGCTGGCTTATCTGGGTGCTGAGTTGAATGAGTTCATATGCAATCAGCGGGAGAAGAAAGGAATGCATACAGGTGTTCATTGCTCTGGTTAGTGCAATATGGGACCAGGGGCAAATGTCCTTCATTCTGCTGTAAGGATTTCTTTGTGACTTTTTTTAATTTTTGGTTCATGCTTATATCTATCTTCAACTCAACAGTTCAGTTCATTCCCTGTCAGAGCAATAACATGCAACAGGCCAGACATTGCTGATGTTTGAATCACGATTAGAGAACCAGACACTGGCTTATGCAGCGTAAGAGAATTTGGTGCTGTGTGTGTGTTCCACCAAAAACAAAGAAAAAAGGGCGAAACTCAAGTGTTGAGAATGCAACATAGGGTTGTGTGCTACCACATGTTTTGAGGTACATCACACCAAACTGCAGTTATGAGGACCAACTGACACTAAAATGGAAAAGTCAAACACACAAATGTAGGTAAATGTTACTATTGTAATACTGAACTTATATTTTTAGTAGCTTTTTCTTGATGAAATAATGGGGGAGAAAGGGGTATGGATTTTATAGAAGGGGCAATATGAAGGAACAGAGACTTAACACAAGGTCCTTTATGTGTGTGTATTTGCTTCACTTCACCAGTGTGAGGAAAATATAAAAACTACTGCCTGGACACGTCTGTAAATAATTTGTGACAGCTAGAAAAATCATAAGGCTCTTAGTAAAAAAACACTAACCTCAATGGTGATAATTTTAACTAGAATTAAATTGCACACTATCTTTTATGCCTATAATAGCCTTTTAGACAAATACCGTGAAAAAGAGACCTGTAATTATAGATGCAGAAAATTTAAATATTACATGGCATTGCAGGACAGTGTTTTCCTGTTTGACCGTTGAGGGCATTTAGATTACTGGGACAGTGTCTTCCTGTTTGGTCACAAAGGGTTAATCTGTGTTAGGTCAGAGCATTCTGAAAAACAACCTGAACATGTGTCAGACTGTCACCAAGTTTGGCCCCTGCACCTGGTCATTCTGTTTTGTCTGTGCTTGAATTTCTAGTTAAAAACAAAACGTCTGTCACTCCACACTCTCACTACTTAACAGATTTAGTTCTGCATCACTTCTTTCTTTTCCCAAAATTCAAGGTTGTGTAAAGTGAGAAAGATCTGAAATCACCATGAGTCAAGCAAAATCATGGGACCCACTTCCCAAGTTTTAAACAGTGCTCTTTACAAAATGCTTCAGATGGTTGTGCAATCATACGGCTCGCTGTATATGTCCCAAGGAAACTACCTGGAAGGAGATAACATGGATTACAAGACAAGTATTGTTGTTATGGAGAAACAAATACAGTCCAGAAACTATCTGATTGCACCACACATTAATGTTTCGCAGGGTGGACAGCAGTGTTCTCCACTTTAGCAAGGGTTGGGGTCTGCAGGAGACACCTGTTACCTCTGTGATAGCAGGGAAGTATTCTCTACAGACACCAGTTTCCTTTGTGGCATTCAACATGTTAAAATACATGCTACCGACCATTCCCCCCATCACTAACACAAGTGCAAACGTATGGTCAGTTACATGATCCTACTAAGTTCCCAACGAATCTGCACATGTAAGCTGAATTTTTTGCTCTTTTCATGTTTTTATAATCTAATGTGTCATGAATTTCCGTAAGGGTCAGTTTATTGTCTCTATGAATTCTACAGTTATTTTTTACAATTTATGTAAGGGTAAAATTCCATAACCCAAACATCCAAACCATGGGAGCACATGTACCTTATGGTACCTTTAACCCACCCATGATCAGGTTTCTCCCTAAGAACTCTCTGCTCATGTCCCTACAGAAACATTTACTGTCTTTACCTGAATAGAAGACAAGAATTTCTTTTTAATTCATCATCAGAAAAGTGAGGGTCACCTTATAATCACACACAAAATTAAATACGGTCTGTGCAGGTACTTTCCTGAAAAGTTAAGACTGTGGAGTAGGGGCTGTTTCACGTGCAGGGCCATCTGGTATTTAAGAAATACACAATGCCTTAACCTTTGTATGGTACTTCTTACAGGTTTCCAGTACAAGTTTGATCACAATTAAAATTTTCTTCTCCTTTGCTATATAATATGCAATATCATTAACATGACAGGTGTGGCTGATCATGGGGCTGTACCTCACATGAAACACATTATGTACCTGTTACGAAATAAATTCAGCTAATCAGTACATGTTCTGAGAGCGAACTGAAAGTAAAAAGTAATCTTTCCAGGATTTAAATAAGCACGTCTCTTACAATTTTTGTCCAAATTTAACAAGTACAATTTAGCAGACTCGTATGACTTAATTAACCCCTTAGACCAGAGTAGTAACTAATGTTCTTCTTTCACACTTTACACCTCTGACTCCTGGAATAGCAGAGTCGTGTGCTCATTCTGCACTCTCAGATTGGAGCTGCACTTTCTTGAACAAATTTGAAGCAAATGCAATCTGGCAACTTTACTCTTGTAGGTAAAATTGCTTTCAGTTGGTGTAAGATCCAGCTCAGGCAAATAAATTTTTTATTTCTTTTCTTGCACCTAAATATCAATAGATTTTTATATGACGTTTCTAAGTGCCTGCTTTGCACTGTACAAGTGAAGTGAAGGCTACAGTGATGGACTACAGTCAGTGTGTAAAACAGATAACATCATCCCAAACACATATAAATGTCTTTAGATACAGCTAGTATTACAGCTGACATTTATGACATGGCCCATACATGATCAAGCAGTTTGCACAAAAGAGGTTGTGTACAAATATGTTGACAGCATACAGTTTGATATGATGTGTTCCACAACAGACCATCATGATCAAGTCTTCTTTTTGCATAGCGGATGTAATCACTTCCAATAATTCACAAGACATAGAAGAGAACATTCATAAAGAAACTTTGTAATCTACGGCAAAGACATTTCCAATACTCTTAGAAGTTCTCATGGCTAATAATGTGACCTTATCTTCAACCACTCTTTCATCCAGATTCTGTACTTCTTCTTCCATCTTCCAGTTTTATTACAGTCTTCTGAAACACAGGTAATGATGTCTGGTAAACATGTCACTTTAGACATACTTCCATGTCCACAGGCTAATTGCAACTGATGTTTGCACAAACCCGTTGCACAAATGTATGGATTGGTTCTGTGTTTTCTGCCACCGCAGACAAACAAATTTTTGCCCCACTTGTCAGTTTTTATTCACATTTGTCTACAATTTGCATCAATTATTTTTAGACAGTTCAACATCTAGAAAAATAAAACACAGAAAATTTGTACTCAGTGAAATGAAATACTATCAGTGGAATTTTGTGAGAAAATAAGAACCAGGGGCTCAAATGCCTACCCTGGAAGTGTGCCATCCCAGACATGCCCTGTTCTACAACAGCCTCATTCATTCTTTAGTCTGTCTTATTACAGGTCTTGTAGGCCCTTCCAAAGCGATTTCTCCAAAGCGTGTGATCTAATGTTTCCGCTTTCAATTTCCAGTATCTTCTCTCTTCCTTAAGTTAATCCAATAGCTGCTTACACCTTCTTCCCCTTCTTCCCATCATTTCTATCCTTCCCCCTAACTTTCCTTTGATCACGTGTTTTTGAAGGCAGTTTCTACTCAAGATGTGACCAATCCAGTTAGCCTTTGTTCTTTTTACTGTATGTAGGATACTCCTCTCCTCCTTGACACCATGTAAATACTTCTTCATTTCTCACACTATTGGTCCACCTGATGCTCTCCATTCTTCTCCAGCGCCACATTTCAAAACTTTCCAGATATTTCTAATCTACTTTCTGACGTGTCCACGTTTCAGCACCATACAAAGCTATGCCCCAAATATAGCATTTCACTACTTTCTTCCTTAAATTTAAGTCCAATTTGCTAATGAAAGAGTCTTCTTCTTGTTGAATGCTGCTTTTGCCACAGCAATTCTGGATTAAATTTCATGTGTACACCTTACATCATTTGTCACCATGCTACCCACACAATGCCTACACTGTGCAAATTGCTTGATACTGATAATGGTACAAGAACTAACTGTGCATTTATACCTCACTTTCTTGTGTGCCACTGCAGATAAAATAACCCTATGAAGACATCCTCTACTGATCTAGTGAGGACAAAACAAATGCATAAGCTATATGGCCAATGGTAACTCAGTGGTGCATCCAGGAAGTTTTACTCACATTGAGGGCTATGTGTTGCACTTCATACCCCCAGGCTCCCTTCCAGAATGTCCCAGCACTAATTCAAAGTATACCCAGAAAATGTCTTATACTTATGAATCTTGAGTTTGCCTTTCCCCAGGTTTTTCTTTTGTGGGGGGGTCTGATCAATAAATATTTTTGTATGCCATTGAATATGTGTGTGTGTGTGTGTGTGTGTGTGTGTGTGTGTGTGTGTGTGTGTGTGTGTGTGTGTGTGTGTGTGTGTGTGAGAGAGAGAGAGAGAGAGAGAGAGAGAGAAGTTTACAATTCTGTAAGCATGCTTCCACGTCGTGTTGCTACTGGACCACATTGACAGCAGTAACAAGTATGTCTCAAGTAACGAGGCACAACACCAATCTGCACAGTAGAAGTGTTGCAAAATCTTATTCAGGTCTGAAGACGGGAAACGGAGGGTCAGAAGAGAACATTCTGCATAAACAACCCTCCTACCAAGTCTCTTGGACTCAACCACAATTACCAAGGTCAGTGGAGGCTGGAAAACTCCCCAGCAGGGATAGAAAAGAATGGCCATAATTGAATGACATAAGTTCTGTGTTTTTAAGCAACTGAAACTTGCACCTTGTGATGCGGAGAATGCATCATACAGTGACAAAAGGGTTAATGTTAAAGCAGATGGCATATACCTGACACTGTCCATGAAAGGGTTAACTAAACTGAAAATAAAATGATTCTCACCGCACACTGTAAATTTAGCACAATGTGTTCATTAAGGCTTGAAACCAGTGGTTCATGATGTAGTCAAACAATGTAGAAACCTACTCATGTAATGCATGGAAATTTTTAATCTCAGCTGAAAGCTGTCAGCAGTATAATGTGATGACAAGACATAGAATACACAACACACAATCTGCACCATGACTGTGTATTATTCCAAACCAAATGGAACAATCTCAAATTTTATCACAGAATGAAAAGTTATTCTTACAATTGTCTGTGCAAGATCAATAGCAGCAGTAAATTGTTCCTTTCCTGGGACACCATATGTTCTCTGAAGTGATTCTGCCAGCTGTGTCTTAGTAACAGTGACTCCCAGATATTCAGGGCAAATGACTGCCAGCACACCCAAAGAACTCTCACTAAGCAGCATCACAACCAGAAGAAACAGCAACTGCAACATTCAGTAGCACAACATGCTTTCAGCAGTTAAACATGTATGTTTATGTTGCAGCTGTCTGCTGCTTTTGCGGTAAATTAAAGTATGTATGTCAACAGCAAATATGCAAAACCAAGGGCCTGATGAGAATCAGCTGCCTGGCCTGTAATAGTTTTGCCAATGATTGCCAGGGAGAATTAAGCTACTGATGGCACTGTTCAATAAACCACAAACAAACAAACAAACAAACAAACAAACAAACAAACAAACCACCAAAAACATTAATTACTCCCTTTAATATATCATGTTCCCTTTCTTTCATAGTCATCTATAAAAGAGAAGTACATTTATTAGAGATAAATAAATAAAAATGCATGTTTGCTATTACCTACCAATGCAAGAAGGCAGTGGGTGTCAAGACAAACAGCCCAGAAACCAAGTACACAAGTTGCACAAACTGCTAAGCCCATGCCCATAAGTCCCAGAGCTATATAATAGAACAGAGGCTGTGAGGACATGTGGTTAGACCCCAGCAGGCGGGACAGCAGGACCCGAGGGACATCAGTCAGCAGTACTGCACCAAGCACCACTAGGGCAAGACCAGACAGCTGCAACACAAAAACAAAAACTTAAAATGTTGTCAGCTTGTTACTCCATCACTGACATCAGTGATACAAATATATGCATGATATATGCAGCACAGCACTAAGTAACACTACAGCTTTAAACACATGGTGTTGTACCTTCAACAAAGTCCATGACAGACATAAACTGTATGCACACAAAATGATACAAATTGTTGATACAAACAATTAATTATACTTCACACTGTACAGAAACAATAACACAAAAAATTTCCTGAAATAATGTGGCAAGTTCATGGACATCACAAAAATGTAAAACCAAAGCTAAGAATATCACTTCATGAAAAAGGAATTCTAGTAAGCATTCCACTATTCTTACAAGTTCACTGGCATAATTCCTACACACAGAAAACTCAAATTCCTCTCACTGGAACACAAAGAATGGCACACCTTCGAACAGTGTAGTCTAGTATAACTAAGAATACCAATAACTCACAAGAGTTAGTTATAATGCCATTATGAACATAAAGAAAATGGCATCACTCAAACACAGGACTGGGCAAAGCATGAAAAATTTACATTACTCGATTCAATACAATTTATGCAAAGTATTTTCTAACTACAGGAACTCGAGTAGTGTAGTCAGTGCAGTGACTAGGCTATGAAATGGACAACTGAGGAATCATTGTTAATTCAATGCAGGGAAAGACATGTTCTTCTCCCAAGGCATCCAAATCCACCAAGACTTGCATCCAATGGATATAAGAGGCTCTTCCCCTGGGAACCACTCACTTGCATCTCATGAGGTTGATAAAGCCTTGAACTATACCCCCATTGTACCATATGTCTTCAAAGTGTGGCTCTCAAATTAAGAACAGGGACATGCCCTTCTGTAGTAATTGAATTAAAATTAATGTTCTTGCAAGTTACAAAAAAAATCCTCACATTGCTTGTATCTTGATTCCGTGAATGGCACAAAACAAACAAATAACAGACAGGCTATTACAGCCAATCTGCATTTTGTCTCTCAAATTACATAATGGATAACAGTCCAAACGGATGGGGACTACAATGATCAGGTGAAATTATTTTTGGTCCACATAATTCCTCTACCTTACATGAAAGTAAACAAATTTGTATATTTTCTCAAAAGCTGTTCATTATATAAAAATTGGTACCTGACTCAGTACAGCACATGGAACTCATCAACAGAATACTGTTATTTAAAACATTTCTGATATTATAATATTTTATTAAACAATGGCACAATAATGCCTCTCTGTAATCTACTGGTAACAGACCCATATCTCACTTTATGGATGTAATCCATTCCACATATACTGTCTGCAAAGCAATAATCCTACTTCCATTAATCTAAACGGGAAAATGCTTTACATACAGTCTGTAAAAGCAAAAAAGTAGTCCTTAACACAAGAAGCAAGTACAAATTATCATCATGTCATTAAAGTGAAAATCCAAAAACCAAATATCTGTAGAGCAAGGGATCAGTGCATTTGTAATTTCATTAATTTTGTGACAACAGACATTTGCGTATGAAATAAATGAACACCAGAAACAGTGACGTATACACAATCACAAAGAACACACTTGGAAGATGTATAATGGCTGAAGTATACAGCAAAATTCCTTTAAACCATCATCTGATAATCTGTAAATCATGCCAATCTGGCACTTGAGGAGGGTGGTCTCAAGGCTGGAAGTTTTGCCGATCATGACTTCCAATATCCATATTGGTTCTGTCACTTTATCATAGGTTACCTCGATGTTATGTCACTAGCACAAACTTTCCAGCTAAGCAGTCTACTTTAAGTTTTCACACACTGGTATGTTCCACACCCTGGCGACATCGCAAGCAACTAGTGGGTCACACCACTTGTTGAGCACAATGTGTAGCGTCCCTGTGAATTTTATTTCCCAACTCCTTGTCTCCTACTCCATAAACTTCTTCACATACGAAGACTCCGAAAAACACAGAACTCTTGACCCTAATGACCCTGAACCAGCAGATAAAGGAGCTATCTGAATGGATTACTCCTCCGATTTGTTGTGCAGCTCAAGTATAGCAGCAGTAAAACTGCCAGTAAGAACTTAGGTCAGTACAGGTAGTCTGATAATCTGCAATACCTGATAATCCACCACCTGTCTGGTCCTGTGCTTGCCAGATTAACACAATTTTACTGCATTTTTACATGGCCTTAAACCTGCAGTTTATAAAACAAAAACACTGATGGCTGTATAAGATCAATCAACAATAACACTTCTTACCAGAAACACAACATTACAGCAAACAAGAACAGCTTTTCCTATATTTACTTCTTTTGACTTCATAATGAATATGAACTTCTGAAGTAACTCTGTGCTTTATACCACATATTTACATTGCCCTACTGTCTGCCTTACTCATGTAACTCTGGCAATTCAAACATATACACTGTGTTAGAAATATCTCATCAGTGATGGATATAGGTGTACTCAGGGGGAAATAAATAATGCCTGCAGACAAAACAGTATGAGGAAGCTGGAGATAAAGGTGGGAGAAGGGGGAGAGTGACTAACAGGAAGGAAACTCCTATGGAACTGGTTCAAAATGCTGCAGGATATATGGATCAGTGCACAGGTGGGCTGCCTTCCTACTCACTACACTGCAATTACTGAGAGACACACCCAGCTGATTGGGGCAGTTACAGTGGTCATCATGTTTACACAAACTGCCACTGCTGTAAGAGAGTAGTCCCAAAACCTATTACTTTACAATATGGAAAAAAGAGATTAAAAACAGTACAACATAAAGATAGTTATGAAATCTGCACGTCTTTAAAATCCACAACACACAACAAAACCCAATCATGCTCAACACACTACAGCAACAGCACGTTTCGTTAATGCCTTACTTTGAGGCAAGATCTGTATTTACAGGAACATTAAGATCCAAAGTCTAGCTGAAATGTATTAGGGGTAGCGTAAGCCAAAACACATAACAAATAAGGCACTGACGGAAAATGAATGATAAATGAAACTTTATTGGAACGGTATAAAAACTAATGTGATTCAATACAGAGAGAATATTAATTCAAGATTTCAGTACTGAATTCTGATACAATACAGCAATGTAAATTAAGAAGTCACTTGATGGAGTCAGCCTACTTCAAGTAACATACTCAGTGACTGTGAAGAAGGCTTACATAATTAATTATAGCTGCCCTGAAATATGGTGTAGCAGTATGCACTAATGTGGACATTTTACATGACAAGTACTCTACATCATAAAGGTTTGTTTTGAGAATATGGCAGACTTATATATATACAGAAATGACAGAAACAAATAAAAATTATATTCATGGCAATATCAAAGAGTACACATTAAATTCTCAGATTTCTGCTTCCATTTAGTTCTCAACATTCCATATTTCAAAAACCTGAAGATTAATATATGAGTATATACAATCTTACTCCCTGTTTTGTGTGGATAAGAAACTTGGTCTCATCCTAAGGCAAGGACACAGACTGAGTCTTTGAGAACACAGCACTGAGGGCAATATTTGAGCCTGGGAAAGGGGAAGGAATGGAAGGTTGGAGAAGACTGTATAATGAGAAGCTTCATAATTTGTACTCTTTAGCAACATTATGAGGGCAATCAAGTTGAAAGTGTGGGAGAATGGCACAAGTAGCAAAAGTAGGAAATGAGTGCATAATTAAAGCTGTGATGTATAAAGGGAAAATACCACTTCGGAGACCAGACATACCTGGCACAATCATATCAAGATGGACCTCAAGGAAATAGGGGTATGAAGGTACGGACTGACTCATAATAGGTTCCAGTGGTGGGTCCTAACAAACAAAGCATTGAACCTTTTATTTTAAATTAAGTCTTCAAATGGCTAACAGAGTTAAGTAATTGAAGCCAGAGCAGTTTTTGAATACAACTGCCATACACCAACACCAAGGCAAATTTTGTTTCATGTTAGAGTGAATCATTGCACAGAGGGCCTGTGCTGAATCATGATGTAGTTAACTACAAAAAGGCACAGCTGTCTGTGTGCCTAATTAAGCTGCAGTGTACAACCTTTCAAATTCAAACTCACAGTTGGGGCACTTTTCAATTTAAATACTCACCCCCTACCTGTTCATATTATACACTGTATTTTATACATTTTTAACTTAAAAAGTTAAAATAAGGAGTACACTGTTATAAATTAATCCATCTAACATTTCTCTAAGTTTTGGAACAATCTACCTGTTTCACATGGCTTGGTGTATGATCCTTTGCAATATTGTTCATTTGCACTTATATTTCAGTTCCCAACAAAAATAATTACAGAAAGTTCCTAACATAAAGCATTACCTAAATTTGCTACTATTATGGGGTATACTGTGGCAATAATTGTGAATCAGTGGTCAGACTATACATGCAATGATGCTGTCTTAATGTTGGTTTCTCAATGGCTGGCTTGTGTGTGGGTGGTCAGATGGACACGTATCAATACAGTAACACAGCACTAGTCACATTCCTTCTCAGACTGCAAAGGGAAAACACTAAGTTATTTCTTGAATTGATTAGCACAAAATGTGACCTAAATCAAATTTCCTTCATTGTGATAAAGACCATGAGAAATTTTTTACCTGCTCTTCATTTCTGTTTAGAGTATTCACGACCAGGAATTAGTACACAATAAATGCAGTAACTATCTTCGTACCTAATTTCCTAATTGCACATGGGTTTGTATACAGTTTTTATGTATTATAACTTCTTGTGTATGTCAACCTTCCACTCGGTACTTGAGTTCCTTTCCTACCTAAGGGGAAAAAATATGACAACACTGCAAGGTATTCAGTTCCTTTTGTGAACAATATTTTGGTACTTCAAAGTGCCTGGCTACAAAAGTAAAGAGATGCTGAATGAGATATGGTGCACATTCATATGAACACACTTCCTGTTCTGCTCAAGTGAAAGAGAACTGACACACTGATCCAGATAACACACAGCAGACTAACACTACACACTACTGACCCTCTGTACCTATAAAAATCACAGGTTTACAGGGACTCCCTGTCAGTTATAACAAAATGAGACGCCCCCGTCAGCATTTTCATGATATTCTTCCTTGAAATTATGCAGCCATTGGTGAAATGGCTGATGTGACTATTGCTCTCATCAATTATTGTGCAGACAGGGCACAATCACTGTGACAAACTGGAAGATTACAAGTCCACACAAGAACAATTTTTATGGCCTCAAATGGAAACACAATGAAACAAGACAGATTCTTTCATACACTTGGATTTCTAAATTTTAGTGACAACAAAAATTAATATAACAAGCTTGTTGCAAACTACAACCGATTATGGAAAATAAGAACTGTACTTGGATGGCTCAATGATGCACATGATAAATACTGTAGACCTTTTATGAACAGACTAACAGGAAGAACAGGTGGTCTGATAATGCCGATTGTCTGGTACTTCGGGAGGCGAGGAACAACAACAGGAAAAACTGGATAGGAAAACAAAGAAACTGCAAACTATCCATGGACAGCATCACCCAAAGGCAGATATACATCACCTTTATGTTCCCAGAAAACAGGGAGGAAGGGGGCTTATGCAGTTATTAGAAGCCTACATAGTAGAAATTACAAAACTGATGGCATATGTAGACAGCACAGAAGATCCACAGATACAAATTCTTAGAACGCCCCAATGGAACACCAACTCAGCAATGTTACAGACAGCTAGAAGCTTCAAGATGGAATTACAGAGAGGAACAAGACAAATTAGGACAAATACAGCAGAGAAGACAAAAGAAACATGACGAGGGAAAAGGATGCATGGACAATTACCACATAACTTAGATTTAAAACTGGTGGATAAGGGACAGTCACATCAATGGCTAAAATTTGGAAACATCAAGGGAGAAACATTAAGTACAATAGTGGCAGCTTAAGACCAAGCAATTAGTAAAACACCATTTTAAAAATAAAATTCTGAAGGAAGAAACTGACAGTTAGTGCCAGTTACGTAAACAACATGAAGAAATTTTTGGCCACATAACCTCAAGATGCCCCATCTTGGTGAAGAATGAGTACTTAATATGACACAATAAAGTTTGTGCACATTTACATAGCTCAATATGCAAAGCACTAGGCATCGAAACAACAAATGGTGTATACACACACACACACACACACACGCACGCACACACACACACACACACACACACACACACACACACACACACACACCAGTATGTGAGCATGAAGATGTGACAAGTATTATAAAATCAGAGGGTACATACAGACACAGAAGGTAGAGAAAATAGGCCAGATATAATAATTAAAAACAAAACAGAGAAAACATGCATACTGATAGATGTGGCAATACCAGCGTACAGAAATGTTGTGTGAAAGGAAGCAGAAAAGAAACTAAAATACATGAGTTTATGTACAGAGATACAGTGAATGTGGAACATGAAATGTATGATTACACTGGTAATAACTGGAGCCACTTGAATAGTAACAAAAGGTTTAAAGAAAAATTTCGAAGCCATATCAGGAAAACATTCAATACATTCACTACCAAAGACAGCTATACTTGGAACATCACACATAACACAGAAAATACTGCAGTATGAAAATTGAAGCCTGAATGGTGGGGGTCACCATTGGTTCAAGAGAAGAACCAGGGAGAAAAAGCCTGTGACAAGAGACAACGACAATGACAATGACAATAATACTAATACTACTGATGATGATGATGATACAGTACTATATAAATAAAACTAATGCATATGCATAATATATAATTACCCTTGTGAATGTAAATAAATGATAATTAAGGTGACAAGCCTGTGCTGGTACTCTTTAACATACTAAAAGAAGGTAAAAGTAAAAAAGACAGTACCAGTAACTTATTCTGTCTCAGAAGAGCTGTGAGTGCATGTCCATGTCTGCCACCTAGTGGCTGTACTGCTAACTGACAGTCAAGACTGCTATTTCATGTACAATCAGCCTTGGTTATAACAGATCCTCAGGGGTGTCCTAAAAAGATCCATTACAACCGAAGTCCGTTATATCCGAGGTTTGGTTAAATTTCGTTTTATATGTGCCGAAATTAGGGAAACTTCGGCTACTTGAAACAGATCACAGCAAACCAACTGACACAAGGGTACATTTGTGCACAGTGCAGTACAACTCCTGAACCCTTGATGGAAGTCATGGAAGTTCCATGCACCAAGATGCCCAAATGCTCCCCTCCTTTATGCACCTACTGTATTGTACAGTACTGTACACTCAAAATTGTAAAATACATATTCGTACCTGGCTGGTCGGCCAGTACCAATACGTATCACTTCTTGGCCGAACAATCAGTTCTGTTTCTGTACAGTAAAAGTCTTACAAATTTGATACCTAAAAGGTTACAAGTAAATATACCAAATTCAAAACATAATTGATTTATGTCAGGGCACGCTACCCCCGAATGCCATAAAGATGCTCGCATATGGCAATTACTTTCCTGCTGGTGCACTAACAACAGAAAGCATGAGGTACAAACTGCCCCGGCTTATCCATTATATCCACCAATGGTTGGACCTTGTCCTTACGAAAGCCAAATAAAGTGTAAAATTTTTAAGTCTTCTCAGCATCTCTGAGCACAACATGCTATCAAATTATATGTGCCGTCTTAATGTCACTCTGATGAGTAAGCCCTCCACGTTCAAACATGCTGTAACCATTGTGAACTGTCAATTATTTTGCCAAAAACAATATAGCTGAGCAAAGTCAACTGTTAGTGAATGTCGGAGATCTGATGTATCCGAAACTCTGATATACGACAGAATGATGTAACTGAGGTACTTACTGTGATAAAGCATAGGCAAACCGCTAGGGAATGAAAAAGAGATCCATTATAACCACAGTCCGTTATAACCAAGGTCGACTGTATTGCCACTGTGGACAAAAATATTGGAACCAACAGATTTCTTCCCTTATTTCTGAAAGCCGTATGTAAGAGGTCCACTCCTAACTGGGTCTACAGTTATTAGAGACCAACTCAGCATTTAGCACCTGATGAAATTACTGTCCTTTTCAAAAATATGGCTACAGTCATCATCAAACAACATAAACAACAGAACCCCAAAGTTTACAGTAAACATCTACAAGATATATGATTCTTAGGGATATACACACAAAATGACCATATTTAGATAAAGACAGGAAAAGTGGAACTGGTCAAATGACAGCTACTCATGAAAATGTAATGGGACTTACTGTAAGGAGTGAAAATGTGGGACATCACTGAACTGATATTTCTTTCAACAGCATTACACATTCATTAAGAACATACTCATTGCCATTTACACAGTGGATTTAAAAATCAACCAGGTTTGTAATTCCAGGCCCTCCTCCACAACCCACAGTTCCAGCAGAAGGGAAATCGTCCTGCTCTCGTTGTGTTGTCTCTTTAAGTTCTGGTGGCAAGTGAAGTTTCTGCAATAAAACGCAAAGTTACATCAGAATATAATTTGCTGAGTTAAATCTTCCTAAAGAGATGAGATTACAAGGAAAATACCAGACAGAATTAAGACACTTATAAATGTCTAGCTTATAGTCCAGGTTCTCATGGCACCCTATGTGCAAACCTGTCTACTTTTTTAAGTGACAATTTCAGACATTACACAGATCATTAAGATTAACATAATGTAAATGCAATGCTCTAAATTCAGTGCCTGATCGTGTCCTAAGTCACAGAAACTTCTCTAAAAAAGTCACCTGCATAAAAAAGAGTAATATGGAGACTAAAAATGAATCAGATGCAACAGTTTAAGAGATGTTTGAAATTTTTTAAAAGATACGCAACCTCACCTCAATGACAAATTTCTTCCGTCTTAACTTGAAAGCAAGATCAAAACTCTCTGGTACATGGGATGTCAAGGTATTGATGGCAGGGAGCTTATTAATATGGAAGAGACCATGATAATCCTTGTAAACAGTACTGGTCTCTTTTTCTGACCCTGCAAATGACTCGAGCCTCACTGACGTATCACATAAATGTTCACATCTCTTTATGACTGATATTTCCTGTGGACAAACAGCAAAACATGAAAAAATGCTGCATTGTTCTTAACAGCAATAGTCATTACTTGGAACCTGTGTGGAAATTACTACTGTACCTGAAACAGATGTGATGGCATTGTAAGCATGCACACTGTATATGCAGATCTGAGGAGAGAACGCAGAAAACACAAGAATATTGCAAGGTCTGACTTTTGATGAGATAAGCCCTCAGCCTGCTCTAGCCACAGTGGAGAGCCTATGGAATGTACAGCAATGCGAAGAATATTCCGCTTCTCAGGGTTTGCTTCAACTCCAAATTGTCCCTCGTCAATTTTATGCTGTATTGTGCACAGAAGGTCATAGTATGCAGGATTTCTAAACCAGCCTGAATCAAACCAACATTTCCTCAGTGTTCCAACAATGTTGATGTCAAAAAATACATCATCATCATCATCATCATCATCATCATCATCATGAAATTTTACCTTTAGTTTGTACGCATCCTATGGATCCAGTCCAGTAAAAAATATCTGCTGCCTTCAAACGATGAGCATCCATGGGTTTCATGAAATCATAATGATGACCAAAACTAGTGCTGGACATGGAAGACTGGGCCACTCTCATGTTTTGATATCTCCAAGCAATAGTCATCTTGTCATCAGGATCACTCGTAGGTACAAAATCATCCTGCTGTATGGGTGCTGGCAATTCATGAACCTGATTGCAATAGCATGAACTGGTTTTATTGCTCCATAATGAAAGTTTAAAATACAGAGAAAATAAACGTAAAATTAAAAGTAACTAATATTTTAAATCTGTAAAATGTGAAGTTTTTAAGCAGAAACTTTCAGCAAAAACAAAGTGGATTATTCTGTATGGGATCATTATTTTATATGACCCCAATCATCAGTCACTGCCCATTTGTTGCATATGTTTTACACACCAGCCCACTCACCAGCTTGCTCACATGCTGCTTATTACAGAGTCTGAGTCATCTGCATTCACTATGCAGATTTTGCATGATACATATGGTGATTACATTTGTCATGTAAATTCAAACCTAAGTCCTCAGGTGCCCCCATTCCAAACAGGACAACGCTTTACAAACATGTGAGAAGTTTATAAGTAACAGATTCTACTCTAAGACAGTGACAAAACACGCACAAAACACACCCAAACTGCATCTCTGTACGACAACTGTGGTTCACAAACTCAACACCGCAGATCGTGAAGCAAGAACAAATTTTGTAAACTGGTATGTGAAAGGGAGGCATGGTGCTACAGTCATTCTGTTCAGCACTGAAACTTGGTATCAACTCAGTGGCTATGTTAAATCTCAGAATAAAAGTTTTCCTAAGTCAGTCCACAAAGTTCCAATACAAGACATTATACGGTTCATGTGTGGTGTGCTATGAGTGCAACTAGTACTATTGGACTATTTTTGTTTTACAACCATAATTTCACACTTATATGTAACACACTCTGACACAAATTTTTGGACACATGTCTGATTAACATTCCTACAATATAATGCAACAGCTCACACTGCAAACAAATTATATGCCTTCTTGAACGTATTCATTATTTATCACAGGCTAAACTTCTGACCCTTTGGCACTGAATGTTACATATATGTGTAACATCAGTGCAATCCCCAATACACCCAATGTCATATAAATATATCTGCCCTTATGCAACGCACTCATGCAGGGAGCATCCAAATTCTGATTTTCTGCAGACCACTAGAGGCATTTAATTTCAGTGTTAAAGGGTTAATTCAATTAAAAATCACATCATCATAGCACAGTGTATTAAATGCTTTCCTTCATGCATGTTCAGTGCAAGAATTATTAGAACACACTTGATCACTTAACAAGACCTAGAATTAAAAATCACACTAGGATTAATGTGCCCATTTTTCATCTGTGACCCCACATTCACATCACTATGTTTCATTCTGACATAACTGTGACATGATTTTTTATTAAATTAAAAGCATTATTTACAGAGTGTTTGTGTTGACAGAACAATATACTGGGGACTGTGGCCTCCTTGCTCACCAGACCTGAACCTGTGTGGTTTTTACTTGCAGGGCATCTTAACCCTTTAAAGACGAAGCCTATCTGTTTTATATAAGGACTCAGTTCGTACCGCGCTGTAAACATTCTCCACTTCAGTTATAAAAACCAATCTCTTAATGTTCTATAAGGCAAAAGTTGCTGTTTGTTCTGAGATCCGTACAAAACGCATAAACGCAATGTGGGCACCACGTAGAATTTTTTAATGTTAAACCCGGTCGTAAGTAAAGCTACCGCTAGGCTTTAAAAGGTTAAAGGAGAAATAACACAGTAAGAAACTTGACACTTAAGGTAGTGTGGAAGAAGGCACTCAGAATGTAATTTTTCAATTTCATCAGCAGAATTCTGACATGCAATGAACAATGAGTCTTTTACATGTGATGCATGTGTGCCAGCCAAACGATACCATTACCAACACATTCTGTAAATATAAAGAGTAAAAATCTACTATTACCAGCAATGCATTGAACTAAAATGTTTGCTCCACCCCTTCCCCTCCCATGGCAAACCAGAAAAGTCATGATTACTCAGTGCATGGTGTCGTGCAAAAGTCTGAGCTCAAACTGATGCATAGGGCCACTTAAAAAACTGACTCTCTGTTACAGTCTAGGGTTTGTACTCAATGAATCTGACCCAGCAACAAGATCAAAACTAAGAGTTGGGCTTAATAATTGTCTACAGATGGACCACAGCCTGGAAAGTTATGGTGCAGTTTCAAGCTTAGCTACGTTATTCATCCTGTTGTGTTAAAATGCAAGAAACTAATAAATGACCACAACATGCATTTTTAACCAGCAACTGCATGTTTTGACCTTACAAACAAGCCATCATCAGCCTGTACAAAAAGATGAAGGTTTAATATACAACATACATATATGCATGTAGCTGTTGATTAGACACAGATGTTGTGTTTGACTGTTACCCTTATTAGTTTCTTAGTTCTGATGTAACAATGAAAGCTACAAACAAGCATGAAAGTAAACAAAGGGAGTACTGTGACAGTTCACCTGTTCTGTTCTGCACATGTGGTATCAGTATTCTGACTGCACTCATGCGTGGGTCAGAACATCTGAAGTTGTCTAGTACAATAAGGTCTGAATATCAGGGTGGCAAAGATTTCATACCTCATGTTCACTTAGACAATTAAATACACATCTGATGCTGTAAAACTCAAAGTTCCAGACAGCCAACCTGATCTCTGGACACTCCATTACAGAATGTTTCTTTACTTCTCACCAGAACACAGAAACTTCATCACACAGAAATTCTGTCATTGCTGCATTATCCCATGGTAGCTGTGATATGCAGATCAGTGATAAAAAGTATGCTCTACAGCTTTATATGTAGGCATCAATGAAACAGCTGATATCAAGTGAAAATCACTGATGCAAACTATAAGAAGTTCAGAATCACACACAATATATATAGACATAGCATGCACAACAAGAGACAGAACTCACTGGATTTAACTAACAATACAGGTAAATATCATAGTCTTCTGGGATGTTACATCATGTAGTTTGGCAGACGACTTACATTTTATTCATAGTTCTATTACTACTGTTACAAACTGGCAAAGATTGAAAACCACACCATAACTTTACTGATACAATATATTTCAAAGTAACACTCCAGTAAATCAATATATTGGAAGAAATAACAGCAACTGTAACTTGCACTTGTCTTGTCCACATTCCCTTTTGATTAAAGTCATAATATTGCTACCATTATGACACACTACATCTAACATCACAAATATGTGGGGCCATGCCTTGGCTCAAGCTGTGCGCAGTTACTGTATTTACTCGAATACAAGACAAGGTTCTTTTTCTTAAATTTGGCGCTTCAATATGTGAGGTCTTCTTAAATCCATGTATGAAACACCGGAATGTGCCAAACCGGATCATTCTGAACCAGACCATGCGGAGCCAAACTACGCCCTGTATCGCCAAATCATCATGTATAAACTAGCAAAGAAGCACGGATGTTTTGAAAGCTGGCTTCATTTCTGTTTTCAAGCAAAGCACCACCTAACCTGGTGGACCCCTTATATAAAGCAGTCACCAGGCACCACACAGACAGTAACTTGTTAAGATAAGCACTTGAAAATAGATCTTTTTTGAGGGTAATAACAGGAAAATGGCAATAAAAATTAACTACAAGACTCAAAAATAAAACCTGGACAAATCTAGAAATTAAAAACCATAAAAAGAGCCCTGAACTCAGGCTGATCAGACCACAGATGCAACACAACAATCCAGAACACATGTAATGAAAATTCTTAACACTACTAACACCATCTGTGGAGAAAATTGTGAATCTTCATGAGTTCAAGTAACTTTATGAAACAAGAATTATAAATGTATTTGTAGTCGATGTGGATCGCGATGGCATGCCAGCGCATCTCACCAGAAGTGATTCTAAAGGGTTTTACGAAGTGCTGTATGTCCAATTCAATGGATGGGACTGAAGACGATATGTTGTGGAATGAAAGTGAAGAGAATGGGAATGTTAGGAGTGAGTGTGAGAAAGATGAAGGCACTGACTGTGAAGACGGAGACAGTGATTCTCCTTGGTAAAGGTAGATATGATCTGCCATGCGTCATGTGTTCAGTGTATGAAATTAATATTTTTTCTTCGCAGATGTTTTATTTTTCGGGGGTCATCTTAGATTTGGGTAAATAAAGTAGTTGCCCAGCCTCTCAGTGTGGAAGCCCAACTTCAGGCCCAGGCATTCCCTGTAAAATTTCTGGGGGACAAAGTGGCAGCAGAACACGTTTTTCTCCATGTGCTTTGGTTCACCTGGTGGTATAATTCCACCAATGCTTGATACTCATTCTTCTGTCACTGATGCTATATAATCTTTGCAACTAAATTTATCATTAAATAACAAACTTTAAAGAAATGTGAGACACAAGAACACAAAATTAATGTGACAAGACAGACACATGTTTGACACAATGGTACCTACACAGCACATGCAAAGACTACAAAATATTGCTAGACATATATTTACTTACACCTGGAGTTAAATGGGTAACTAGACTTAACCAGAATCTAAAATTCTGACCACAACATGTTTCAGGAACTGCGTCTCTTTCTGTTACTTGTGTTGTTTAACCACACTGTTAATTTCTAAGATTATGTACTACATGTTTCTGTCCTCAAATGAAACGGTCGGGGTGCAGAGGAACAATTGAGTTGGGTCCCTTGGGAAGAGCTAGTATTCATTACTGAAAAACCTAAGTATGTCAACTCCGTTTGTAAGAGCACTTAACATCATGTTTTGTACAGAAAGCTATGCAATGGACAAAGTCAAACCAGTAGCTCTAATTGTAATATCATCATCAGAACCACTTACACTGTTCTACAAGATTTTCTGAAATATAAATTACTATTCAAATAATACTCTATATATAACATACCAGTGTTTCACAATCTGAATCTTGACTTGCAACAATCAGAGAATGACCACACACTATTCCCTCAGCTAGAAAGTATTTGATAAGAAGTTTTGCATAAGTTCCATATTTATCTTCCTCTGGAAAAAAAAGGATAAAAAACTGTGGTACTACCTGAAAGCAGGATGTGTTCTGTGAACAAGACACAACACTTTAAATTCACTATTATCAAGGAGGTTTAAAGTTTTTTCTGGACAGATAACACATACAACTGCAAAAAATTTACGTATCATAGCCACAAACGATATTTTTATAAAGGCCACACAGAATCTGTCTCCAATGTATAACTGTTTTATTACATTAATATGTTGACTAAATGTACGTGTAAGGCACACCACAGCACTTACCAACTAGCACTGCAGTTCCAACAGGCACACCTCCGCCTGGAAAGCATGAGAATACATCCAAGTTTAATAAAGTATTACAAAAACACTGATATTACCATAAAATAAATGCAATTAATGAAAAGCACAGTGCAAAGATTCGTCCTCTGGGCTGTAACGCGAGTATTCTGGTACACATATACTGACGTTTCGAGGGATGTGCTACCATCATCATCGGAGATTATTAAAAAAAGACAATGTAATACTTGTTCGACGTGCCACGACCAAAACATTACCTATCACATAATCAAACGACGGAACACCTGAAGATATCAACAGCTGCGCATTTTGAATAGATGGTCTTGACCCAGGAATATACGGCACTTTGCTTTTCGTCTTCTTCTGAAAAGTTGTTTGCTGGCTCGTCATGCTTAGATGTTTATCATAATCGTTAAGGGCACAAACAGCAAGAGCAAATCCCTAACCTCCTCACCACAACTGCGCTTACTAACAGCAGCGGACGCCACCAGACGCCGTTAGTGGTGCTCCATAACCATAGACCATGAATGACGTCAATAAGACGACTCAACTATAACCACGGAACTGTCAAACCTGTGCACAGAGTACACTCTGCATCTCTGTGACCGCAATATTTTTTGTCTCTGCCTCTTCGACTAGCGCAGAAATTGATTAGGTAGTTAAATACGTTACTCTAGAGCGCAGCACCTGTCTAATGTTCCCGTCTACCGCCAGTACTAGCAACGGTTTCAGTAAGATCCATCCCAAACGGCGAAGAAAACTTTCTTGTTCCTCCCTGCGAGCAAATGTCGTGCTCATCGGAACCTCCGATATTTCACTACCCTAAAAATACTTGGCGCACAAACAACCAAGTTTTTCGCAACATATTATCCTAAACTCTTCATTGCATCCTACAACTTCGTCTCAAATGTTTTCTTAAACAGGCCTACTTATTATTAAAAGACTATTCATAAATACATTTGAATATATACAGTATTAATGGTGATTAATTACTACCAGCGTAATATATTAAAACTTCACGCGTAGGCCTATTTATAAATGATCGCAACTTCAAATACGTACGATTTGTGTAAAATTCCACAGTATACGAGTATTTAGAAGGTTCCTCAGGCCAGGCATTTATAAAAGCCACTGCGTTACTGGAATACAGTATCAGATGCCGAGAATGAATTTCCTTGTGGCTATTATTTTTATACGTACAAAAAAGCGATTAAGAGATCAGCTTTAAAGCACTGTGAATTATATCTCGCAGCCCATATTTTTCAGTTTAAGAGACACAAATGCCTGGTTACGGTCATTCTGTGTAACAAAAACCGCTAGTATGACAGGCTAAACATCCTCCCCCCATGTGACATATTGATGTGATGCCGGAGGATGGAAAACACGCTGAGCTTTGATTTTCAGTTCCGTCCTGTCTCACGCTAGCAATTTGAGCTCATGCCATATAGCAGGCCATAATTCTGACACCTCCATGGTTAAATAATGAGGCTGCAGTATTAATTCTCGACATATGACTAGTGACTTAATACACGGGACACCCAACTACCAAGTATAACCATTAACTCGTAAAATTCATCATCCTATCACAAAATAAATTATTTCTCAATTCTAGCTAAATGCACCTTCTTTCATCTTTAACGCACTTAAAAGAGTTTAACAAAATTTGGTTGTGCTATGCCACTGAACGCTCTCTCAGCACTGTACGTTTGATTTCCCCAGTCAGCAAAAAAAACATTGCGGACGAGCAAACCTGAGAGGTGGGAGCACCACTGGCTCCACATGTGTTCTGAAATATACTGTTACAGGTCTTCAAAAAAATGCAATCCTTGTCTAGGTCACTGTTTGGAATATGGAAAGGCACAGGCGGCCACACTAAAGTTTTCACTCGGTTTTGTTTGATGGCATTGAATAATGCACATGTGAAATATAAACAATGATTTTGCATGGTGACAGCGCAAGGCCTTAATGTCAAATATTTTGATAAAATTAACATGGACCTCGTCTGTCCCTAAGTAATAATTTCTTCAGAAGAATTATGTAAAATAACAAAAATAATCCTAACAGATCGCCACTGTAGGGATAGTAATGTAGCAGTAGTAAAATTGGTTTTATAAAATTTACTGAAATCCACTTAGTATGAAATGGTTTATGTGCAGCAAAAGTCAACAGTTACTGCTTGAAACCTTAAAATTTTTGTACTTGCACTGCAGCAAGAGGCCAGTAAAACACGTATGGGTATTCAGCTTCACGTTCACTCTAATTTACCTCGGGTGCTCACTGGGTAAGAGAACATAGGTGTCCCAGGGCCAACAAATGTGCACTTACGGAAATGAGTATGGTCCTTGACAAGAATTTAATTTTAACGGCTCCTTGGATCCACCTTAAGATATCCACTTTCCTTGATTAAACTAATTGTTTGTTGTTTAACGACATCATCATTTGCTAAGTTTACACAATATAGCGACGGTGGTAGATGAAAATGAGTATAAACGACTGGTGGAATTATAATACTTACGCAGGAAGACTGACGTACTTGGAAAAAATCTTTTCCAATGAGACTTTTTCCACCACACATCCCACATACACTGGCCTGGAGCTCAATACAGACCTCTGCTTTAATAGGCGGCTACTGTATCAAAGGAAACATGGCACAGCCACTTCCTCTGCCTCCTCCTCCTCCTCATTCTCCTCCGTTCTCTTCTTTTTTATCCTTCTCCTCCACTTCCTCTGTAGTCAGTCCTACTTTCTTCCGTCATTATGTGTTGTTTGAATGATGTGCAGCAAAAAGAAGCAAAGCTATTCAATAAAACACAATCGGACACAACACCACCACGTATTCTGTATTAGCACATTGCATTAATATAGGCCTATATATGCATTAGTGCATTACGACATGTTTCGGCTCGACGGAACAATCATCAGCAAACCTACATTACAACAAAGCACAAATCCTTATCTGTCCAATGTAAAAGATTTTTAGTGAGATCTCACTAATACGCTATATAAAAAAAAACTATAAAACATCCAAGGTGAAATTTGATTCTACTAAAGCGTTTCTATCTGATGTATTCTATTACGTTTCCCAAAGTATATTATTAAATTTAAACTTTACGGATTAACCTCAAGAGGCTATAAAGTAATTCAATCTTATTTTGTCGTGTACTTCTATTGTTTTTGTATATCGTCTCCAAGTATAATGTTGAAGTCCAATCCATATGGGTTAGAAATCAGGGATCGTAGAGTAACTCAGTTCTACATTCCTCGAGTTATACTAGATGGTATAGATCGAAAGTTCTGTTAAGTTGCACGACATCGAGTGAACAGTGCAGACAACGGAATATATTTCTTATAGGAACTCGTAGATTGCTGTAATATTTACTGCACAAAGATTGTAAGTCTATTGACTATTACGTATCCCAGTCTCGTAGTCCTTTACTACATAGTTCGACAGGTAAGGTAACTGAGCACTCATTTACCTGTCGAGCTACATAGTACACAACTACGAGACTGGGGTACGTAATAATCAAGAGACTTACGATCTTTGTTCAGTAAATATTACAGCACTCTAAGAGTTCCTATAAGAAATATATTCCTTTGTCTGCAGTATTCACATAACGTTGTGCAACTTAACAGAACCTCCAATCTATACCATATAATATAGTTCGAGGAAGGTAGAACTGAGTTACTGTAGGATCCCTGGTTTCTAACCCATATAGATTGGACTTCAACATTATACTTGGAGACGGTATACACTAAACACTAGAAGAAAAGGACAGAATAAGGTTGAGTTACTCTATAATATGGGTCCAACCCGCAGCCACATCAGTAAATTATACATACACTATAAAATTAAACAATAATGCAGTTGTCTTTAGTTAGAATAAATCCACGTGACCCGTCCACTTGGACGTAGAGCGTGACCTTGACGGAGAGCAACGAGAGAGGGAAATGCTTTTGTGTTTAAGATTTTTATCGAGATAGTATTTCCTGGTATTAAGGTAGTTAACGTAATGTAATAATCTTTCGTTTTTGTAATAGAACTCCATAACATGTATAATTTTTCAATTTAGACGGTCAGGTGTACCATATACTGGGTTTATTACACGCGCGGAGCGCGAACCAGTTCACAATAACAGTTGTGGCCCTTTGCAAAAAAAGGTTGGAGAACCATGCTCTATAGCTTCTTGAGGTTAATCCTTAAAGTTTAAGTTTAATAATATACTTTGGGAAACATAATAGAATGCATCAGATGGAAAGGTTTTAGTAGACACAAATTTCACCTTGGATGTTTTATAGTTCTTTATATAGCGTATTAGTGAGATCTCACTAAAAATCTTTTACATTGGATAGATGAGGATTTGTGTTCTATTGTCATGTACATTTGCCTGATGACGGTTCAGTAGGGCCGAAGCCTGTCGTGATGCACTATTGCATATATATATTAATGTTGTAATACGCTAGTACAGAATACATGGTGGTGTTGTGCCTGACGGTGTTTTACTGTATAGTTTTGTTTGAAAGTTGACACATCGGGATGATTAAAAAAAAAGGAGGACGGTTGAGAGAGCCTGTCGCAACGCGAGAATCGCTGGACAGACGTCGACTGAAATCTGATACGAATGTTACGTTGTTAGAGGTCACCACAGGTACGTAATTTTTAATTTAGTACTATCAGTAATAGTAGTATGGCAGACGCATAAATTTCAGAAACGACTCTTGCGCTTAAACATTTGTGTTCATGACAGCTATTCGGAAAAATTATCATCCTCCAGAATACTGTCTATAGGCTTACTGTGGTACGAATTGCAGCTTTGCGAAGCTTGTTATTACTTGAAATTGCAGTGCGTGAAATTCCAAGTATTGCAGCCGTCCTGTGACATGTCATATGTAATTCAGCATCAGCCAGTTTGCTTGATATTATGAAATACTAATGCAATGTCAGTCAGTCCGTATGAGCCGGAATATTCCGGTCACTACAGTGACTGGCGGACGACTGGACGGCACAAAGCAAGATTTGTCGCTGAGATCTTCGAGTAGGTAGACTGTTGTGCTGCGTGAATGGATAATTTGTTTCCGACGTTTTGGGACATCGTGTCGATCTCTTCCTCAAGTGTCAAGGTGTCGAAGAAGTCCAAGAAGATTCTACGCCGTGACGAAACCTTAAAATCTCAAACATTTGTGGCTGTTAAACCATTTCGGCATTGATCTGCTTGTGTGGTACATGGTAGTCAGCTGCATGCTGTATGCACCTAGCATAATGAGTATGTTTTGCGACCGCAGAACCCGGACACATCTTGCCAGCTGGCTGGGGTGGGTGGCCTCCCACGTGGCCTACGGCCACTTCCAAACCGTGCAGCACGCCGGTGGCTTAAAATCCAACAAACATGCGGAAATGCAGAACGAGAATAACGGAATTGGCGAATCCAGTCATGGTCTTCCAGGTTGCGATGTCGGTGGGTATTCACATCACAGCCCTGAAGGCCTGAGGTGAAGCTATTGCACATTAAGTCAGACAAACTTTTATTTAGCTGAATTCTTTCATGCTGCCTTATTACCTAAGTAACTAACTCCGTGGAGCAAAGTCCTTCCTGAGAAGCTAACAGTCCTCAGCTTGTCATGAAGTTCCCCGAATTTTATGGAACCCGAAGGTTCATTACCGCATTCGCAAGCGTCCGCCACCTGTCCCTATCCTGAGCCAGATCAGTCCAGTCCATGTCTGCCCACCCCACTCTTGAAGATCCATTTTAAATATTTTCTCCCATCTACGCCTAGGTCTTCCAAGTGGCTTCTTTCCGTCAGGTCTGCGCACCAAAATCCTCTCCTCTCCCCCGTTCGTGCTACATGCCCCAACCATTTCATTCTTCTTAGTTTGATAACCCGAATAATAGTTGGTCAGGAGTACAGAGAATAAAGCTCCTTTTTATGTAGTCTTCTCCACTCCCCTGTCACCTCGCCCCCCTTAGGCCCACATATGTTCCTCAGCACCATATTCTTGAACACCCTCAGCCTATGTTGCTCGCTCAATGTGACACACCAAGTTTCACACCCATACAAAAGAACAGGCAAAATTATAGCTCTGTATATCTTAATCTTTATATCTTTGGATAGGAGACCGGAAAACAAAAGATTCTGCACCGAATGATAGCAAGCATTCCCTAACTTCAGTCTCCTCTTAATTTCTTTATTGTATTTGTTAGGTATATTCACAAATGTATGAACTGTTTCACCCGTTCAGAGGAATTATTACCTATCTTTATGTCGTTGTTTTGTCATGCATCCAGTCATGAGACATAACCATATGCTTGGTTTCCTCAACATTGATTCTAGACCTTACTAGCTACTAATAAAGTTTCTCTGTTTTTTTGTCTTATGTATGCTTCCGCCCAGTATATTAATATCATCTGCATAAACTAGAAGCTGATGTGTATCATTTAATTTCAGTCCCTCCTGGTTTGCCTGAGCCCTCCTAAAGGCATTTTCTAAAGTAAAGTTGAAAAACAGTGGCGATAAAGCAACTCCTTTTTAAAAAATATTCCTAATAGTAAACCCAGATTCTGTTATAAGTTTCATTTAGATACATTTTATTGGCCTTAATAGCAGGGCTGTGGAGTCGGTACACAAAACTTCCGACTCCACCTCCGACTTCTCAAATTTTAAAAGCCAGACGCTTTTTCCGACTCCGACTCCGACTCCTTCATAAAATCTCAACGCATATTAATAATGGTAAACCTATAGGACATTTCGTCACCACCTCGCGTATCAATAGGCTGTTTTTTGACCTATAACCTATATTTAACTATAAGTCTAATGCTTGCTGTAGATATCAGGGCTCTGAATTTGAAGTATCTAGTTAAGATTTTAAATTGAGGTCGGAGTCGAAGTCGGTACATTTTTACCGACTCCTACTCCGACTCCACTTAAAATTCCTTTCAACTCGGACTCCGACTCCACATTCCTGCTTACTAGTTTCATAGGGATACCAAACTCAACGAAAGTATTACACCGTGCAACAAATTAGGGGTCGTATCCTGCTACAGAAACAATCATATATTTACTTAGCAGAATTTGAAATGCAGAACATCAAACTAACATTTAAATTATAGGATCGGCTGTGGTTTAAAAATTTTGATTATATTGTTGTATGGAAGCAGGACATAAGAAGTTACATGAATTAAACGAGGCGCCTTTTCTCTTGTCGCTTGGACAGAATTTCCGGAGCATCGTTCTTCACCGTCCAGCAGTAATCGGCTAATATGACAGCACTCTATTTGCCCTTGTATCTGTTCTCCGTAGCTGAGATCCTGGTGAAAACGCCCATCGCTTTCCTCACTTAACGCACTGTAGTTAACCGGAAAGGAATTCAAACGTGACCGGAGAAAAAACATCTCGAGTGACATGTTGCACCCAAGCTTCTCGTAAGAAGTTATAAGATTCTTCACAAGCTTCCTGAAGTTGACGAATTTACTTTTCCTAGAAAACCAGTCGCAACGTGTCTAAATGCATTCCAGGTTGCCTTCTCTTCATCACTCAGAACGGAATCAAGTTGAGGGTCTCTGAAGAGCTGACGTATCTGGTTGACAATGAATACACCCGCCTTAATCTTCTCCGCACTAAGCCTTGGGAATTTCTCACACAAGAATGAGAATGCTGGGCCATTTCTGTCTAGTCTTTTCACGAAATTTTATGAGGCCCAGTTTAATATGTAGAGGTGGAAGCGACAATTTACGTGGCTGGTGAGCTGCTTTATTTGTTCCAGATGTATGTGATTTACATAGAGGCAAATTCTTGTTGCTGTAGTGAATACTTTTGCATGGAATACCCCCATAGCGTCGGAAATAACAGAATTTGTGTACCCCTTTTGCAGTCCCATCAAAACGGCAGTGACCTTTAAAACACCGCAAATGTGCCATTGGTATGTCTGGTATTTCGCGCAGCTGAGAATTTCCTTCATGTTTTCTTATATTTCCTGTTTATGGATGGCATAGGCAACAGCGATTGAAGGTAGTACGTTTCCATGGTGCAAAAAGACTGCTTTCAGGCTATGCATGGAAGAGGTTGTAAATAATCGCCATTCTTCCCGATTGTACCTGATGTTCATTGCTGCCATCAGACCCTCCACGTACTTACAAACGCTGATTTCACTTTATGTTACGAAAAACTCCTCGAAGTCTTTTTGGCTGAAGCCAAGTGCTGTCACTTTCACAATGTCGTATAGAAAAATACAGTTTTGTTTTGTTCTTCGTCAGTTCTAGATCTGTGATTGGGTCGGGGAGTTCTTTCTGCATGATCCTGTGTGGTTCAGCTAAGGTTACGTTCAGCAAAAATTTCAGATCTCTTGAAGTAGAGGGCTGTGCTGTTTCTTCGGGTCTAGGGAAAAACTGTCGGTGGTTCTGGAGTAGGCAGACATTCACAGTGAGGCACTAGGCGAATATCCGACGGTATATTCGGGTACTCCACTATCTACGTTTTCTTCTTGGTAATCCCTTTCTGAATACGAGGCACCGTACAGAAGTAGCAGTCTGTGAGGTGAGCGCGCTACTCGTCCGCTCAGCGGTAACTCCTTCTTAAGAGATCCCCTTCATAACTTGGGAACAAGTGCCAGTTCTCAATTATTAATGTCATTTTCGTGTTCATCACCCCAAAATTATCTAATATTAAGTATTCTAATTTCCGAAATTTTTTGTGTACTGCACAGTGTTATAAGAGACCTCCCTCATAACTGAATCGTGGGCTTTCTGGAAATCAATAAATAGCTAATGTACTGCCTCATTTTTTTTCAATTTTTTCTTAAGTATTTGTCAAATGACTAGTAGTTACCTGTTACTTCGAAATCCACACTGATGAACCTCTATCATTTCATCTGTATATAAAGTTAAACCTGAGAAAATAATGTTGGAAAACATTCTGTAAGTAATTGCTAACAGTTATCTGCTTCGTTAGTTGCTACAATCTGTGATCTGCTTCGCCGCCTTCGCTGTACTGCCACTGAACTGCAGTGGTACTAGCTGGACTCGAATCCAGACAGTCACAGCTGTTGTAACATTGTAACACCGTAAGGACTGTTGCTAAAGGAGCACGACGTCGGTACACTTTCACGGAATCTAAACGCTTGGATGCAGGATAGCGTTCTGCCACCATCGAATGTATTTTGCTTAGCTAATCAGACCTCGTTCTGTAGGTGCGCTCCTGATACACTTCATACCGCCAGCTATCTCAGGCACTGGTTTGGAAGGGAAGCGTGTCTGTATTAACTACCTTACTGTAATAACATACACGAAAAACTATATACGTGTACCACAAGGAAACAAACACACTTGGGGGTGGTGATTCTAACCAACGATTCTGCCACTGAGCGGATATAATACCTCTCCTTTTGGAAAGCAAAGTACTGTTCATTTACTATAATATTCGTAATAACTTGGCCTGTCTTATTTCTGTTAACTTGTGACACCAAAACACTTTCTTACTTCATTCACAAGTTACTGTCGCCACTTAACTCGAAATCAGACGAAAAATAGGCCCAAGTTTCTGTTGTGTTTATATCTGTGTAGTGTGCCCGGCAACTCACAGTCTCTCCTAGAAACAGCTCTACATTTTCCTGACTGACATAATCTTCTCTAGCAAGAGCTTCTGAACTTCCAAATTATCATTTTCAGGGGTTTTAACTTGTAAATCTTCTGAGTTTCCAGTTATGTTTCCTGGTTACAGTAACACTTATTCTGATCGCTGCGTGGGAAGACTGCTGATATTAGCCCTCCACAATTAAGTCTGATCTGCTTACAATAAGAAACTACATATTCTGCTGAAAGGTAGAATTGTATAAGACTGCTGTAATAATTAGAGCAGATGAACAAATTGTGGTTGGTGTCCCGATGTCTTAGTGTAAGGCATTACAATCTGTTTTGTCAGTCCTAATACAAAGAGGTAGACTGACTGTTTCCTTCCGCTACTGTGGCAAATTCTTCTTATTCCAAATAGATTTAATAACTCTCTGCATCTCAGAATGAACCGTCCTACCTCCTGCTTTAATAAATTCTCTTGGAATTTGATCAGTATCTGGTGATTTATGTCCTTTTAACTTTTCATAGAAATCTCAAACCCAAAGGTACTGTGCTGAGGCTGTAGTGGCTCTGTTGTATATATTCAAGTCTGAGTAACATTATTAACCCCTGTAAATCCAATACAGGTAAGTGTCGTTTTTAGCGACTTCATTTTGCGTTATTTCGCTTTAAAGCGACTTTAAAATGTACAGGTTTTTCGTCTTTACACGATGACGCTTTAACGCGATGTGGCATGGACGATCCATGGTCTCGCTTATAGAATTTACACGATAATTTTCAGTGTAACGCGATATGGCGTAGATGATCCGTGGTCACGGTCATCTTCTGCATGAGGCTAGCAGGAAGTGACGTCAGTAACACGCCATTAGTCACGTATATGGATTGATTACGTTGGTGATATAACCACGCAGCTCATTTAGTTTACTCTTCAACAGCATTGGCTTTTCTTACCAATATCAGAAACGAAAATCTGCATCACCTGTTACAATCCAAATGAAAAAATAAGCGAAAGACAATCGGTATTGAAGAGAAATTAGACTAATAAGCCGACTTGAAAAAAGTCAACGAATTGTTGATATAGGCCATAGTGTTTGACTTGCTCAAAGTAACGTACATACAATTCGTGAAAACGTTGATATAATTAAAGGAAATGCTATGTCAGGAACTAAATATTTTTTGTGTAGCAAGACTACAGCAGTCCTATCTGAATGAACCGAACCAAAAAACTTTGCAAGTCAGTCTCTTACATTTCTATTGCATTATAAATAAATATTTATATTTTTTGTAGCAATGTATGTATACTGTAGGAAATGTGTATATACTCTATATACAGTACATACAACTACAGTTCCTTGTGTCCATTAGTGGTATAGTCACACACTATATAGACTGAGGTTGTCAGTCCCCTAATCACCAGGAAATACATAGTTTTAATTGGGAATTTTGTGTTCGATTTGCGCGAACTTTTTCAAGACCGTAAGCCTGGCGTAAAACTACATTTACCTGTGGCTGATAGAAACGGTTCTTCCACCTAGGCAAAAGACTGTGGAAGTCAGCAACAAGTACGCCCTTCTCATCTTTTACTATATTAGTTCTAGTCTGGTAAAAGTTCTTAAAGCCATTGATACCCGTGTAAAAGCCTCTGATATTCGTGTTCTTACATTTTAAGTTCAATACTTTTAGCTTTCAGATATTACCTATTTATTTTTTCTGAAATGTCTACTAGCTTTACGTCTTACATTGATCAGATTACCTACATTACTTTGGTTTGGATCCTGTAACCACTTCATTTTAGCCAGCTTTCTTTGATCTAAAAATTTTGAAAACTCTTTATCAAACCATGGTTTAAGCCACCATATTATTTGAAATTATATTTAATTAAACTGTGATAAATATAATGTATTAGATGTTACGCAGTGGGTACTGGGTTTCCTTCCCTGGGCCGTAAATCATCGATGTAACAATCCGAATAATCCCACTAGTGTCGCCACTTCTTATACGTCTTCCTGATGCAGCCTGTACCGTTATTTCCCGCTTCAAAAGACGCGACAAGTGATAGGACGCACCTCGTGACTCTCGTGGCGTGGCGGGCCCAGGCGTAGTGACGCTAACCGAGCAACTGGTGACTGCTCGGGACTGGGTTTGACGGTGCTGAGTTCGATTGTTTTAGCCGTTTTATTAGTGATTGGTGGAGTTGAGCAAAATCCTGGTCCTGGTGTGGAGGCAGAAAACGCCATACAACTCGTATGTACTGGATGCGGCAGGAACCTAAAGTCGGGATTCCAATGTGAACTGTGTGGAAGTTGGTATCATTACAGCTGTGGAAGCATAAAGGTTCAAATGGCTGAGAGAGAGAAGTGGAGCTGTGAAAAGTTTAAGACTGAAAGGTTTTTAAAGCTGCAGGAAGATTTGCAAAGCGCACTGCGACAAACTGATGATCTTAAATTTAGAAGCAGGGAGCTTGAAGTAAAGTTGCTGCTGGTGGCAGCCGGGAAGAGGGACACAGTGCCTGCTAAGCAAAAGTCTGCCAAGTGCATGTGGTTGGTGACTCAGTGTTGCGCACTGTTGGAGCTGAACACAGATATGATGGTGGAGTGTTTTCCGGAGATTAGAACTGAAGAGCTACACAGAGTCATAGAACAGAGGGATCTAGGTAGTCCAGAGACTGCTATTATTCACGTCGTTACGAATGACTTGAGAGCAGTGAAAAATCTTGATTTCGTAATGGGAGAAGTATATGCATTGGTGGCTACGGCAAAGAGTAAACTCCCGAACTGCAGACTTGTCCTGAGTGGAGTGTTGCGGCGTAGAGATGTGTCATGGAGGAGTATTGGGGCACTAAATGATAGATTCGACTGGGTAGCAAACGCCCTTGAAGTTACTTTCGTTGATCCGAACAGCTGGATAGAGGAGGGGATTTCGCTAGAAATGGGCTGCATCTGAATGGAAGAGGAAAGAGACGACTTGGACAAGTATACTCTCGAGTTAGTGGACTAGATGACGGAGCATCGACAGGGTGTAAGATGGGACTAAATCTGGAAGATGGAACCCACAGAATGAGGAAAACCAGGGAAACGCGGCGACCATCGATGGAAGAACAAAAGACTTTGCATGAAGAAAGTGGTCCAGTGATTAATAAATTGATGAATAGGGAAGTTGAGGTTAGGGCAAGGGTTAAATCTGTATCTGTGGCATCTGCATATAGCATTGAAGGTAAGTCGCTAGTTGTGCTGCAGGTTAACTGTAGGAGTATTTATAATAAAGAATTAGAAGTCTGGAACTTAGTTGACACGTACAACCCCGATGTTGTCATAGGCACAGAGTCATGGCTTAAGGAAGATATTAACAACGCTGAAGTATTCAGGGCCGATTTTACAACTTTCAGAAGGGATAGGTGTCTCCGTAGTGATGGAGTTTTTATCTGTATCAAAAATTTCGTTACCAGTAAGGAGTTGTGGGCAGAGAAGGATTTTGAGATGATAGCAGTCGAAGTAAAAGGAATGGATCCAAAATATACGTGGAAAATTATATGTATGTACAGAGCTCCAAATGAGGACATGTTGGCGATTGAAAGATTAACAGCCCGTACCTTAGATACGCGAAATTTAACGAAGCGAAGCCTTATAGGCGGTAATTTGAATTTACCTCAGGCAATTTGGAACAGGGACGCGGAAAAATCAAGCAGATTTCAGGCGTTTGTAAACAATTTGGTATGGGATAATGGTTGTACTCAGGTAGCGAGTGGCCTCACAAGAGGGGAGGCGATGTTGGACTTCTACCTTCTCAGACCTGAAAGTTCACTTATTTCTTGTAACATTGTTCCCGGAATCAGTAACCATAATGAGGTGTTATTAGAATTAGAATGGGACAAAAATTGTCGTGGGCCACAAGTTGAAAGAACAGTCCCGGTGTACCATAAAACGGATGTTTTAGGCTTGCAGGCCTTTCTTCGGGAAAAGTTTGAACTAAGGGCTGGAAATGGTAGTTGTGTGGAGGAGATTTGGAATAGTTATAAGGACATAATTTTCGAGGGTATCAAAATGTTATGTACCCAAAAAAACTCTGAGTAAGAATCCTGACCCTGAATACTATAATAGGGAATTAAAGAGGCTAAAGTTAAAGGCAAGGAAAGCGTATAATAAGAGAAAATTTGGACAGCATTACCAAGCTGATCTGAACCGATTATCAAAAGAGTTACTGGTAGCTAAAAATAAGGCTCAGGAGACATTTTTATGTTCGGTTTTACAAAACGAAGGCAGATGCTGGACAGAGTTCTATGTTAAAAGACGTAAGGGAAATAGAGAAAAGATTTCGGTGATCAAAGACCATAATGGCAAGCTCATCACAGAGCCAATAGAAAAGGCCAACACCCTAAACTCCTATTTTGCGTCTATATTTAGTTGCAAACGTAATAATCCTCAAATTCAATCAACGGACGTAGGAAAACCCTTCACCGTTAGTATAAACAGCATAAGGAAGCGATTAGCAGCAATCGGGAGAAAGAAATCCGTTGGACCAGACGGCATTCTTGGGGAAATTTTAAAGTTAGGCGGGGAAGCCATGATTCCATACCTCGCGAGACTGCTGGATATAACGATGAACAATAATTCTATTCCAAGTGACTGGAAAAAAGCTATAGTGGTCCCCATTTACAAAGCTGGAGACCGATCGGTAGTTGGTAATTATAGACCGGTCAGTTTAACCTCGGTGGTTTGGAAACAAATGGAACATATATAGCAGCGTACCTAAGAAAAGTCTGGGAAACGAGTGGGTGGTTATATGAGGGTTAGCATGGTTTTAGACCTGGATACTCGTGCGAAATTTAAGTAGTCACGGTCTGTCAGGATATTGCTGATGCACTGGACGAGGGAGTCAGGAGAGCCGCAATAGTAATAGATTTTTCAAAGGCCTTCGATCTAGTTCCCCATGATAGGCTACTTATGAAAAATGCGGAAACCGGAGTGGATTTGAGGGTAGTTGTATGGGTTAAGGAATTTCTCTCAGGACGTTCGCAGAGAGTTAGAGTAGACGGGCAAATATCTGAGGAAGTCAGAGTAACCTCAGGAGTGCAGCAAGGGAGCGTATTAGGTCCTCTACTGTTCCTCGCTTATGTGAATGATATTTGGAGGAACACTAAGTCTAATATACGGCTGTTCGCAGATGATTGCATAATATACAGGAAAATAAATGACAGTAGTGACATTGATAAATTACAAAAGGACCTAAATAAATTAGGGAAATAGGCTTTAGAAAATGAAATGAAGATAAATCCAGGTAAAAATAAAGCGGTATGCTTCACAAACGGTAGAGCGAAGGAAGGAATAAGGTATTATTTTGGGGATCAATTAATTTCGGAGGCAAATAGCTTTAAATATCTAGGAGTAAGTATACGCAGTGATCTGAACTGGGCAGATCATGTAAATTATACACTACGAAAGGCATGGAAGGCTCTTCATTTCATAATGCGGATACTCAAAAAGGTAATAATAACACGAAACGTCTAACTTATACGGCCCTAATGAGACCGATACTTGAGTATGGGGCGGTGTGTTGGGACCCATACAGAGAAGGCCAGGTAAGCGCTTTAAATCGCGTACAAAGAAAGCGGCTAAATTTGGAAATAACACTAATGAGGCGGGCTGGGAAACATTGCCACAGCGCAGAATGATAGCAAGAATATGCGCTCTGTTCAAGGCATACACCGGGGGGCCGGCTTGGAAAGCGATAGGGGATAGACTACTAAAACCATGCTACCTGAGTAGGGAAGATCATAATATAATAGGAAAATTAGGACTAGAAAATATTCGTTCGCAAATAGGACCATTAAAAACTGGAATCAACTGCCTGCAGACTTACTGGCGTCTTTCCCCTGTAAATTAAGCATTTTAGGAACAGAGTTAAGAAGGTAGTTACAAACAAAGGGAATTTAAGTGGGGTTGAGTGTATATAAGTGAAGTGCCGTTAAGTGAAGTGAAGTGTTGTGTGTAAATAATTTGTATGGGTATATTGTGTTTGTGTACGTATATTGTATCTGTGTGGGTATATTGTAATTGTGTAGGTATATTGTATTAGTATGGGTAGATTTTATTTGTGCAGGTATATTGCATTTGGGTGGGTATATTGTGTTTGGGTACATATATTATATTTTTATAGGCATATCATGTTTGTGTAAGTATTGTGCAATGTGTGGGTGTATGGTATTTGTGTAGGTATATTGTACTTGTGTAGGTATGTTATAATTGTATGGGTATATTGTAATTGTGTGGGTATATTGTGTTTATGTGTATATATTGTATTTGTATAGGTATATTGTATTAGTGTGGGTATATTGTAGTTGTGTGTGTGTATTGTAATTGAGTGGGTATATTGTACTTATGTAGGTATATTTGTATTTGTGTAGGTACATTGTATTATGTGGGTGAACTGCCAATACGTGTACTGTAATTTGTGCTGTTCCGTTTATGTAGGTGTTATTGTATTGTGGTGTCTGCACTAGTGTAAGGCTACTGCCACCGGGTGAAAGCCCAATTGCAGTAAGAAATTATAATAATGATGATGATAATAATAACAATAATAATAACAGCAAGGAATTTCTGCGGACTTAATAATCTACAATTCTTTTTGTTATCAAGAAGCAGGATGGTTTTAAGGGTCTTTTTTCAGGGGAGGGAGGAAATGCTTTGTATAAGGCAGTAATTAAACACGGAGAGAAAATTCCCATTGTGAGAGACACGGGATGTAGGTCTTCGGAAAACCAAATGCTGTTTCGTTGGCCCATGCATTAGATGATGGAGACTTGCTAACGCACAGCCTACAACTTCTGTGCTGCACAAGCACACCTCAATTTTATAAACAATGCCGTAACTTCAGTTAGTGTTACAGTTATGGCAGAAAATGCAGGCGTTACAGCGTATAAACCCTAGGCAAAATACGTGTGTAATTATAGCACGTATTGCCCAGTACAGGGCTGACAGGGCTAAGCTCGTTACAAAAACATGTAGTTTCCTGCCATGTGGCGCATTGCTGATGTCACAGTCACACATTATGGGAAAGGTACCCTTCCTTCCATACTGCTTCATCCGGTCACAAACAGACCATCTATATGTTATTCAGATTTCTCAGTGTTTCGTAATATATTACTCCCTTTTTGTTTTCGCTTCATCTGTTCTGTTCTTCGAGTTCTTGAATAACTTTACACCTGAGACCTCTTGCGTACCTTACTTTGACCCTTTAAGGACAAACAGTTGGTTCTTTGTCTAATGTGAAGACAGGGCCACGTTTTCCCTAGACAGCCTATTTGTACATATCTTCCGATTTTTAGAACCTAGCGATTATGTCCTTAACAATACTGACCGATTTATCTTTGCAACGAAGGCGTAGTGTGTTTCTGTGAGACAAAAACTTAATTCACACCTACATATTGAAGCCTAAGTATAAGAAATAACATAAAAGTAAAGTTACTCCTGTGCACACCATGAAGGCATATGGGGGGATGCAGGTATAGCACAGCACATTCTTAACCTCGGCACTAGATTGAAGTGAGTTGTCAGCATCACTCCTTGGGCACTTTGTCCTCGGGGATAAAACCCCTGATCCATTGAGAAGGGGCTGAAGGGAACCAGGATAAACTTTCTCGCGCTCTCTCCTTCTCTCTGTATATAGGTCTATAATATTGAATATTCAAAGCGTTAAGTAGCGCAGTGCACCAAAAGAGTTGTGTTTTCACTTTTCTAACACGGTGTGTAAGCACAATCTGTAGTAAAACTCGAGCGAAGAATAGGTGCTGTGGAAAGTCCTGTGTTATAAAATGGACGGAAAAAATAAAAGCAAAAATCTCGGATAACGACAAATTGTATTATTTTCTAGTTCTGAATTCTATAAAACAGTCATACGTCACAATTTAATGGAGCAGTGAGACAGACAATTCTATAAATCATGATAATCCGAACTCCAGTGTCACACAAAGGCGTAGTAAGTAGCCGTTGGTTCACAGCTGCAATAAATACCATTGTTAGTGTTGGAAAGAAGGTGGCTTGAAAAATGGTGACAACACGTGACTGGAATCTGAAAAGAAAATGTGAGAAGGCTACACGTCTCGCTTCCCACATTTGGTGTCCCGCGATAATTTTCAGCCTACCGTTGTTACATTATAAGCAAATAGAGGCTTGTGGTTTAATGTATGCGTAAGTGTTCTCAACCAGCTGTCAATTTTCCGTAGCCTGTATGAGCTTTATGCAAATCTATGAGCTTTTAGAATTTTACGGAGGTCAGAACGTAAGTTTTCTGAGTCATGACACCGCGTAGTCTGTCAAAAACTTACAAATGTTTCGGGTCATGTGTTGTCTCCTTCTTCAAAGAAGAAGAGAAGTTTCCTAACCGAAATTGAACATGTAGGCAGCACGTTTCTGCGAAAGTTTGGAACGTATTTCCCAAATTGTAAGGGGTAACAACCTGACAACAATTAAGCAAACTTATGGTGAAGTGATGACGTGATAGTTATAACCTAAATTTTTTTTATTTCCACTAGCATAAACTAAATACTGAACTACATATTAATTCGAAGTTGGTCGTAGTTAAAATAGACTGATTTCAGGTCTTGATGATCAGGCTTATGTTAGAACTGCATAATTAATCGGAGAGACATAACTGAGCCAGTATGTTTACTAGGCTACGGACTGGACGTCCGCGGCTTCGTTGTTCGATTCCTGACAGGACCAAGGTATTTATTTACTCTCCAGTGCATCCAGGATGGCTCTGGAGCACCGGTCTTCTATTCTGTGTGTACTGGGAGCTCTTTTCCCGGGGGTTATTCCACGGGGTATGAAGCTGACGATTCACCTATGTGTGTAGTGTAGAGGTTAAGAATGAGTGGAAGGATACCTTCACACCGTCACATATGTTCGTGGCGTGAACAACGACAAATTTACTTATTACATAGCCAAAGTATTATGATCTTGAAATGTGGCATTTGGAACGAACCTTCCCAGCGGTATACCTTGTTGTCCCAGTGTCATGTTCCTTAACAAACACTAGACGAATTCAGAAGCTCATAATTATGTAATACTGTTTAGCAGCACATACCTAATTCATAATTTAATCTAGGTTCCAAGCTGATTTAATTAATGCTTTGTGACGCTAAGTCTATATTTCAAACGACATTCGCGGTTTCAGTTGCTATGGCTCTGTTGTTCAGTTGAGAATTATACAACACTGCATTCCATTTTACAGTTTAATTAATGATGCCGTCTGCAGCCCACGTAAGTATGCAGTGTCAAATGTTAGGACTTTTATGAACGATGATTTGGACAAGATATGGAAGGAAACAATGTGGCCTAATTTTTGATAATGTCCTGGAATTTGTCTGCAGGGACTAAAGAAACTGCGTAAAAGAGAATATATAATTATAACCAATATCGAGACCACTTATATATTGGAATCCTCCTGCAAACGAAGCGGTATTACCGTAACGTAGAGAAATGTTTGTAGGATAGAAAGCCAAATACATAATTGTTTTTTCCTGTACCTAACCATGCCTCACACCCTCCTGTCTTCCAACACCAACAGCAAAACACGCCAGAAATTCTCATACTTCCCTTACCAATAATTTAAATTGCAAAAACCTTTCATTATTTTTTATTTGACAGAAGAGGTAACTAGGCCTCCTTTGCAATAAAGATTTATGCTTAATTAACATTAGGTCCTGGACGTAACTATACAAAGAGATGATACGGATATAGGCCTATGGACACTGGTATTCCAAAATCGGAAGATAGAAATGGAAATAAAAATATTAAGCTGCATAGGTAACAATGTATATTGTCAAATTTGTGCTACCTGAAAACAGACCGGTGCTTCGTGAGACTCGCAGCTCAAGCGCGGCAGGAACGCATCAGCCAGCAGCACAGAACCTACGCCCCTGGACGTTACGTCATGCCTAGTAAGATGACTACGCATTATCTCAGACTTGTTTACTTCTATATTGTAAATTTACTGCAGTCATTGGACATGTGGTAGCAACTAATAATGCTGTCCTATCAAAATTACAGCTATTAAATACAGCCTGCAACATGATCTCACTGCAGCGAGTGGATGAAGCTACAGTGAAGCCACAGAAATATGTTCTACCGATAGCGGGGCAGACGGTGCTTAAGGCTTTCATTCCTTTCCCTACTGTTGTATTCCCCTCGGGCCGCCTGTGGCCTGTGTCACGCAGCGTGAAGAGCATGTCGCTAGTGACTTTGTCATTAGCAACGTCTATGTGTAGACAATGAATAGATAAATAAAGGCAAATATACTGAATAATTTTGGAAGGGTACCGTAATATCTCAAGAGAACAGTGGAAGTCATCTCATGGGGTTCCTTTCTGTAGCTTCTGTTTGCCCTATCGTAAAAATACGTGCATATAATATTTCATCGCTGCTTCGAGGAGCGAGTTAGCAGAAGATTTAGCAAGTCTGAACCGTATTCATAAGTTCGTATTTCGAATGTCGACTGGGGTACCGAGAGCCCTGATAGGGATTTTGGGCTAAGTGGCTTTCCCCAGTCCCTTGCGGCGAATACAAAGCAACCCACCGTTGCCTTTCCAGTCATTTCAATTGAAGAACCATAATCGCCCTCTTGCCACACACAGCGCTGAATAAATTATGTAGTTGACAAACATAATTAGTAGTTATTATTCCAAGACTTGATCGTCCCTAGTGGGCCACGGCCTCCTCATTGTCGAGGCTTCACTATCATACTCAGACACACCACATGCGGTAGGAATCTTCTGGAAGGTGATCAGCCCGACGCAGAGACCTCTACCTGACAACACACAACATTCTCAAGAAAGAGACATCCATGCCCTCGGCGGTATTCGAACCCGCAATCCCAGCAAGCGAGGGGCCTCAGTTCCACGCCTTAGACTGCACGGCCACTGGAATCGGCACGTTTAACGTTTTATGAACAAATCACTCGATGTTGGCTTTTGAGAAAGAGAAGCTGGCTACTAAATTGTAGACTGTTTTGCAACGAAGTAGCTAGGTTCAGCTCCTAGACATAAATAATTTGGAACATAGGCCTGTAAATTTTACAAAGGTGTTCTTTGCAAATTTACGGTCTTTCACGGACTTCGTGTTAATTCTTTTAATGACTTGACGTCCCTAGTGGGCCTAAGACTCCTCATCATCTAGGTTCCGCTCAGACACACCACAGTTGGTAGGACTCCTCCGGACGAGTGATCGACCCGTCGCAGAGGCCTCTACTTGCCAACACACGACACTCAGAAGAGACAGCCATCCGCGCCCCGGCAGGATTTGAAACCGCAATCCCATCAAGCGAGCGGCCGCAGACCCACGCCTTAGATTGCGCGACGCGGCCACCGGGATCGTCTCATGTTAATTTAGTTCAGATAAAATTGAATTATTCTTATCCGCCTTTTGCTGATATATTATGGTATCAATGAGTGGTAAAACTGACAACATAGAGCAAATAATTGTTGAAAACAGGCCGACACGGTTGCATAATTTCCCTTGGCATTTAATTAAACTTTCATTCCCAAGCCTTTTGTGTTATGTAAGTATCTACGGAACTGACAAAAATTTTCTCAACTGTATTAATGCTAGCTCGGCAATCCCGGCCAGCAGACGCCTCACATTTGCTGAATAGTGTATATTGATCCATTAAACGAAAAAGTGGAGAAAATAAGAGGTCCATAAATGAAAAACGTATTTAATTCTGAAGCAGGGGCGTAACTACAGTTGTTTCACGTTTTCTGACGATTTTAAATCTTTCATAACATTAGGAACATTGGGGATTCTAAACTCTTGCAGTCCGGCTTTGATCCTGTACAACAGTGGGGCTAAAAAATGGCATAAAACTGAATGTAAGAAAATTCGTTTGTATCTTTTACTCGCAAAACAAACAGTATCTACGTCATACATAAATTAGGATGTACTCAAACTGCTCTTTCCCAATGTGTTAAAGATTTCGGAGTATTTTTAGACACTATGATCCTTTCCATTATTATGTAGACCATACTGTTACGCAAGCTTTAAAATGTTAGGGTTTATTCGTTATGTTACGTTTTCCTCTTCTGACCAGAGACAGAGTTGTTGCTTGGAGAGGACTCTCCAGTTTAACACAAATATTTATCCTTTCGTTATTCACAATCCTAAAACTTGCTAGACTCATTAACCGGAATTTATAGTTAGATTAGTGATTTATATGATACGAGATAAGCTAGAGCAAGAATAAAATTTTTTTCTAAATTGGGACATTAGAACTCTTGGCTATCATTTGGAACGATTGTACAGGCGGACCACCCGAGCTCAGAGGAAGACAGCAGATTTATAAAAAGAGGGAGGTATTTCGGCAGCACTCTTCAAAAGCAATATGACTTTTTACCTAGTCTGCCAACGTCAGAAGTAGCGTAGATTTGTCGCAGCTAGAAAGATAGGGAATTGTAAACTTGACAGGGGTTTCCGGCAATGAATTTCCAGGTGGGTAAGCCAATCTAGCTATGCAGCTTGGTGCATTAGGACGCTAGAGGTTTCAACAGAGTACTTTCAGAAACTTTAAAGCCTTTTGCGGAGCCAAACAACATTTAGGTTTTGAAATTTTAACTTTCTGACGTATGGTAATTAAGGAATATTTGTACAGTGGCCAATAGCAATTTCAGGTTTCCTTGCCGTGTAAGGAGAACTTCTCTCCTCTTGGCTGTTACGCAGTCCAAGCCTTGGACTGCTTGGCGCTTGAAGATGGGAGCGATACATTGTCCCGAACCGTCGGTAATTAACTACCAATCTACGCTGCGTAACATTCCAGAACAGCGAAGAATTCAGCCAATAAGAAATTGGTAGCGGGGTCGAATTTGATGCAGTTGTGCGAAAAATGCCTGACTGTTTGGAATTAGCCAGACGGGACGCATTATTTTGTCATTTTGCATCATTATTATTTCAAAATTATCAAATAGATATTTTAAGTAGCCGCAGCATTTTGTTTGGATTACAGTGCAGTAATGCGAATTCTTCACAGCGACACCAGAAAAGTGACAGTGTAACATTCATCATTTCCAATATTTTCAACAACAACAACAACAACAAAAATAGAAATCTGTGTTTCGTGAATTTTGTGTGTTATAGGTGCGCAGCAATTTGGACTGACAGGCTATGCATACCTTGAATTTCGTCACATGATATAATCCTTGAGAAAAGCCTCGTTTTTACCACGAATCTAGCGAGCTTTCTTACCACATGTGCACGGCCAGTCCTTCAAAAACTTGATGGCTCCCTGACCGGAATTTGAAATAAGATCAGCCAGAAAATTCAGCCATGTTTTGCTGCCGTAAGGTAGGGCACGAGGTAGCTAAGGACTCTTCAGATTCCTGTTACACTCCTAGTACATTTTCGCCTTCATGGACACATACGTGCGAATTAACACAACTTACTCGCGTTTAGGACAGAAAAAGTCCCCTCTAGATGTTTTCACTCCTGAAGACATGATCGTTTTTCAGTTTTGGGCATATTGTGTTCTGTGCTGCCCCTATGGTTTAGGCCCTTTCCATTTTTTCCTGGCCGGAAGTGTAAAAAATAAACCGAGAAACACGAATAATAAATTATACATAACAGCCAGTAATTACGTAAAATTGTACATAGTTTCATGTACATTTTGTGACCCTCCAGCTTTGTTGCATAGTGGAGGACTGCCAACATTTCCTTACTGAAGAAACCGATATGTTACAAAATGTTAAAAATGTTGAGTAGGGCTTTAGACTGGAAGCCTTCTTTGTTACGAAGCTGATCGTTAGCAGATTCCTGTGCTTAAGGCAATGAAGTTTTATTTTGCATAGAAAGCAGAAAATTTCTTGGGTAGGTTAGCACCTATTAGCTTGTCAAGGGCAGTACCTCACGTAGTTAATTCTTTGGCTGTTTCCCCCGTACGCGCTTCACAACCCTGATATGTCGTACACTTTAAATTGATTAAGCCTTAAATGTCTCGTCTTAGCCAAAGTGACAGAACGTAAAGGACCGTTTGTTGGACACCTTCGTAGCTTCCCACGTTTTACACGTTCGCAGCTACCCCGTTTTACAAATCCGTAGCTATCCACAGCCTACATGCACATAAGGACCCACAGTCTACATATTTGTAGCTACCCACATTCTACAAGTTTTCAGATTTTCTTACTTAACACATTTGCATCTAGTCACATTCTACACACCTGTAAGTACCCATACCCTGTAAACTTGTAAGTATCCGCATGCTAAATATCTGTAGCTACGAACACTCTACACTTCTGTAGGTACGCACATTCTGAACATTTGCTGCCAGCCACACTCTACACACTTCTAGCTAGATCGCAATAAACAGTAACTAAAAGAATAATAAGAACTGTGACTAGTTTTTTCCTTCAGACAAAATCAATGAGAAATTTGAAGGAAAAAACAAGCGTAGATGTGGATGTGGTGGAAGGAGGTGTTTTGCAGCAACAACTCCGAAATCCAGCAGACAAATTTACAGTATATAAAACGGCTGTTGTTCCTACAGACGCAAAAGGAAGAAAAACTCGCCACGGATACCTCCATGAAAATCCCTGGCTTTGCCAAGGCTAAACATTATCCCATGAGACATTAGAGCTACATCTTTCTTCTTTAGCCCGTCTGCAGTGAGCTGAGGTACGTGTGGTTCATATCACAGCTGTCTAGTAGTCAAGGATAAGCTAAAAATTTATAAGAATTCTTGTTAAAATTGCGGTAACATAACATTCTGTGGGTCAACTAGCACGTCGAAGTTAGCAGAACGCCTGACTACACACACACACACACACACACACACACACACACACACACACACACACACAGTTTTTTACAACTAGACGTGTAACAAGAATAAAAATATTTAAAAACGAATAAAATAAATTTAATATATTTCTTTCTTTCTTGTTATTAAACACTTAATAGATTTTTATAATGCTTTCTTACACACATAACTGTTTTACATTGTCAGGTAAAATTGATCTCCTTTACCTGTTTGCTCTCCATGTTAGGTGGGTCCCTGTCACCACGGCATGGTGCGTCCTCAGGTTGCGGATGGAGGAACGACCTCCAGTTATGGGGGGTAGCTGCGAATACATTGAATAAGCAGTCGCGGACAGCTGACAAGGGGTGGTCCTCCAGCTTGGGGGTTGGGCGAGGTGCTAACAACTCCTCACCGTAAAAAACTATTATGTTACGAAACACATGGACAAACCTCGGACCTGGACCGATTCTTTGGCACGACCCCAACTACGGAAAAGGGACGTGAGTTTGAGAACATGGAATGTGAGGAGCATGTATAGGTCAGGGTCACTTATGACAGTGGCCAGGGAATTAGCTCAGCATAAGTTAGATTTAATGGGTGTACAGGAGGCTGGTGGGACAAAGAAGGGACTGTAAGAGCCGGGGAGTATATTTGTTCTATGGCAAAGGGCAGGAAAATCATCAATTGGGAACAGGTTTTTTGAACACCAGAGAATAGTATCAGCAATCAAGAGCGTGGAGCTTGTTAGTGAGACGATGTCATACATAGTGCTGAGAGGCCGCTGGTGTAATATCATTGTTCTGAATGCGCATGCGCCAACGGCGAGAAAGGTGATGATTCATATGACAGTTTCTATGAGAAATTAGAAGGGGTTTTTTATCATTTTCCTGAGTACCATACGAAAATTCTATTAGGAGATTTTAATGCAGAAGTGGGGAGAGAGGGTACTTTCAAACCGACTATTGGGAATGAGAGTTTACATCAAGATAGTAATGATAATGGTGTTAGAGTAGTAAACTTTGCCACATCAAAGAATCTAGTTGTCAAGAGCACGATGTTCCCGCACCGAAACATTCATAAATACACCTGGGCCTCTCCTGATGGGAAGACTCACAATCAGATCGATCACATATTAATAGATAGGAGATGGCATTCGAATATACTCGATGTGTGATCTTTCAGGGGAGTTGACTGTGATACTGGTCACTATCCGGTGGTTGCAAAAGTTAGGGAAAGACTGGCAGTAAGTAAACAAGCAGCACAGAAGTTTGATGCAGAGAGATTTAATCTCAAGAAGCTAAGTGAACTAGAGTTTAGGAAACAGTATCAGCTTAAGATCTTAAACAGGTTTGCAGCTTTGGAAAACTTAAATGCTAGTGAGGACATACATAGGGTTTGGAAAAACATGAACGGAAGCAGCATAAACCATGGTTTGATGCAGAATGTGGAGAATTTTTAGATAAAAGAAGCAGGCTAAAATTCAGTGGTTACAGAATCTAAACCAAAATAATGGAGATAATCTGCACAACGTAAGACGTGAAGCCAGTAAACATTTCAGGAAAAAAAGAGGGAATATCTGAAAGCTAAAATTAATGAACTTGAAACAAACAGTAAGGATAAGAATATCAGAGACTTGTGCAGGGGTATCAATGACTTCAAGAGGGGGTACCAGCCTAGAACTAATGTAGTAAAGGATGAGAAGGGCGACCTGGTTGCAGACTCCCACAGTATTTTGGCTAGGTGGAGGAATCATTTCTCCCAGCTGTTGAATATACACGGGGTTAATGATGTTATGCAGACTGAAGTACATACGGCAGAGCCACTAATGCCTGAGACCAGTGCCTTTGAGGTTGAGATGGCTACTGAAAAGCTAACAAGACACAAATAACCAGGTACTGATCAGATTCCAGCAGAATTGATTAAAGCAGGGGGTAGGATAATTCGGTCTGAGATCCATAAACTTATTATCTCTATTTGGAATAAGGAGGAATTGCCTGAGGAATGGAAGGAGTCAGTCATTGTGCCTATTTATAAGAAGGGTGATAAAACAAATTGTAGTAACTATCGAGGCATATCACTTTTGTCAGCTACGTATAAAATTGTAGCCAACATCTTTTTGTCAAGGTTAACTCCACGTGCAGAGGAAATGATTGGGGATCATCAGTGTGGATTTCGACGTAACAGGTCAACCACTGATCATATATTCAGCATTCGTCAAATACTTGAGAAAAAAATGGGAATACAATGAGGCAGTGCATCAGCTATTTATAGACTTCAAGAAAGCCTATGATTCAGTTAGGAGGGAGGTCTTGTATAATGTTCTCATTGAGTTCGGTATCCCCATGAGACTAGTAAGGTTAATAAAAATGTGCCTAAGTGAAACCTATAGCAGAGTTCGGGTAGGCAAACATCTGTCTGACACGTTCCCTATTAAGAATGGCTTGAAAAAAGGAGATGCTCTGTCGCCATTGCTTTTCAACTTTGCTTTAGAATATGCCATTAAGAGGGTTCAGGCAAACCAGGAGGGCTTGAAATTGAATGGTACACATCAGCTTCTGGTTTATGCTGATGATGTTAATATATTGGGCGGAAGCATACATAGTATAAAGAAAAACGCAGGAGATTTAGTAATTGCTAGTAAGGAGATCGGTCTAGAAGTAAATGCTGAGAAAACTAAGTACATGGTTATGTCTCGAAATAAGAATGCAGGACACAATCACAACATAAAGATAGATAATAGATCCTTCGAAAGGGAGGAAGAATTCAAATATTTTGGAGCAACCCTAACGAATCGAAACTCTATTCATGAAGAAATTCAGAGCAGATTGAAGTCGGCGAATGGTTGCTATTATTCGGCGCAGAATCTTTTGTCTTCCAGGTTGCTATCAAAAAACACAAAGATTAGGGCATCCAGAATTATAATTTTACCTGCTGTTCTGTGTGGGTGTGAAACTTGGTCTCTCACACTGAGGGAGGGACAAAGACTGAGGGTGTTCGAGAATAGGGTGCTGAGGTGGATATTTGGGCCTAAGAGGGACGAGGCAACAGGGAAGTGAAGACTACATAACGAGGAACTTAATGATCTATACTCATCACCAAATATTATTCGGGTAATGAAATCAAGAAGAATGAAATGGGTGGGGCATGTAGCACGTATGGGAAAAGAGAGGTGCATACAGGATTTTGGTGGCGAGACCTGAGGGAAGGCTCCCTCTTGGAAGACCCAGGCATAGATGGGAGGATAATATTAAAATGGATCTTCAAGTAGTGGGACGGGGGCATGGACTGGATTGAGCTGGTTCAGGATAGGGACAGGTGGCGGGATCTTGTGAATGTGGTAATTAACCTTCGGGTTCCATAAAATGCAGGAAATTTCTTGACTAGCTGAGAAACTGTTAGCTTCTCAAGAAGGCCTCTACTCTATGTAGTTAGTTAGTTAGTTAGTTAGTTAGTTAGTTAGTTAGTTAGTTAGTTAGTTAGTTAGTTAGTTAGTTAGTTAGTTAGTTAGTTACCTGTTTGTTTCCCTTTCGAATGATGTTCACATGCCGAGGTATGTCGCTCAAGTCACATTACACCAAGAACGATGCTTAGCTCACATTTTCATTCAACGATTACTCAAAACTCCAAACAGATTTTCACTTGGTAAATTTTGGTTGGTCTTAAAGTCACCAAACATTAATTTAATGCAAGAAAATGAATAACATAAAATTAATATAAAACAGTTTCACTAATCGGACACTTGAACTCGAATAAATATCAAATATCGGCAAATGTCCAAGCTCGAAATGCGTGTTGCTCTTAAGGCTATAAAATAATCCTTAGAGCGGGAAATTAGAGATTTTGGGTTTATTTCACTGACTGGCTTCATGCCGCTCAGTTTATAAAACCCGAACTTGCGCCATTTGATCCAGTTCCCACGGCAACGCTTTAAACACCTACAAAAATTTATTCCACAATTGAATCCTTTTCTCTATATTCGCAATCACATACAGCACAGAAAATTTAGCGACCTTCGGACTGAAGGTCTGTGCGAGGGGTGGGGTTTTCAACTCAATGCAAAAAACACATCACTTTTTTTAGTACAGAAACTGGATACACTGCAAAATCTCCCAGTTTACTAGCCCGCCCTAGGAGGCCTGTTCGAGGGAATGCGGTCTATGGCCGGTCACACTAAATTATGAATTTATAATATTCGTCTGTCTTGCAATACAAAATAAAAAGTCTCCTGTAAGGAAAGAGCAAATGAACGCTTACAAAGTAAAAGGGTTTACTGTAGAAATATGTTGCCTTGAATTCGCGAGTACTTTTGAGTTGTATTTCGCCATTCAAATATAAAGTTTTGACTTAAAAGCTGAAGGAAAGAGAATGCTTGGAAGATCTAGCTGTAATTTGGAGGATACCAAAGTGCATCACGACAGAAAAATGATTTGGTGTTGACTGGATCCATGAGGCTCAGCACAGTGACCAGTAGCGAGATCATGTCAACATGGAAATGAAACTTCACGTTCTACATCATGAAAAAAATTTCTTAACTGTTGCAAGCCCCATTAGCTTCTCAAGGAGGACCACATACTATGAGGTTAGGTAGTGCTTCTGTTTGAATTTGAAACTGCTTAAGGGAATATAAGTGAATAATTAATGGGTAACTTATAGCATAAAGAGCCCAATTTTGCTAAGGAACATGAACAACTCCACAGGGCGTACACAATAAATCTCATGTTGTCCCTTCAAAGTTTTGCACTTTGCTTCATTTTATTTGATGAACATGTCAATTGATCAAAGTTTATACCGTTAAATCATAGGACAGTTAATTAACAATGAAATGAAAAGGATGTAATCAGTGTAGCAACAACAACCGTCTGTCGTATCAAGCAGTGGCCGGGGGCTTCCCAGAAAGAACGAAGCACACGTCCTTTTTATCTTGCCAACAAATTGTGCCTCTCTTTGCAAAGAATGCAGTGTACTTGCTAGCTGTTCATGAAATTGCAGACGGATTTGCACTTAGTTTTCAAATTCCTTCATTTTTAAAATTTATGTATGTTTATTAAAACCTATAAACTTGGATATTGTTTTACCTTTCTTCAAAATGTTCAAAGTAACGACTCAGCCTTTTCAAAATGAAAGTGTTTTCTTTGGAAAAAGTATGCCAAATTTTACCTGATCGTTTAAACGTAATCAATGACCATTCTATGAAATTCAGTTTTTAACACTAATTCTTATTACATAGTTTGTATAATTACCTGATTATCAAAATTTATGAAATTTTTGCGTCACGAAACTTTTTGTTCATTTTTGTCACAAGCCTAGACATCCAACTGTTATAAGACTCTCAATTTGCTGGCCGTTTTAAGCAGCTGCATTTCTTGGCCACTGAGAGTGTAAAGACACAGAAGGCATTAGTTTCAATATATTTAACTACTGGAGGCTTTGTTTTCGAATAACGAAACTTACCACATTGACTTTCTTTGGTTTCAACGAAATAAGTGAATTGTGATCTGTTTTCACTAGCGCAAAGCCTGTTGGGTTTCAACAGGAAGTTTTTGCTTTTATCAACTTCAAATTTGGTCACATTTTATTTCACCGTTCTGTATTAAAATCTCTGAAGGACACACTGAAATATCACTGTTACTGACTTTTGCACACTGTGAACTTCAAAACTTCCAAAATATCAGCCTCAATTTTATTAAAGTACTAAGTTTGATAGGCTAAAACGGCGCACTTGGCGATGTTGCTATACAGAAGTATTTTTCAAACTTCTATTGGCAAATTTTACACTCCAGGAGCGACTAAGCGTACCTTCTAATTTCGTTTATTACTGTCGCCTTCTGTTGCTATTGGAAAATTCGTACGTCTACAAATTAGGAAGCTTTAGAGGCTTTTATATAGATTGAACAATGACGATCTGATCAGTTTCAAAGGTGTGTTTTAAAAAACTGGAGGCGCTAAAGAAGTAAGCTTACAACCCTGGGAGGTGTCTTTTCTTACAGCATTGGACTTGAGTGTGTACCCCATTTTTGTGTCTGCACAAATCCAGTAGTATATTTTTTTCTAGCAGTTCGCTATAGACATTGCCAGCGTAATTTATTCCTCGCATTGTGAAAACTTACGGAAATTCCTCAGTTAATAGAATGGAACTTAAGCCTGCAAACGTTTCTCGGGTTGGGTTGCCTTTTTACTCTCATACAGACAGTTGTGTTCCTAGGGGTCGCATCTGGTATTACGTCACTTCAGCATTTTACAAAGTAGTTTTGAAGTTCTCCTTTAAGTGTTTTATTTCTTTCTGCCAATTGTTTTATGTTAGATTGTTAAAATAACACAGGAAATTTATGCTAACTCCGTATGTGGATGGATGTGTGTTACCGATAAAAAATCAATTATGTTCTGCGTTGCGGATATAAAAAGCTAGTTATGTTCAATGTCTCTGTCGAAGGAGATCTCATAATGTTATAGCCAGCCTACTGTCGGTCTCTTAGTAAGTCAATATTTTCCCACTTGGAAATTTAGTATTTTTTCCTTGTGCCCAGGATATTTTACATACTTGGCTGCTTACACTAAATGAGGGTGTTTGAGAGCAGAGAGCGGAGTAGAATATCTAGATCCAAGAAAGGAAAGGAAAAACAGTACGAGAGCTTTATATTTTGTAGCCGTGAACAGATATTTATAAGGCGACTGCATCAAAGATGATGATATGAGTTGGGCATGTAAAAGAAAAAGATTTCTCTATTAAATTTAAGCCGGAAAACCTGAAGGGAGGACAGTACTGGGACATGGCAATAGAACAGGTGTTACGGAATTGATTTTGGGAGGCTGGATTGAATTCCTGTTGCTCAGGACTGAAACTGCTGGTTGGATTTCATGAACATGATAACACAATTTGTATTTCTATAACATGCACTAAATCTCATGAATCCTTGGGCAGTGATCAGCTTCTCAAGCAGGACTATGTTCGTTTAGCTATAAGTAGTTCCCTGCCATCACGTGAAATAAATTTTACATAAATACAACTGCGAACCGGGCAGATTGGGAATCACAGTACAAAGATACCGTCAGTATTTGAGATAATTGCATGGGCGTTACGTAGGCGCAGGCAGCGCCAATAATCACCCTGCTCATGCCCCTTACCCAGACGCGCCCCAGCGCTCTACTATAAAGTTGTGAGACGCGGGACCGCAGCCCGACAGATTTCAGGCCAGCCACACGATATCGAGCAGCCCCGCGGAATTCAAGTAGCAAGGAAGTGGTAAGTATCAGTCATGTTGTTATATTTCTTCCGTGCTTAACGGTGCAACAAAATCATTTGCAGCCTGAAGTTTAACTGCAGAATGCATAAAATTACTGTTCGTATCTCACAGTAAACACACTGCATTTTCATTGCACTTACAGAAGTTGAATGCTACTTAGCAAAATTATCGCGTTGTGAAAAATATACAAAACACATAAATGTACTGTATGGGTGAATCTTGAATTTTTTGTTAGGCAGCATTTTAAAAATCATGAGAAAAAGGCGAATATATCGTGGTCAAGAATTGATATCTTGTTATGTTTGATGATATTGTGAGAAATAAGAAAAGTATACAAAGAGACTGTGTGTGCAAAATGAAGACTTTTGGAATACTCAAGTGGATGGCATGTGTGCAAATCTCTCCTATTTAAAGGGCTAACTTTCTAGATTATCCTGGATTAAAATCCAGCTTAAAAGCTAGGATTTTGAATAATTTTTGAACAATGTACAGAATTTTTCCGGAGTAAGGTTAAGGGAATGTTTCTTCAAAATATAGCTTAAGACACGCACAAGATACGATAGCAGAATCAACAGCAAATTCTAATGCAAGTGTACCGGTGTGTAGAACATAATTTCAGTGTTCTTGTTGAGACAAAACTACGGAAGATAAGTCACGACCATACGGATTTTATGAGACGAATAAATTCTGATAATGGAGGAAGGTCAAACTTCTGAACAACACTAACAACAATTTTGTCAGTTTTTCTACATAGGTAGGCACCTGATCTCCTTGACGAAAGAATACAAATTACAAATGCCTAAAAAAAACTGCTGCGGACAATATTTTTAGTTTTAGAAACCGCATGGAGTAATTTAGACTAACATATAACGGGAAAGTGAGCGACTTCTGTAGATCACCTCGTATTAGGACGGTATCACTTAGGAAGCTACGGTGGTATACTAATATTACTAAGAAGGGGATAGACGTAATGCATACACAAATTTTAGTATAATAAATTCTTGTAAAAATATAATTTTTAGACCAAATAATACGATAGGAGGGAACAGTAAGCCTGATATTTTGTGAGGATGGAACTGCCTCAGGATCGTGTCCATGGCGGGTATTTTATTACCGGTCTTCAAAATTCATGTTCTGTGACAAAAGTGTTCGAATTTCGTTAAAGGTGTTAAAACAGTATCTGTTGGCACAATGGGAAAAGTGACATGTCTATTCCATTTCATGATCATAGAATTAATGTGTTTACCTTCACTGGAAACTGGACAAAGTTTTCTGATTTGTCCTTATCTGTCTTTGGATTCCGCGTCAAGGGAATATATTCTGAAGGCTTTTAAGTATGAAGTTGAAAAATACTTTAAAATTTTGGTTCCTGCCTCAAAGAAAACAAACTGCGTCTCCGTTACAAGACCAACAGGTAAATGTTTTTACGGAAAAAGTCGCTGTTGGTTGTGATGATCATACGAAATGCATGTGGGGAAATATCGAGAATTAGGCGGCGCGCACACTGAATAAATTGAATTTAAGCGCTTTGTTTAATGCAAAGTAAAACTACAGTTGCAAGAAGTAACCATAACTTGAGGTGAAATATGTCAGACATTGTAGTGATTGAGCTAGGACTTGACGACAGAGGGTTTGATTCCTGAAAGGGGCAGGATTTTTTTCCACAGTGTCCAGACCAACTCCGGGACCCACATATCCTCATATCCTACGTGAAATAGGCCTTTTTCCCTGAGCTAAAATGGTCAGGGCTTGAACCTCATCACTTATCTAGATCACTGACGTTATAAATGTATTGCGCTCTACCTCCTGTACGCTATATATTCAATAATAATAGGGAAAAATTAACATTTGCTTAACCATGCTCTTGTCAAAGTACGATTTCCGCTATTTTTATACTTCCTGAATTTTTGTAGAAATAAGTGGTGTATTATTTACTGACACCATCAGTAGCTGAGATTAGCGTCGAATAATATATTATTAGTTAATAATAAAACTGAAGTCACGTGGAAGGAAGTGACGTGGCGTAATTTGAGGGAATATTCGGGAACTAAACTGCCAGGCAACTGTTAAAATCAGACTGCACTGCCACATAGTAATAGTTTATAGGTACACACGACTGTGTAAAAACAATGTGAAATAAAATCTGAAGAAGAATTTTATTTTTCGTGGTTTTTCGCTGGCAATGGTATTGGAGATTTCCGTCGTGCTACTCTGCTGTCGGGTGTACATTTGCGTCGAATTAGTGTTTTCGGTACCTTATGCTACCGTAATGAATTGCAGGATAACATCTACTTTTCCAAGCATACTTTAAAAAGCGCTAGGACTTTTGTCTTAAATAAGAACTGCTTTGTGTAAAACGAATGGGACGGACGGAGAGACATTCGGCTATTATATACAGAAGACTAAACATAAACATACACTGTCGTGCCTAAAGACAGGCCTATAAAATATAGCTATTCAATGCTGAGATTTATGTTCAGTAAGTTGTGACTTCATGTAAGACTTGTGGTGAAAGAAGTGACACTGGAGCTCTTTTATATCCCAGCACTACAGTTTTCTCCTGGTAATGACAATTCCAACACTGCTCTGTACCCACCTTCCACCGTGCGACAGCCCTGGCCAAACAGCATATTATCTCAAAATCAGTCTTAAATTGCAGGCCTCATTTGCTTGACTCAGCCACTGGCTGACCACAGATCCAGAAGCTGAAACAAACTAAGGGTAGGAAAAGAAGCACCAGGCACGTGGCACGCATGGGTAAATACTGAAGCGTAGCCTACAAAACTTAAATTGGAAAACCTGAAGAGGAGGGACCAAGTAGGTGTAAGTGGGAAGAAAATATTGAAATTAATCTTACACAAACCGTGAGGTGAGCGTGTGCAGTGAATTGAGTACTGTCGATACAGTGCCCTTATCAAGATGGTAATCAGCATTCGGTTTTCATAAAATATGGGATGTTCTTGGCAGCTAAGCGAATTTTGTTTGAATTGTTCAAAGTTTCAGAAAAGTTTCTGTATACAGAAAAGTTAGCCGACAGACAGCATAGCTTATGACAGATGAAATGCAGCAGAGTTACCCTTTGTATTCTTACCTTCAGTAATTAATTTATCTACCGAGTGCACACATTTTGTGTAAGAGGGCATTAGTGACGTAATGCTAAGAAAAGGTATTTAATGAGTGACTTCAGTAGCGCATCACTATTAGCTGAGTGAACGAATGTGTTGGGCATGCAACACACATGTTTCCGATGAGAAACTCGTTCAAGGTTTTAACCAAAAAATCCTGAAGAAAAGAGACCACATTAAATAGGCAAGCGTAGGCAGGGACGGTGATGCAATGAATGTTAATAAAATAGGCTTCAGAATATGGACTGAATTCACTTGGACGTGGATAGAGACAAGAAACAGGCTTCTGTAAATATGAAAATAAACCTTTGGGGCCCACAAGCGGAGAGACATTTCTCAACTGCCTTATCTTGAACTTTTCAAGAAGGGCTCTGCCTCATCATGTTAGTTTCGAACACTAGCATAGACGATCCTCCTAGAAAAGTAATCTGAAGTACTTAAGGAATAAATATTGAAAAGTAAATGGAAGTTTGGGAGCAGGCAGTGGTCAGGTTTGATTCGGGACAATCAGAAAAAAATTGATAGGCTGTGAGATTTTATGAACATATAATTACACTAGGACATACAGTGATGTTTAGACCGCTGATACCCTGTGTTCTTACTGTGTGTTGTTGTAGGCTATGGCATAGTGTTTGTTGATTGGTAGGTAGCTATGTTTCGGAAAAAATTGTCTCAATTTTCAGCGCTGATATCGACCCAGAAGAAGAAGGCAGCATGTAGCCCAAAAACCACAATATAATCTTCTCCCTTGTTGAAACTCTAAGATTATACCGTTTTACTATACTATTTATACTATTTTATACTATCCTATACTATACGATTTTATACTATACTATTTTAACGCTCTATAAGATAGTGGCTACTAAACACACCACCTTCTTTAACACTGAAATCTCTGCATTTTGAGCACTCAATGTTTTTATGCTTTTCTTATGATTCTCAAAATAAACTGATTCTTTTCTTCAAACAGCATTAATGAGTTGGTCCTTTTAATGGAGACGGACTTTGTTTCCTGCAAAGCTACAACAGATTTCTTAATTATTATTTAAATTAAATTCTGTCTTCAAATATTTCACCCAAGTGACCGTGAGAGAGAAAGTATCAGATTCTGGTCCTTGAATAAAATTTCGTTGAACATAATATTATAGGCACACGACGGTGTTTTCGACAGCTTCACCACATCACCTGGTCTGAGCACGGAGGAGATGTTTAAACAGGACACTAGGAGTAATTTAAGAGAGTTCGTAACAAGTGAAGTCATTACAAAACTGTGTGTAGTTAGATGTGCAAACTCTTCAGACACGCTACAATCAGATAAAGGACATGGTCTATAAAGCATTTAAATATTTTGCTTTTCTTTAATTTCATATGATAAAACAATTTTAATTTGTAGTTTAATTCACCGTCTCCACAAAACAATCCCTTGTGCTTTTCACTAATTTGCAGAGCAGCGATACAGGACAACATCGAGTTTTACTGTTACTATACTTATTGATGAAATATTTTTCACATAGCTAATTTACGCTATAATTTGTGCTGTGACTGACAGAACTCTTCTAGCGTAACTTCTGACAAGAACCACAGTAAATACACTGCATTACAAACTTCAAGTGTTCCATCTCCGTGCATTAATTACATAAAATGAATAAAACACCAAACAAATATGCACAGTGTGTTTTTAATATTCACTATTATGGCCACACACTTTTCTACATGTTTCGATCCTCCTGTGTCATGATCCGGGAGACATCTAATTTTATATAACTGCGGTAAAACAGAGATAAAATGCTTAAAACACTTGTGTGCACTTGATTATTATTGTTTTTCATTTAGGTATTTTATATATGTCCACTATTTGAAGATTGAAGTCAGACTTCAATATTCCAGGTTGAAGACAGATTTAAACCTTCAACGAGTGCACACACACAAAATACCTAAATAGAAAACAATAATAATCAAGTGCACACGAGTGTTTTAACCATTTTATCGCTGTTTTACCGCTTTTTTATGTACAATTTGATGTCTTCCTGATTATGACCCAGAAGGGTCGAAACAGGTGGAAGGGTGTGTAACCAAAATAGCGAACATTAAAAACACGTGCGTTTGGTTGGTGTTTTATTAATTTTGTACTGCATTACAGCTGAAGCAAGATTCGAAGCATCTCATCGTTAAGCACAAACCTGTCGAAATTCTAATGAAAATTCTTTTGCTTCATTTTTAATATTATTTCTAGAATAAAGGGCTTCGGAAATGTCCCTGGGAAGTTCGGCACTTCCCACATTTAGATACAGTTTTCACAGATAACCATTCCATTAATCCACTCTTATACACTATAATCCTTGAGGCACACGCTGATGACATTTCACTGACTTTGCACAAAAAGGACTGGAATGTTTGTCGAAAGGCAGCGTGACAGAATAGGAACTGCTGCTACCTGGACAGAACATGTTCGATAAAGGAGCAGAATGGGAACATAGATAACTCACAAGGGTGTGTATTTCTGCAGTCATCTGGTAGTATTCTCATGTCGCTTCATTTCTTCCTGCTCCCTGTCCTTTACTTAGACTATATGTTGATTCTTCCTTCTACTATAAAGTCGTTTGAAATTTCAAAAGGAATTTGTTAAAAATGAAATTGACAAGTTCTGTAAAAACAACTGCATTTATGTTAATGTACCAAACTCGACAGAGCAATAACAGGCGTATGTATTAACGGCAGCACTATCTGAGGACAAGTTACGTGCGAAGGTTAACTCCCGACAGAAACATTCTGGTCACTGCTTCTGTTCTACACTCCCGTTCATAAGTAGTATTTAACGACAGACAATCATGTTTTAAGCTCTCATATCAACGACCTTTCTCTACTTGTTTGAACCTTTCTCCTTCCTTAGTTTATTGCTTTCCTTTCTTTGTTATCCTTCCATTTTATTTCCTCAACCATTCATTTTTGACGCAAAAATAGTAACATTTTACCTGTACGCGTGACGAATGGTTTCTACTTTAGGCTCATTGACCCCAGTGTAAACGTATATTAATATATTTTATTCAGTTAAATGGAAATGGAACATAACTGCATATCTGCCCTTGGATATGACCGGACAATTGAAATATGTCCCGAGAACAACCACGGATATAGGTATAAAATCAATAGAAGTAGTGCCTGTTTGTCAATTACAACCAGTGCCTGTTTGCAAGATAGAAGCACTGCCTGCTTTGATGTTAGAACCAGAGCTCTTCCTAAGATAGAAGCACTATCTGCCTGTATGTTGGAACCAGTGCTTTTTACAAGTTAGGACCAGCGATTGTCTCTAAATTAAAATCAGTTCCTAGCGCTAAATTAGAACCAGTGCCTGTCCCTAATTAAAACCACTGCCTACCTGTGAGTTAGGACCAGTGCCTGTCTAAGAACTAGGGCATGCCTACAAGTTAGAACCAAAGCCTATATTCAAGTTAGAAAAAGTGCCTATCTGTGGATTATAAATACTGCCTATCTATAAGTCAGAGTCAGTCCCCGTATGTAAGTTAGAACCAGCGCCTATTTGTAATTAGGACCAGAATCATTCTGTAAGTTAGAAAGAGAGCAAGTTTATTTCTTCTCTATTATAGTAACTGGTAACAGCTGAGATGCGATCAATTCGAACGGCGCAGTGCTCTAGATAAAACACTCAAATTACCAGAAAAATTCCTTTGAATTCTTCATGTAAAAGATAATAATGTACACGATCTGATTATGACATTTCCCTACCAACACATTTCGACAGATTTGTCTAAGAGATTTTAACGTAAGATTTTAAATGATCCATAACCATGCATTAAGCAATTAGGTTGATAAAAAAGCAACAAATGCACATAAGTGTGTGAAAGTATATTATACACAGCGTATACTTTCTACGTGTTTCGGCCTCTCATGTTGTCGTATCCAGAGTTGTGCATTAGAAAGGAAAGATACACAGAAATATTACAGAATTATTAGAACCAATGCAAGGATACAAGATATTCAATTTTGAAAGTAATACAACGTTGAAGATACGTATTAAAAATTAAAATATCGATAAAAATATTTGTGATTGATTCGGATGCGTAACGAGTATTATGGGTGTAGTAAATCACCATCCTGGAAGGAAAAATAAGTGCGTGTAGGAGCTAATAGGTATTATATTGGTGGATAACAATTATTTAAAGTAACACAGAGATGAAGCAGCTGTCAGTAAAATACCTACCCAGCAGGGACATGTTAATGTTACCGGTAAGGCAGACCATTCAGTATTGAAATCCAGCTAAAAACGGGAGAGATATGGGTCGGTGTCACGCGCATGAGTAAGTGAGTGTTACCTCGTATATCATACACAAGATTAAAGAGGAGGTTATTATCCTTCTGAGATTGTTCAGTGATGATAGTACAGAGTAGCTGGAAAAGTCGGATATAGATGTCTTCTAAAGAAGTCATTCGTCGACCTTTTTGGGTTGGGTGTAGCAAGGACATAGTAGTATTTGGAAGTCCATATTCATGTTTATTTTCGAGGAAATTGAGCAGGTAGGCAGACTGGAGTTTTGGGTGTGATATATCGGGCATGTTCTTTATATCCTTGTTTTAAAATACGGCCAGTTTGACATACAGGAGAGGTCACAGGTATGGCATTGTAATTGGTATATACCACTGTGTGTATAGGCGTAAGTCGTTAATCGTGTTATTAATATGAAATGTAATCTGAATATTGGTGTTCTTGAAAATTTCACATTTTACAACCCAGTATTACAAAAACTTACAAATCTCTTCAAAAGACACCGTACTTATTTTACTGAGAGTTATTTCATGTGTGTATTACTTTATATAATTTTCATCTACCAATGTGTTATCTATTAGCTCCCCTCCCCCCCACACACACACTTATTTTCACTTCCAGGATGGTGATTTACTACACACATAATAATCGCTACCTACCAGAATCAATCATAAATATTTTTATCTGTATTTTAATCTTCAATACCTATTTTAAACCACGCATTATTTTCAAAAGTTAATATTTTATATCTGTGCATTGGTTCTAACACTTCTGTAATATTTCGATGTACCTTTCCTTTGTAATGCACCTCCCAGAAGACAGTCACATGAGTGACCGAAACTTGTAGAAGGTATACGCTGTGTATAGTACACTTTCATACACTTACGTGCATTTGTTGGTTTTTGTTATCATATGTAAGTACCATAAGAAATTAAACATTACACTAGGATTATAATTGTGTAAGGTTTCTTAAATCTACGACTGGTTTGTGTCCGAAATCTAAACAGACGGGACTAAAGATGATAATTGAATTCTATATATTGCAGAAATTAAGAATGATGGAAACTGTTCTTCATATCTCCTACCACACGTTCCTACAGCATGATGTTCATAACTTCGCTTTTATATGAGTGTTATGCTATACGGCTTGTTCTCTTACATACCCACCCTGAAGGGAAGGCCTATTTTGTATATCAGAGGGAGACTGAACGCTGTTTTTTAGCCCACGGACTGTTAGCTCGTTTAGTGTTACTCGATAGACATGAGAACATGTTGTGTTCGGAAATTTGTAATTAATTTTTCTGAAATCCGATAGGGTTAAGCATCTTGCTTCTCTTTAAGACAATGGTTTATTCTTCCGGTATAACATATACAAGGTCAAAAAACTGGACAAACTACTAAACATGCAGCAGCAAATTATACCATTAATTTTTTCAGGGAATGGTGCGTCAAAGGAAAGAAATGCAATACTTGCTGTTATTATATCACAGAATTACACACACAATGTAAACAGTGTGTTTCAGGTCATTACGCAATTATTAGTTGGTAGAACAGAATGCCTTCAGAGAATGATACATTCATTTAAGAGAGAGACCAAGTTGGGAAATACAGTAATAGCTTATATCTGGCGCGATGTTTCCCTTGTTACTTCCGGATATTCAGTTCGTTAATGCCTGCTCTTAATGTTCTGCGTTAAACAGGTGTGGCGGACAAGAAGTGGAAATTTCAGCCTATATTTCTCGAATTAGAAGAGGACAAAGCGTAAAAATCATGTTTGCTTAATTATGTGGGACACTACAAGACTTACAGAAAATGAGCTCGACGTAAAACTTGTGTTTTGTTTTCTCTATGATGTTTGCTGTAAACGCTTTATGCTGCGATAAATATTTAGCGTCAAAACACTTGAAGGTTTACAAGCCATTAATTTTGTCATTTTTAATCAAAATTTATACACAGAATAAATTTTAATAAAACTGCCCAACATTGAACGTTATAAGAATCCGTATAGGATTTCTTGAGTTAGAGTTTGATTTTGAGTTTGGATAGACGGACAAAAAACTATCGGCGCATTGGGTAATTTTTATAGTGAACGCACAAAAATATATCTGGGGTAGGCCTATATTAACAGCTCAGTTACAAACGACATTTGAAGCAAGCTGTATGTTTCAATGTAAGCCTAATTGCTGTTTCTGGGTGACATTTAATCCTTACAGCCCACTGTTCAGTATACGTATCACCTGCTTTTAACGTTAAATAACCGGTTTTCCAAATACAATATATTTATATGTTTCGTCTGAGTCCCACAAAAAAAAAACGGATTAGTTCTCTGAATAATATTGACAAGTTGTCTTGGTAATAGAGAGGAAATATATTTACTGCGAGGTAGGAACTGAAAATGTAAACATAGTTTACATCACAAAATAATGTGTATTTCGTCTAAACACAACTTTATTCTTACAAATTAGAATTAAACGCAGCTACACGTTTCGTCTAGCTAGGTAGCCATCATCAGGCCGAATACAAATAACGTAAAAGGGGAAATATGTACAGCAGCAGTAACTGATTTGAGATCTCAGATTTACAACAGTATTTTCATCAGAAACTTTATAATGTGCATACCGTTGTGATACTGGAATATCATTTAAAATAAGAAGTACCGTTACCACAACTTGTGTAATGTTTATTATAAAGTAGGCGGCTACATGTTTCGACCGAATTTTGCAGTCATCTTCAGGGCGTTATAAAAAAGCAAAAGGAAAATTATCCTATTAATTGAGATTTCAATTTTACAAAATTGTAGTGAGTCACCAACAAAATGCAATAAAATGCATTTTATTTTATTTTATTTTATTTTATTCGTATTTTACAAAATTGTAGTGGGTCGTAAATAAAATAAAATAAAATGCATTTATTGTATTTTATTTGTGACTCACTACAGTTTTGTAAAATTGAGCTCTCAATCACTAGGATAATTTTCCTTTTAAGTTTTTATAACGCCCCGAAGATTACTGCAAACTGCTGTCGAAACTTGTAGCCGCCTAGTTTATAATAAACATTAAACAAGTTGTGGTGACGGTGTTTCTTATTTTGAATGAGTATTTTCATATTTTATGTGTGAACATTTAAAATATATCCTACACAGCTCCATAAATACAGTAATTCCAAGATACGCCACACTTTTCTGTAACTTTCGCTGTAACTCAATCCGAAAATCGTTAGAACAGCTGAAAATTCAGAGGTGTTATGTCTAACATTTCTACTTTACTGAGCTGTATTCAAAATATATACAGAAGTGAAAGGTTCCAAGATACATGGCTACAAAGAAAGGTGTCTTTGTGGCGTATCTCCCGGACATGCCTGTGGAGACGCCGATCTTTGTCAGCGATAAGTGCCGTTGTGTAAGCGAGATGCCGTGCGGCAGCTCTCTCATAATTTTTGCAGCATCTTCCCCAGTCTTTAAGGAGAGAAGCCGTAGCCCTCCTTGCCGAATGTAATGCAGAATGTGGCGGCTACATAATATGAAGGCAAGGCCAACAAGCCTGGAAACTTATAATGTATGGTGAATACATCGTTTCGTCGATTGGAACTAATTAAGACACATTTCGTGAGCACTAGAAGAAAGTTCAAACAAAATGTTAATAAATTGGTAGCAGAAAATCAGTCATAAGTCTTGCAAAAGAGCGCCGATTTTCAGTACGTTCACTCACAACACCTCTCTAGACTTACTGAAAAAGCACATGTGCTGCGATCTGCAATGAATTGGCAGAGCCCACCAAAGTAGAAAATGCGGCGTCGTTTCGACCGTGGAAAGTCTCCCGGAAACACAACAGTAAATTACAAAGTCTAAAATTTTTTCATTGGTTGGTTGATTCAGCGCTGCTTTAATACTTAGCGTCTCAAATAAATTAAAGATGGGTAGTATAAGTAACTTTGTGGGCAGACGACTTTGGGATTTTTATATCCTGGCTCAATGGTAGTCCGTTGGAGCCTTCGTTGAATTTGCTCGAATGGTATCGCGTCAACTGACGGATATTTTTTAGCGATATATAAGATATGAAGTTGCGATTTATAGTGCATTAGCCTATGTCTTCGTTAATATATAAGGACTCATTTTTTTCTTAGTGTTCTGGTATTGAACACAACTTTATTGTACGTTCTTAGTAAAATTTTTTAAAAGACATTTCACACGAGATTTTAATAATGATTTTTAGCATGTCTCACTGACATCTACTTTGAAGGTTTACTGTGACACCACCTTTGACTTATTTGGGACATTACGTTGTATTTGAACACACACAAACCATCAACGACATAATGAAAAAATTTAACTTTATAACTCTTTATTCCTGAAGCTGCGTACGTTTAAAATACTTACATATAAAATGTAAAAATAGTTGTAAATTTCAGATCTCAAACATTTAATTGGAACTGTAAATATTCCCCCTTTTATGTTCTTTCTATTCAGCCTAATTATGGCTACATAGATAGCAGAAATATGAAGCTGTTTTTAATTCCAATTTGTAAGAAAAGAGTTGTGTTTAGACGGAATATATTTACATTATAGTTATACTGTGAACACAACGGGGATGAAGTACCTTAATGTTATAATTTACATGAGTATCAATCTTGAGTTCTAAAACAATTTTGAGTCTTTATTAACATTCTACATAGTCCTGTTCTTTATACATATAACCTATTCTGTTGGAAGTTATGAACCTTAATATAGCGGAAGATAACAGGAGGTTCGAAGCTTACTGTGTTTCCGACCGTAACGAGTGCCAATGTTTGAAAAAGAAAAGAAATGTTAACCATAGGTTAGGAAATAAAAGTGATTCTTCGACATAATAAATTTTATTGTGACACTTCTACAACTGAAACGAGTATCAGTGTTCAGCAGTTATTAATATCCCTCAATTAAATTCCATCACCTTGCATATCAATAAGTTATTACAGTTTTTTAATTGCGTGGTATCATTCTTGAGCCTTTAAATTTTCACCGGAATATGTTGTCTTTATTCTCGTAATGTTCCTAATTCCGGTGGGAATGTCTAACTAGGACTATTAATAAAAGAGGAAATTACCGATTCTCTTAAAGCCGTGCTTCTTTTCTGTGTACTACTAAATTTAATTATTTAACTTCGAGATCTTCAGTTGTCATCCAATTTTTGTGTTACCTAAATAGCTTCCGATTGTGTATCCAGTCGTTATTTCTGCTCTCAGGAAAATTACTTCCTTTTTCTTTCCATATTTAACTGGTGAAACTGCCATTAACGAATGACTCAATAGTACAGAAACCTGCAACTGCTCATTTGTTGAGAAAACTTCTCGCCTTTTGGGGATCACAAACATTTAGCATTATGTACGTGTGTAAAACAGCCCGCCAGTACACCCTGCGCGAAGCCACTTAAATTCGATCCAAAAAAACTATTCATTTTGAGATAGAATTTAAGTCAATCCTCCCATCTATGAGTTTTCCGTTCCTTCTGCTTTGTCACCCAAAATGTAAGAGTCCCTTCCCCTCCACACCCTACATGTCCGACTCATTGCTTTATCCTAATTTTATCATCATAATAATAATTTACGAAGAGTACAGATCATGAAAATCATCATTAAGAAACATTCTTAGTGTTTCTGTTACTACAACATTCTTACGTCGAAATATTTTCGTCAGCACCTTGAATGCATTTTCTGCCCTTAAGGCGAGAGAACAGCTTTCACGCCCATGTGACACAACTGATAAAATATACCTGTTTGAATATTTATGCCTTCAGATAGTGGCAACAGGCAGTTGTTATTTCCTTTGTGATGTACAGGCACTAATTTGTGACTGTGGTCTTGCCTTGCCTAATTTTTCCGGACTTGTAATTTTCTTTTGATTTCTTGGTTAATTAAATTGCGCTCTCATTTGTTGCAAATGTATGGCGTCGAATGCTAGGGCAATTTTGAAAGGGCGCGAAAGCTAGTTGTTGTGGACCAACAGAAGATAGCCACAGAAAAAGACTTCTTATGGTATAGGTTTTAGAGGCCATTATTTGTAGCCAGGACTTCTCGAACACCAGGCACGAGTGCTAGGTACTCGGCAACGATGTTTGGTATGCAGACGATACAAATGGAAAGTGTTCTGTGCAGATTAACTGCCATCCGCCTTCAGTACTCAGTCAGGTAGTAATGTCAGTAATCCCTGCAACGCTCTTCCGTTTGTCTGCACAACAACGCTTCTCATGGACTGCTCCAGCTCCGTTGTGCGGCACGCTGAGGCACGTGGAGTTGCTTCTGTATGCATTACGTTGCGCCTTTCGTCATAGGAACAGCGGGTGAGGGACACGTGACCAGACTGCGCCAAATTATTTAACTTTCTGAAGCCTGATGTTCATCTAAATAAAATTTAAAAATTCAATTTTTTGTTCACAGAGAACCTAACGCGCGGCACGAACGTCGACCAGTTAATATTGTTCAGAAGAACAACTGCTCTTTAATGTAAGACTCATGAGAAACACATAAACACAGAGTGTAAGAAATTGCAGAGATTTTACGAGTAATTATTGAAGCAGGCGTTGTTTAAGTAGGAACCAGTCTGCTTTGAAGAGTCAAAGAGGGATAAAGTTATTGATAAACCATCTGACGGAATACACTTAAATCTCCAAGGATTCATTGCAGCTATGTAGCACAGTACTTCCTAAGAAGCTAACAGTCGCGCACCTACTCAAAAAATTTCTTTTTATGGAAACCAGAATTTCATTGCGATGTTGCAAGCAGCCCGTCATGTCCGAGGCTCTGTATAACATTTTGTAAAATTACAGGTATTAAGGCGAATTCTAGCTCCCACTCTGCCTCTTTTTATAGAATGTATTATTGTTTAATATACTAAAAGACGTCCTCCACAGCTGAGGGTAGTCCTCCTGTAACTTTTAGTGCAAAAGAATTCAGTGAAACATATCACATCCCATAATGTTCCCATGAAACTGACGGATTCCTGTTTATCAGCTGGGCCAAGTTTGTTATGGAAGATGCTGAGTGCACAAACACGTACAGGGGTGTTAATAAGAAGATTTGTGTAAAGATTTTTTAGATAGTTAAAAATTGAGCCGTTATAATTGGCAGCCTTATTCCAATGTAGTTATGTTATAAATTGTTTTGATTTCAAATTGTCAGCAATGGGTTAAATGTGGTATTATCTTACATTTATATTGAACAAATGGCCAGTACTTATTCCTTGCTTTCTGTCTTGTAATTGGCTTAGATTCTAGAACTAAATGGACGTAAATTCCTTGGTAACTCTTCTGTTTGTTATACCAACTTGTGAATTCAAAAAGACAGTGAATATGACATAAAAATGTGATCGCTTCAAAGTATGAAGCTGTCAGTCGTTAAAATCCTTCATGCCTGGTCCTTCTAATAACTAATAGTCAAAATTTATTAATTAGTTTAGAGGAAGCTGATAATTGTTTAGCTGGTTACAGATTTTCTATCTTTCATGAAGTCTATAAAACCCACGGGTTATCTGCAGTGATCAGATGAACACACAGTTGGAATCTAACAAAATTTAATTCAATTCAATTCACGCCGTCCGTTCCGGTTTCTGTAAGGTCCATTCTAATATTATATTCCTACATACACCTAGATCTCACAAACTGTTTCTTTATTTCAAGTTTCTCGTCTAGAAATTCGTTTTCAGGACTAATTATCATTTGGACTTTGTCAAAGATCTAGCGTTTCAAAGTACAAAAAATACACACAACGTTTAGGAATCTGGACCTGTTTCCGTCAACAAATTAGGTGGTGGGACGAATGTACTGAGCTGTGTCAATTCGATGGACCCGTTCACAATATGGGCTATAGTTTCTGAAAACTGTCTTTACTTCCAAATTTTAAAAAACAGGGGGACGAATGTAGTGCGGAAGCTGAGTAGTTGGGAATGCAATAGTTCTCTACTGCGCTATCGTCAGACCACTGCGGAATATAATCGTATAGTTTTGTGCGGTTCATTATGGGACCGCTTGAGGAAGTGTGACGGCGCGTAGGAACAGCGGTCATAGTCGACGGTTTTTGTCATGTATCAAAGCACTTTATACCTGTCATCATCACGCGAATTGAAAGATCTTCCTCAGAACCTCGCGCCGTCGATGCCTGTCTATTGTACTAGGCTGACATTTTCTTTTACTTTCCGAACGTGTGTTCTGGTGGAAAAAGGCATTTTCCTTCTTTGCAGCTATAATAATCACACTCTCAACTGTATTTAAAATCTACACGACAGTTAAGTAAAATATTCAAGTAACATGTAGGAGTGAATATGTCCATCACACTTGGTATTTCAGCTGCTTAACAAATTCCCATATATCATAGGTCACTAGCCTTCGATGACCTAGGCCTAATTGATTTAGAGTTACGAGTATGCTTCTGTAGTCACTAACCCTCAGCAAGTGCACTGAACTGAGACCCACACCGTGATTGTCATAATGCCTGGATTATCTTTCTGTTAATTCGCAGTGCTTCGTTCTATCTAGTTGATAGTGGTGTGATTTACATAGTGAATATATGCCTCATGCAAATCAAGTTTTGTACCAATTTTCTGCCGACTTTGTCGTCTAATTACTTAATCCGAACCATTTGCACATATATATTTATATTTTGTGTATAATATCAGGATTTCCCAACGATTTTAAAATAACCCAGCATAAACATTACTACTACGCGATTTCGGGTTGCTTTGGCCTTGCTTTAAAAAGGGGCCTACGCCATTACAGTAACAAAAAATAAGAAAATGTTATTCGCAAAGAATGTAAAGAGACTACCTTCCGTTACTAGATAAGGTGAAGACGAGTGTTACGATGGCGGAAACGTAGAACATAAGACCATCTTGGAATTCATCGCAAATAATCTGAACTGCCTTACACAACGCAGCTGAAGACAATGATGAATTACTTTAGATTAATTTGACGATACCTTCAATCGCCAATTTGTAGCGTAGAGTTACTGGGTAATTACAAAGTGATGGACTTGGAAAGATGCGGAAGGAAGCGGTCGTGATATAATCAACCGCCCTAATCTGCAGTGGTCTCTGTAACGTTCAAAAACTCTTCACTTTACCGTACAATTTATTAATGTGCCTCGCATTTTCTCAAAACAAACAGCATTAATTTGTTGGTTTTGTAATAAAGTAGAAGTGCATTTACTCTCAGGTGGGAACTGAGTTTTTGTATATTAATTGCATAAATATATTACTTCAAAGACTCAGAATGCTATTGTTGGGTATATTTAATAAATTCTATGAGAACTGACCAAACTTCAAATATGTGGGAGGACAGTAAGAAATGGGAAGGCAATTCAGTACAAAAACTGTTTAAGGAAATTTACATTTCAGTATTCATGATAAAATTGTGGTCACCTAAATATTGCTTTATTAGTCGAAAATTAGTTAGATCTCTTTATATAGTTGCTCTCTACACCACGTAGAAAATATCGTGATCTAATGAACGCAAGGCATAGGTTTTCTTAAAACTGTTGACAGGAGCAGATACGGCTTCCGAACGTCGTTCATATCAAGTATGACTATACCTCAGACACTGGACAATGTCCACATTAATATTCTTACAAAATAAAACTAGAAAATACGTCAGTTGCATATTCTTACAAAATGACAGGAAGGCGAAGTATTATGCAGAAATTACAAGAGAAGTGACACGAAGCTAGTTGGCCTACATCTTCAGTTACTTGCAGTGTATAGTAACCTTGTAGCACCAGGACAACTGTCCGTCACTTATGACCTGATTGGTATGAAATTATGTTTTTTAAAATCTGCGGCTCGCACTCCAAGAGATCGAAAAATTTTGAAATCTCAAGACTTAAAGAAAGCTGTGTTTTTTCCTCGGCGAATTAACTGCATATGTGATTCGGTACACAACTCTGCTGTAAAAAGCTTAGCCAAGTGTACGTCTTTGAACGAAAATCAGCGCGCCACTCTTAGGAAGTATTATGTTCAAAAATACGTCGATTATTTAAAAGTGTAAAGAAAATAATAATTGTGTTACTGTAACACAGAAACTGAATGCAAATCGAGACAAATCAGCATGCAAGTTTGAAAGAATAACTGAGAGAAGAACACGGAAGTGGAAAGAGGAAAATCTGCTCCAGTTTTACATTGTCTTTGGAACGAAGCCTGTCCTCGGAAATGCAGTCTGTCGACTAACCGCTTGACGCACTTTAGTACAACTCCACTCTGTACCGCAAAACAAGGGACTCCATCCCATCTTTCTTCATTTAAACGCCTTGTCGTTTGCTAAACTTATATTGTGCTCATAATAGAAGTGTCAGTGAGTGCTGTGAATTGCTAGAATGACAATGGTAGGAGACGAGTGAAATACTCGAAGAAGAACCTGTTCCACTGCCACTATGTGCACCAAAAGTCCCACACGGATGGACTTAGAATCAAATTCGGTCCTGCATGGTGCTAGACCGAATAGTAACGCATGACCCATGGCCACTACGAAAGTAACAATAATGAGAAGGAGAATAAAAACAATAATAATTAATCGAGAATCCAAGCATAAACGTCCAACAACCAAATCCAAAAAATGGTTTGTGATTTTGTTTTCTCTGTTTTAAGAATAAAATTTCGAAATGTTGAAGAATTTATATGTCTGTGGCGCTAAAGGCCAATGCGGCCCGGAGTCTCCCGTCTTCCCAGTCTCTAAGATCTTTTCTCATATGTCTAAAGAAGGACTGGCCAAACAGAAACACAGAAAGACTACGGACATGTATCTCGACAGCGAGTGTTTTTTTGAAATCACGATCGCAGTGTTAATGTGGTAGAACGCAATATACACCTTAGCCCTGGCCTGTCAAACACGCGGACCCTAGGGCTTTAGGATACGGCCCGCTCACGCTTTGACATTTGTAGAATCTTACTGTCCGTCTTACGGAACGAAACACAAATATTTCTTGCGTAATACTGAAAGTATTTTTGCCTTAAAAATTGTCTGCCCTAGCACTCCACCTTGTGTTAATCTTTGTATTTATGTAGAGTTATCACGACGAAAGTCGTTTTGATCCTCAGCGTTCCAATCAGCAATAAGAAGGAAGGGGCGGAAGCTATTATACATTTCGTTAAAAGATAAAGGTTAACATTTCGTTTATTATTATTCAATATAAACATCTCGGACCAAAGTTTTTAAAAATTGCCTTTACTTCTCATTTATCCTTTCAAGTCACTCAGTTTTCGTAAAAAGGTTCAACTTATTTTTAAGTGATTGTAAATTATACAATGCAAGAAAAAAGAAAACAAATGTTCTGATAAAGTGTGTTATTTGCTTATTCGGTCACTGCGCATTTAAATAACTTTTCAAAGACAAGAACGTATGATTTTTTTGCATAATACACGAAATAAATTTGAAAAATTAAATGCAGGAAGTGTTGTATGTGTTGCGGTTTTTACATTTCAAGATATTAATGTTGCGGCCCAAGATGTCTAGCTGGATATCGAACTAGGCTGCGACCTGTTTTGATTTTGACAGGCCTCAGTTAAATAGTGCAGAAACTGAGATCGGTGACCTAGCAGCAAACGTCAACGAAACTTCCCCAAAATATTCTGTGTCCTGTAACGCAAACATCCCTACAAAATTTAACGAGGTATTATGCCTCTCTACCTTCTACGCATTGGATGGCATCAAGTCGTATATGGAAGGCAGGTATCTTCTGCGTGTCGCTGTAAGACCTCTGGAACAGATCAGTCCGAGATGTTAATGGGAAGAAGAGATAACAAAAGTGTGCGACGATAGTAAGGAGGCGCATCTGAAGTGAAGGCAGAAGATACTGTTAGTCCTGTATGTTCAAGAGTGTTGGGTAGAATGTGGGATAAAATTATATAATATGTCCTAGTAAATCAAGGCAATTTTCAAATATTTGGAGCGGACATTACAAAACCAAATTGCATTCAGGAAGAAACTGAGGGAGCATCTAGTAAGCACTTGTGCGAAGAGAAATGTATAGGAAATTTTAGTTAGATATTTTGAAAGAAAAACATTATTTCTGCGACCAAGGTCTACGAGGGATAACAATATTAAAACAGATCTGAAATGAACAGGAAGTGAGTATTTGAAATGCACTGGAATGTCGAGTCAGAAATCTTGCAAACAGGGTAATTTCATTTCAGATTCCATAAAAGTAGAAAAATTTCTTGACCAACTCTCTTTATGAAATTAGTTACTGGCTAAAAGATCACAAGTGCTTTCACATGAATCTCTATTAAGATTTACATATGAAATTCCGCAGACGAAGAAAAGCTTCCATCAGGCATACTTGGTATATTTAATGCGGACAAGAGAATAGCCACGGGCTATTTTGATTCTATTTTCCGCTGAATATTGTAATCTCAGGAGTTCATATAAGCTAAAGCAAGAATTGCCCAAAACAAGCAGCTTTACATGTGAATTTATCCAAGCAAATATAGCAAACCTCATTCACGAACATGCACCGCTGCCATCTTTATAAATAAAGTCGTCATACCGGCTTCCTATAACTAAGAGCAAAGTAAATGTCAGAGTAGGTACAGTTAAAACAGCAGGACCGTGACAATAGTTCTTGCGTTCTGCTGCCAAATATACTAGTATAAGAGGCTCAATGCACATGTTTTTTAACTTATGTAATAAAGACTGATTTCTTTGTCGTGTTCGTACTGGAGAGTCGCAAGTATACGCCAGTTAGGTTTAACATGTAGCAACTCCAGAACCGCTTAACTAATTTTCGTTAATTTTAATATTGGACAGTTTTACTAAAATTTGTTGACATATTCCATTTTTTGTTAATATCCCACAAACAAGACGGATGTGTTACCTAAAGACATAGATGCCTTTCTGCTCCCGTTTCAATACTTTACTAAAAAATTTATTCTAGGGAAATTTATCAAACTAAATTCGTACAGGAAACTGAACACGCCGTTCATATTCTATCTGACGTTTACGAACATTTTAAGCATAAACAAGTGGTTTTTTATTTATTTTCATGAGGGATTTTTGAATAGGCTTCAAAAGTTATGAAATGTACATAAAATGTCATTTTAATGTAATTATCCCGGAAACGGCACACCTTACCGAGATATCTGCTACGTACAAAACGTGCCTTTCATTCGTCTCTAAAATTTTCGTTCGAAACATTGTTCCGTTCGATGAAAGTTTAACGAATTACGCTAGACGCGCATGTAGAAACGCATGTAATCTTCACGTACGCTGTCCGTAACCTTTATCTTTAGTTAAAGTTTAAATGGATGGAAACGTATTCACAAAATTCTCCAATATTAACTTTTATGCATATCCTTTCAGCGGTGCTGTAGTTGTTACGTACATAATAACAGACATACAGAGAGGTTTAACAGGCGCCCTGCAGGGATGCAAATGGGCCCAAAACGAAAGCAGCTTTACCTGCTTAGAACATGGCAGAATCTCCAATTTAGGATTTGAATGTATGCTTGACACCACATAAAACACGAGCGATGTAAACTTATTTTAGTGAGATCACTCATTCTGCCTGCGGTAGTATAGATGGGTGAAAAATAAGAATTTATTGGCGTCTGAATAGTCGTGAGGTATGCGGGTCTGGTTACAGATCATGCAATATAATATAGGCCTATTGAAATAGAAATAGATATTTATATAGCAAGAAAGTACACTATTTTACACACAACTGAGAAAATTATTTCCTCGTATCATTCAATAATAATGAAGCTGGAAAGCACGACATCAAAGAACTACAGACAACAGCCATAGTGAGCACTGCACACATAATCCAGCAGATACATAAATTTTAACATGAGAAATAACATTGTTTTTCTTTGCGTAACAGGCCACCTCGGTCCTAGTCCGCCTAATTGTTGAGGTCTGCAGATCATACACCCTTTGGGACACGTATGAAAGGGTGATCAGCGTGCCGCAGAGGCCGCTGCCTATACAACACACAACAAACCCAAGATATGAATATCCATGATTTCAGTGGGATTCGAAATCGCAGTTCCAGCACTCACACCTTTTCAGACTTACACCTTAAACCGCACGACCATTGGGAACGGGAAATAATATTACGTCTTATGTGTACCACATAGTGCAACCACAGAAAGGTTGCAACGTTATGTACCTCAGAAATAAGATTTGCTGCATGTACGTAGTTGTAACTGCTCTGTGTAAAAGTTATATCAGATAATAATGACACTAACAGCAATAGTAATCTTAGTTGGTGTTGTTATTTTTATAGGATTGCCTTGCAGTTTAAGTAACTTTCTGAGAGGGTCTAACGACGTACGTTGCTGGATGATAATCACGATATTGATGATTTCTTTGTACAAGTAACATATATAGTCTAAAATTCGTAGGCTCCAAGCATTACGCAGGTGTCAGTCAAGTCACCGCCCTTGTGCAGCTTTGAAAAGTACATTTTTAGGTAAAGCTTTGCACAGGCCAAGCATTGGTGACACAGATAACATTCTCGTCTGGGCATGATTCATATAATACCAGCCAAACAGCACAAAAAATATTTCGCGTACTGAAGGGCCGTCCCCTTTTGCAGAAAAGAAGTTTTCTTAATGGCATTCTTCTCATGCTCGTGACAGAGTCGAAAATTAACAAATAGCACAGAGAGCTATGGCGTTACTTGTGCGTTGCAAATTGACCGTCGAGTTAACATTGGGTTGCACGTGCACGTAATGTGGGGAAGCACAACCTAAAGCAAAGGTGAAGTTATCCTTGTGCACTACAAGAAGGCCAATGGGAGTGTGTGGTTATAGGTCCTCTCGTATATAACCCCTGCATTAGAGGCGGAGAACTGTAATACTTTGTCGCCTTCACATTATCGTTATTGCAATGGAAAAGGAACAAGGCATTTTATGTGCATCTTTGAGACACATGGCACTGCAAAAAGTATAAATATATACAGCTATGCACAAAAATACATTCTTTCCGAAACTATGCCACCGTAAAACAAGGAAATATACTTAGGTCTTCTTGTAAAGTGCCCGGTGTTTTTGTATGATTGCAACCAAATTTATATTCTGTCGACAAGTGTTCATAAAATTCTTCAGTATCAATTTTCACGGAATCGGTCCAGTGGGAGCCGCCCTGATATGTGTGCACAGACGAATAGACAGACAGCCGGACTTATATGACAATGCTACTAAGCGCTTATCGCGACTATGCGAACGCGCCCAGGCATAGTATGTAAATATAATAATTACGGTGTAAAATACAGTAGAGTTTATTTATGGTTTTGGGGCAAGGAGAATGGCTAAAATGTTTTCGAATCTCTTATACCTCTAAATGCCAGGGGTTATTCATGTTCTGTATATTTGCATACTAATTCCTTTTGACTCTCACTTTTCCTGTCCATGCTATTGAGAAACTTAGTAAGTAATATCTACAGTGTTTCTTTTCTTCTTTTTACAAGACAACTGGGCATACGGACAGGTTTTTAGGCGCTTTCGCACAGTCGCGAAAAGTGCCTATTAACTTTCTTATGTCTGCCCGTCTCTGTGCCCGGCCGCATGTCTCAGTGGGGATCCCATTGGATGGGGTTCCGTATAATTGGATATTGGGGACTTTTCTCAAAATCTGTAGAGAAAATCCAAACACGTTTAAAATAAATAAAAATTTACGTACAAACCCAAGAAAGTTTTATTGTTGCCGGCCACATTAAATTCCCATAAAATTTCTGCCTTCGAGTGAAATAGTATAAGGCTCTTAGGATACCAGAGTAGGTATAAATATTAAGCGAGCGTGCCACAGTGTTACATTACACGTACATTGGCAATCTTGTTCCTATCTGTGAAACTTTGTACGTCGAACATTCGTATGTAGCGGAGCACCTGCATGTCGAGTTTCATTTAGGATAGCTTACAAATCTAAAATTTCGGTCCTTGCAAAAATCCAGGCGAGGAACTGTGTTGGAGGGTTTATTGTCGTCTGTTATTAAGCTGCAGTTGTGTTGTTCATACAAGGCACGCTGAAATATAGGACGCATATAATTTTAAATTTCTTTTTTTTTTAACGGGAAAGAGTTTTAAATGAACGTCTGGTAAATATACGGTAAGTGCTCCGCGCTATTGTGTTTGGAAGACGAATGAAGTAAAAGAGAAGTTGTATCGTTACAGCGCAAATCTTAACTCCTCAGTTTTTGTGGCATTAATACTCAGACAGCACAGTGACTGCGGTTTCTTACATATCAGTACAACTTTCTTAATAGCACTGCGTCGCGTGCTGAGAACAAGTAAAACAGTGCTACATGATTTGCACTTCACGCATATATGCGGAGCTCAAATACTGAATACAAAATTTTCTTTCTATAAATATTAAAAGCCTTAGTTTTGTTAATGGGGCCTATAAACTTGAAACAAAAGTTTACCAAAGGACATGCACCGTAGGCCTAACTATTTTTATTCCTTCCAGCAAGGACACCGTAATCTTAAAAGTCTGAAATCCATACGGCACACATAGTAAGACTACCTGTCTGAAATCCATACAACACCGGAAATGCACATAAGTACAGCAGAATTACTTGTCTGAACTCCATACAACGAGCAAAAATACACGTGTACGCAGTACAACAACCTGTATTTGCCTTGCTAGGGCGTGCGCGAGCGCACGCACACACGCTTACTCAGACGAAGGCTCGGAGCACCTTAGACCCACCTGCCTTTCCAGCATCACACACACACACACCACACACACACACACACACACACACACATACACACACATACACACGGTATATGTACCATTATTATTCGCACACTTCCGCTCACACAGCAGACCCTTCTCTACTCACATAACGTGCGCGCGCGCGCGCACACGCACACACACCCATCGTAGGCCCGCCTGTCTTTATACAATTAGGCACAAACACAGTACAACTCTTTGTGCTCCACTGAAGCGCGTGCGCTCGCGCGCGCGCACACACACATACACACACAAAGACTTCATTTGTCATTACCCATTAGGCCCACGCACGCGCGCACACACATACACACACAAAGACTTCATTTGTCACTACCCATTAGGCGCACGCACGCGCGCACACACATATGCACGCATGCACCGCAAACTCAGCTGTCTTTACTACATTAGTATCCGCACTCACTCACACTCACACTCACACACACACACACACACACACACACGCAGCAGAATTACTTCTCTATATTATGCACGCCCACGCCCATGCAGTACACCTACCTGTCTGTACTCCATTAAGGCAGGCTCGCACACATTTACCACGGACCTACGGTCTGTGTACAAGACTCACAGAGAGTACACGTGTCTGTATCGCATTTAGGTACGAACACAGTACAATAGCCTGTAATCCATTAAGGCATACACACACACACACACACACACACACACACACACACACACACACACTGTAGTAATACCCGTCTTTATTCCATCAGGAACACGCACAGCACGCCGCTTTGTACTACAGTAAGGCGCGGGCGCACACTCAAGGCACGCACGCACGCACGCACGCACACACAACAGGCTTGTCTGTACTTCTTTAAGGCGCATAAGCACGTCATCATCGTCGTCGTCGTAGTCGTCGTCGTCGTCGTCATCATCGTCGTCGTCGTAGTCGTCGTTGTCGTCGTCGTCGTCGTCGTCGTCATCATCATCATCACATACTGGTCGACCGTTATGGTCGGAAGGCTAGCATTAGTATTTTTATTGAGGAGGTCAAATCTTCTCTAGGAGACCAACTATTTAGTGTTTTTGATAGTTTTCCTCAGTCTGTACAGGCAATTGTTGCAACAGGCCTTGAAACTAAGACGGGATTGCCTACTTTCAAATCCTTGTCCAGTCATTCGTAGCGGCGCAACATAACGTCCGCGCTAGTAACAGCGTTATTAAACAAAGCAATAACGATTTTGTCTCCGAATTAATTAACCATCCAGTCTTACCAGTTACGAGGCTTCCATGTAACCGGTGCAAGCGCAGCCTACAAATTGACTTCAAGTAGACACCTTCTTTCTTAATAGGCCTACTTGAGTACAGTTAAGCTTTGTTTAACATTTTCCTCCACTCGCCGGTTGCTAATAAAAACCTTTCTATGTCAGCAGCAGTTCCTACAATACGCGTAAAGTTATTATTGCGGACCGCACTTCGATGTGTTAATTGAAGACACTAACGTCATTTGAATGCTTCCGTTTGGAGTAGCCTGCTTCAGGTGCAGGAGCGACACTTGCAAGGATGGCTAGTAAGCACTGGTACCCACCGCTTTTGCCAGCTCAGCGTAATGTGAAGCATGATTTCTCAAGATGTGGTAAGCGAACCATTACTGGTAGGCCAACCATTGTTTAATGAAAAGCGGCTTTAATAAAGAGAATCAGAATATGAACAGGGATAAATACTGTAAAAAAGGAATAGGTCATAAGTCACATTCATTTGATAATAGGCCTACAGAGTATTGCTAGCAACTTTATACAACTCACCCCTGTCAGCCAGTCTTTCCTAATTCAGCTCTTTAAGACCAAATCTCTCTTTGTTCTAACCACCAATAATGGGTAAAATAGCATTTTGCGGGACGCGGCGAACAGTTTTTTGTTAATCAGATTTCACGTGTCTCCAGCTTCTTTTATTCAGAATAACATATTATCGCACAGTGTAATCCAATAAAGCTCTAAAATTCCTGTTATTTAGCACAACTTGCTACTTGGGGTTTCTCTTCGATGATTTAGATAAAATATAAATACAGGAATATATTGAGTACTGAACTATCTAACTCCATGGAACAGAGTCCTTCTTGAGAAGTGGCCCTCACTTTATAGAGCCTACAGGGTCATTAACATGTTCAAAAAAGCCCGCCAGCTCTCCCTATCCTGAGCCAGATCAATCTAATCCATGCCCCCGCTCTACTTATTGGTGATCCCTTTTAAATTGTCCTCCGATCTCTTCCAGGTGTTCCAAGGGTTCTCTTACCGTCAGGTGTGCCCACCGAAACCCTGTATCCACCTCCTGTCTCCCCCATATGTACCACTTGCCCACCCACCTCATTCTTCTTTATTTTATCACCCGGATAATATTTGGCTAGGTGTATGAATCATGAAGCTACCAATTATGCAATTTCCTCCAGCCCCTTTTCCCTCGTCTGTGTTAAGCCCAAATATTTTCCTCACAGTCCCGTTCTCAGGCACTCTCGGCCGCTGTTCTTCCCTTAGTGTGACAGATCAAGTTTCTCAGTCATGTAAAATAACAGGCAAAATTTTATTTCTGTATATTTTAATCCTTGTACTTTAGGAGAGCAAAAGGGAAGACAAAAGATTCTGGACCAGATGGCAATAGGCATTTCTTAAGTTCAATTTGCTCTTAAATCCTTCGTGAATGCAATTTTGATTTGTTAGCGTTATTTTCACGTATTTGATACTTGTCACATTCTCAAAGGTTTTGCCAGCTATTTTTAAATTGTGATATTGTCCTGAATATCTGTTCACGACACAAGAGGGAGGACAATTTAAATATTGCGCCGCTTTAATCAGTCTAGAGTTTTGATTTACCAATCCTGCTGGCAGTGTGAGTTATTTAGAAATTTGATATGTCCTAGTAACATGATGCATGCGAATCAGGTGAATGCAGAATTTTTACACTCACTGTAATTTACAAGAGCAGAAAATTACACACAGAATGCCAGCAAGCGACCCAAGGATTTTCTGTTCAAGGGTATGTAGTATATAATAGCAGCATCGCGAGGATAACTCACGGCCGTAATGCGATCGGTCGCTCCGACGAATATAAACTTCCTTAATTAACCTCCGTCAACCATTATTTTGTTAACGCGACCCTACTTTCACAAGTCGAGACACATTAACACGTCATGTTTCAGAGATGCGGTTGTCAGTAACACAAGGTTTCACCTCTACATATTAATGCAGTTCATCAGCCCGGTGATACATCAGTGTGTTCATTTCCTCTCTGAGGTCGCAACGTCCCACTCCGCGTCGAATAACAAAAGCAAGTACAGGAAAGTCGTTCTGGAGAAGCTTACCTACATCTACTGGTTATAAAATCTAGTTACTCTTGTGCAAATGGAAAGTTTTTCACCGTGTTCACAAGAGCCCACAACTGGGCCCATATGAATCCAGTCCATATCTTACACCCTCTTTCATTAAAGTGAATTTTAGTTCTGCTTATAATTAAAGAATAACGTAAAATTTAATATTGCTTTTCCATCTACGCCTAGGTCTACGAAGTGACCTCTTATCTTCAGGTACTGCGACTGAAATTATGTGCGGATTTCCTTCAGTCCATAACGATAACATTATCTAGAGAAAAGTACAAATTATGAAGCTCCTCATCACGCAGTTTCCTCCACAGCCCTGCATTTGGTCTCTTAGGCCGAAATATGCCGTTGTGAACCCTGTTCTCAAAAAACCTCACTTTATGTTTTTCCATAAGAACTATGAGTCTCGCACAGAAGATAAGCCTACTAGTGAAACCGATAATGAGAAGAATTACGCTGTACCTAAGTGTGTAGTTAATAATCAACATAACATTGAAGAAGAACCCAAAATCAGAGTCGGGTATAGTGTGCATGAGTGTCGTATAGATGTAATCAAATAAGCCTTGTGTAACTATGCGGTTACGCATTATTGAGTAAAACAGCGAAGAACGGAGATTTTTCTTACTTTTTTTTTGCGCTGCAGTGGGGCAGGACCTTTGTCATTGTCGAAGCTTCACTATGACACTCAGTGAAACACACCATATTCGGTAGGACTCATCTGGACGAGGGATCCGCCAGAAGTAGAGACCTCAACGGGACAACACACAACACTCACAAGTGATAGACTTCCATGCCTCCGACAGGACTCGAACCTGCAATCCCAAAAAGCAAGCGGCTGCGAACCCACGCCGTAGACTGCGTGGCCACTGTGATCGGCCCTTATGTTAATAATTAATTAAAATTTCCGACAGACTGGCCATTGAACATCCTGCCAAATGCCAATAAAAACAGCATAAATTCAAGTCGGAACAATGTTCAACACATAGTTGGTCACTGAAGTTTGTCAACATTAAAGCGAAACAGAAATGTTTGTGGCAAAGTTACACAAGGAATGCCTGTGCATATTTGAATACTGTGTCGATTAATCACAAAGATGTTGAACTAAATATAAAAACTAATAAAACCTAAATAAAAATGGAAAATAAGACTTTTACAGGTACACAGCTATGTACCCGTCGCTTTAGAATGAACGATTATTTCAAAGGGCACTAAGAATTCCAACTTTAAGCATTAGACCGAACGTACTTCTCTGTCCCGTTTTTGCACAACACGTGTTTCTACAGGTGTTTCTTTTCTCGTAGATCATAATTCGAAGGTCTTTTGGGATATGATTTCCTTTCATGTTCTTAACATATTCCCACTGTGCATTCCTGGAAGTTCTAATTTTGTCTCAGCATGCAGAATTAATACGTATTATGTTTGTGCCAACCTGTGAGTGGTTTGGCTTTACCTCTACATATAGAGCTTGTTCTTTTGTTTTGTGAAGGAAGAAGGTTTTGGGAGTCTCCCTTCATGCCTTCTTTGCAAACGAAATAAACATTTCTCTACGTAATAAATTGTTCTTTCAATTACTAAACGAAATACTTAGCTTGTTTTACGCAATTTCTAATTTAGTGCTTTCACAAGGGAAGGTTGCAAAACTACATCTGTTAACTTAAACTTGAGAACCGCTAGAAGAATTCTCATAAAACTTGATAGCAGGTACCTGCCCTAAAATTTTTAGACACATTAACATTTTTATTATAATCGAAGAAAGATGTCTGGTGCTTCACATGGAGACCTACAGGGTTTTTGTTAGCATCTCGCTAGTCACTCGTTAATTATTTGAGAGAGCGAACGCTTTTGAGCAAAATTTTAGACTGAAATGAAATACATTAAAATCTAACACACTTTTCACTTGTATAGTATTCTGGGCTAATGAAAAGGCCTAAGGGGTAATATTAAAATCTTGAACAATAACAGATCAAACGGTATACAATTTTTACTGTATGTGTAATCTACATTCCTTGTTAGTTCTCTCTATTCTGGTACATTTCTTATCACTTCTTAATGTTTTCATTTCCGCCGTTTTAGTTTAACAAATATTTTTCTTCTTGCTAAGGAATGTTTCATTTCCATACACTGGCACATTGTGGGAAATGTCTTCACTTCATAACATACCAACTTATTTGCCTTACATCTCTCCAGCGAAACATTTAATCATTTTACGTATTAAATCAGAATCCCGTCCTTCCGGCATGACAAACTTTTCATTCTTCTGTCAGTGACATTGTTATTTCGTTTTATTTTCCAAAGTTCTTTTGAATGTTTAATATTTCCACATAAACACAAACCAAATATGAATCCCTTAAGGCAATCTCAAAATAAAAAAATTGTTGACGTCTCCTTTGATACAGATGAGTATATTAGGACATGAAACATTTTTACAAGTAGCGGGGTCACTTGACAGTAGAGTTTCAATCAACTCATGTTCCAAAAAGCCTTAAATGTCAGCAGCCGAGTTTAATTGCCGTGGGTCGCACTGTGAATAAAACCACTGAAACTTATGCAGCAGCCAGGATATTTCACAGACCGATAATCAAATTACAGAAACTTCTAAGACAAGTCTGCATAAATCAGCATAATCAGACGTCAAATTTCAGTGATGGAGCTTATGTCACATGCATTGTACCCATGTTGGCATGTTAGCTAATTAGCGCCAGGTATTAGAGTGCTTTGAGAAGCTGATACTTTCTCAGCTGGTCAATGAATTACTTTTGTTTTATGTGTCCTGCAAGTTCATGACAACAGACACCGCAGAAACGTACCCAGGGCAAATTGAAAGTAATTCAAATTGTCACAATCTACATTTCTCTATTACATTAGCGTTTAATTTTACCCAACCATACAAACATTCTAGCCCTTCCGAACAACATTCTGTTTATATTTGTCATAAATGTCGTGGATGCTGCATCTCCGACCAATCTTGTACTCCATAATTCAAACACCATGAATATATGAAGCGAGAAATACAAGTTAGGAAACTCCAATTTAGAATTATAAAGAAGTTATCAATCATATTACGGTCTTTTGAGACGTCACTCGATAATATGTCTTGGTAGATGGATACCCAAATTTCAGAGAAACCTGTTGCTTCCACATTCTATATCATAGAAGACCGTAGTCTCGGTAACTACCCCCGTGAGAAGAGCAAATTTCACTTAGTTAATTATGAAAGGCAAATTCTTACACAGAAAAAGGGCGCTTGGTTTAATGTTCTCAGAAAGGGCGCCTGGCATATTGTCGTCAAGCAAAGCACTTCCATGTTCAACCAGGCGACTAGTGTTATACATTTAAGCAGGGTGCCTAGTGTGATATGCTCAGAAAGGGCGTCTGTTGTCATCGGCTCAGACAGGAGTGCCTGGTGTGACTTGCTCAGAAATGGTGTCTGGTGTGATAAGCTCAGGATGGGCACCTGGTGCAATATGCAAGCAGGACGCCTGGGGTAATATGTTGAGAAATGGAGCCGGTTGCCTCATGCTCAGAGAGGTTACGTAGTGTGGCTTTTTTTTCAGATAGGGTGCGTGGTGTGATATGCTCAGAAAGGACGCGTGGTGTAATGTGCTTAGAAAGGTGGCTGCTGTGACGTACCGTGCAAGGACACCTGGTTTAATGTGCTTAGAATGGACGCCAAGTGTAACTTTTTCAGAAAGGGCGTCTGATGTGATATGCTCAGGGACGGCTTCTAGCCTTATGCGCTCAAAAAAGGCGCCTGGGGTGATGTGTTGAAAATGAACAAATTACAAGCTTGAGGAGTGCAGTACAGTGCATTATTCTGCACAGGCTTAAAAAGTAAAAAAAAAAAAAAAGCCTGAGGTGGGAATTTATAGAACACGAAAGAAAATGCATGACATGTAAACATAGCAATACGGCTCTACAAATACATGGTTTTTATACATTAACCAAAAGCAGTATTACCATAATTTCAATTTTCGCAAGTTACTTACGAATGACTACCCTCAGTGTTTGGGAAATTGAGTCCCGCCTCGAGCAATCTACATGTTAATGAGAGTTCGAAGTTTCGCGAAGCCCTTTATTTAGCATCTTAAAAAACATCCCCGCAGCAAAATAAAGAAGTTAGTAAATGTAGGCATGTTGTAAGATTAAGAAGAGTTTCGTTCTCTTTCTTACGCCTAATTATCTTGAAAACCGCATGGTTTACAGAAAAGGACATTTAGCATAAAGTGTTTGTTTTATTTACCTCTACAAATTTTTCAGCATATTTTTCGCTCCAATAAGCGTTTAAGTTGATCTCGGGAGACGCGCAAATCACATGCAAGTCTTATGCATAATTTCAGGCTTCTGCCATGGCATAAATGAGATTTTTGTTCTTCTAAATTTTACGCAGCCTAGATTCGCAGTTTAGAATCTACTCTGCGCAAACTCCCAGAAGATCGAAGATCTCACGTGTGTGTCTTTATATAAAGTGTTCTTTGTTTTCGTCCAACTTTAACGAAAGTAAGAAATCACTGATGAATCCTATTGAATCCTAACAGTCTCGAATTTGATTAAAAATCAATTCAGTTCTTCTCGATTTATTACAAGCTGCATGGCGAAGCTGTAACGAAGCGTAGGTTTGCATTGTTTCCTTACATATATACCAAAAGCAACACGAAGAACTTCGTTCTGTTTCTAACATACAAAAGCTTCATTTTGATTTTAAAGCTACGTACATTTACGTCTACGCTAATACACAAGATACTCAGGTTGTGATTATTTAATGGAGGGCTACAGTCCGCAAGTGCTGTTGCATTTAAAAGCAACCACACTTACATTACCCAAATTACTACAAGCAGCCACTTAAGAACACTGACAGAGACGCTCGCAGTTTATTGCTTACTTAGTCATGCCCTTTTAAAACTTACTGGTGAGATCTCAAGATACGATGAGGTTATGATCTGTAGACTGTGAAAGGCAGAAACGATGTGATCAGACCTTAGTCGGAACAACCAGTTTCCTAGCTGAGGTTCGAAAGAGATAAATCTCACATACATAGCTCTTGAGTTACCCTGTAAGACAGAGAATTTTACCTGTGCGTTTCGACGCTGTGTTAGTACAACTTGCGTGAACAGAGGATCCAGTTACGGTTGTTGTGAGAATTGTAATGAAACTTGGGGGTCCATAAAAGGCGAATAATTCTCGATACCAGAACAAGTATTAGCTTGTCATGACCAGTCCTGCTCCGGAGAAATACTTCGAGATAAAGGGTTACGCTATATAAATTTTACAAAAGTGCAACATAAATTCGTGTAAGCAAAAACATTTGCGCCAGTATTTCAAAACCGTAATTACCACTTCTTAAGAAGGTTCTTTTGCTGATTCTTAAGCGCGTTTGACTGAAATTTAAATTTTTGCTGTCACAGCAATACATCAGCGTGTTCTCTTCGTAAATTAACAACGAAACCTCGAAAGAGTAAATGCCTCTAAAGGCAGAAACTTTCTGCGTCATATACGCTGATGTATGTCCTCGTTATTCCGCGACTTTATCAATTTATTATGGTTACGTAAGGGGATTTCCCTCAAGTAATTATCTTCTTTGAATAATCCATGAAGTCGCCTAATTTCTCGGAAAACAATCAGAGAGATGAGACTAAGCTTCTTAAGGCGTATGAGTTCCTCACATTTTATTAGACTGTTTTGAGAAAAACCGTCGCTACCGTTCTGAAAATATTTATTTTCCTCACAATCTACTGGAAAATGCTGGAATAATACATCCATGGAAAACGTTAACACTTGCAAATCGACCCTATCGAGAAGTGCAAAAACGGCGACTTTGCAGATGTTATGTCACGGAGTTTCTTGTCCATTTGTTTCCGACACAGATCTTATTACACTGATAGTTACTCTGCATTTCTCCTTTATGTCATCAAAAGCATAATCTCGTTGATATAAACCTCGTGTATCAGTTATTTCCAATGTTTTTAGTATGAGAAGCCCTTCCTAATTTAATAAAATTTCTGGAGTATACGAAAGCTTATATTTGTACGTTTAGAGTCCATAAATTAACCGCAAACATAATGAAAAGCTGTTATGAAAGTAATATGCACACTACATTAATTTGTACTTTATTCGTCACAAAGTAATACCAGAGTATAACTGAGGAAATTTTGTGCTGGCTGATCGAGTAACACTTGCTGCGAAGCTATGTGAATTCGCGGAGCAATGGGAATAATCCCACTGGCCGCCGGGAGTGCTCGGCACACATGTTGAAAAACTGCTCTGTAGGATATGTACCTGAAAGGGGCTCAACTGCTGTGTTGCCGTCTGATTGCTCTACTCCTTGCAGTCCATTCGACACGACATCTAAGTCCTGATTGAATGTTAGGTCTTTGTACTGAATCACACTGAGTCTTCACACCCTCAACAGATTTACTCAAAGTTTAAGTGCAGGTTACAGCTTAACTACGTAATCATGTGAGTTCGTCTTACACTGTTACAAGCTTGCTAGAGGATGGGCGAAAACTCGCGTTTCCTATGAACTTTTATAATAATTATATACTGTAAATAAAACAAATTAGTGTAAATTTAAGTTCTTAAGTCTTTGAAGTAACAAAGCCGTCTAAAGTTGTGTAGTCTCATAGAACAGAATAGACAATGTTTATTTTGTACTGTAATGATACAATCAGGTTGTACAATGCATAATATAAAGTGAATACCTCCAGTACAGTTAAAAATTTTGCCTTCTGTTACAACAGATGTCACAGCAGTATGAAAATGAAAGCTGTAGCCTGCAGATTGACTAAAGTAGAAATGAAACTTAACCGGCAAGTCACTGATAAATTTAAACTCACACCATACACCGCAAGTAATAAATGTCTTTGAAATCCATTTAGTAGGTATCTTTGGACATCAAACTTAGGGAACAGATATGACTTCCTCTTTATGCGTTTATTTCAAACGTTATGGATGACAACTAATAAAAAATATACCCCCTGCCCCCGCCTTCTTTTATGTTAAAGATTGCATACTGTTTTCAAAATGTAACCTTCCTAATGAAAGCTGGTAAAAGTTCTCGCTAATAGTCTGACCTGAACATCGTGCATAGTTTTACTTTTATTTAACGACACTGTCAGCAGCACAGGCTTCAAAGAGCCAAATGTTAGGTTGATAAGTAGGTCATGCATTGGAAAGGACAAAAAAAGACTCCGTCGTGTCCTAATGTGATTCACTAGCCCCTCTCTGCCTTTTAGAGTCTGGGAGTGTAAACAAAACGATCATGAGAGTCAGTCTGCCGGCCGACATATGAATTTAGAACCTTCCGAAGAAGATAAAGGAATGATGTTCATCTTTCATACCATTACAGACTCAAAACAATAAAAACTTCCTCCTGGTGTCCCACAGGTGGCCTGCCACTATGAAGAGCGTGTTCCTGGCCCTCGTGTGCGCCGCAGTGGCTGCGTCATACCCGACGGACAACTCGATCACCGAGCCTCCGAACTTTTTGCTTCCCGAACCGAACGACGTGAACGACATTACCGCCCTGACCGACGAACGTCAGCCTGAGAAGATGCCTGAGGAACAGGAAGAACCAGCTGATCGTCAGCACCTTTCGAGCCGAATCCATGCAAGATTTGGACGAACGAGCCAGGTGTATCCAGCTGCCGAACTGGGTTTAGCCGGAGAGAAAGACATTCCCCTTTTCAGACTAGGACGCGAAGGAAAGACGAATGATAATTTTGTGCGACTAGGTCGTAGTGGAACAAATAACAACTTCGTTAGATTAGGAAGAAGCAACAAACAAGACAACTTCATTCGTTTTGGACGAGGAAGAACAGATAATTTCATAAGGCTTGGACGCGGAAGGTCTGACAATTTCATAAGATTCGGACGTGGGAGACACGACGATTTCATCCGCTTTGGACGAGGAAACGACGAAAATTTATTTGATTTCGAAAGGAGTATGAAGAACAGCAAGGATCTTGAAGACACAGATGTGAACTCCGAAGAAGAATTATTCCCCAAAGGCAATTTGAGGGTTGAATGCGACGGAGAGTCGGACAATAACTTTGTACTTTCTCGTAGGGCCAACAGTCTCGCGCGGTTATGTCGTGGGAATTCTGAGATTACAAATCCGGAAGAAAGAGGCAGACCGAAAAGCAATTTCATAAGATTCGACAGTCTGGTACATAAAGATAACATCTTACGTCCTAGTAGATCTTCAGCAAACAATGATCTAAGACGAGGAAAACTGTCAGATCGTAATTTCATTCGGTTTGGAAGATCTGATAAACATTATAATGATAACAGAGAAGAAGCAGGTAGTGCTGAAGCCGGAGAAAGATTAGGCCGATCTAATAAACATAGTAACAATCAAAACTTCATACGCCTCGGCAAAAGACTGGAAGCCCGCAAAGAAGACGAAGAGTTTGTACGTTTTGGACGCGACGTTGAACATCTACAGGACATACGGACGGTACTAACTGGCAATTCCACCCCAAGCAACATTAAGGTCAACACGAAATATGTGCGATCCAGAAGATCAGTGACATTTTCTGACGAAGATGAAACGCCTGAAGATTCTTCCGTTTATCCTGTCATCATTTCGAAAAGCGCATATGATGATGAGGGAACGACATCGTCGACCATTGATAATTCTCAGAAACCTTTCAGGTATTACTCTCGTCCAACGTCTGGTACACCTAACTACATTTTAGGTCCAGAGCTGTCAGTCTTAGCTTCTCTAGATAATGGCGCTCAGGTGAAGAGAGGAAAGGAGGACGGTCACATGAGGAATTATGTACGACTGGGGTAAAAGTAGACTGCACCCATGCTACAGAATTGATGTATTAATTTCGTTACTGATGTAATTTTGTCCATATTATTACTTGAATATCACTCATGATATTGCTAGACATTGTAAATTATGGACTAATATGCAGCATAAAATAAAGCAATTTATTTTTAAAGTTGTACATTATTTTGTTTGTTGTTGAAATAACCAGATATGGCTATAAGTTTCTATCGGCTGCGTTGCAGTAAAGGATTCGTCATGATTGAAAAACGCAAAAGATGATATTCATTCCCATGGTGGTACATATGCAGCCTCTGGTTATTTAAAGGGTTGGCGACACATGTGGTGACAGGGGAGAGGTAAAGGTGAAGGCAAAGCAATCCCATTACAGGCCCGGACAGGCCCGGAGGGTTCCAGGAGGGTGAGGCTCTCAGATTTCAAGAACATCGGCGCATGAAGGCGGTAAAATTGTCAGGTTTAGGCACCGGCCGCCTTTACCCGCCAGGAAATATTCCTGGTACTTATTTCTGTTAGAAGCTGAGTCGACACCAGGACCACGGTGCGGCCGGAAGGATTCTGTCAATGAAACAGGGAAGATGTAGGCGTCATGATAAGCTAGGTTTGCGAATCCCAATATAAGGTAGACTTTCCTTTCACGAGTGTGCTACTGAAAACTGAGCTGTAGGGCAAGCCGCAATGAGCCGCTGCCAAAGCTGCTGGTCCTGTCTCAGTACAAAGACTCACGTAGTTCAAACAATCGGGGAAGATGCACGGCGCAAAATGTTGCTAGCCCTGGCAGACATAATTTTTATAAAATCAATAACGATTGTTTCTTTAAATTTATTTCTATCTAAACTAAAGTTATGCATAAAAATTTACCACATCAAATGAGACACAGGAATACAGATTGTAACAGTCTACTGTCCGAACTATGTTTGTCTCTACGATGCCCAAGTGCACGAGATCTCCATCCCCGGGAATATCCATGAGGAAGCAGGGAAAACAGTAGGTAGCGCTGCAGAGGCACTAAAAGCACCGTTGCTGTGTATTGTGGTGATTATTAACGCATTGCCGTCGGGATTGCCCTTAAATTAAATCCCCCCATTTCCCGGACATTCTACACACTTTAAATGTGAAACCCTGAATTGATTCTTAGTTAGGATTTGACGGTATAGATGAAATTCCTGAACCCAGTGCTGAAGAAACTGCACATAGAGGTTCCAGTAGTTCCTCAGTGAGTGGTATCTCTCAAAACAAGACCCTTTGTGAAGCGGAACAACGCAGACTTTACAAATGTACGTAGTTTCACTTCGCTTCTTATGTTCCGCACATCATTTAGACTGTCTTGCAGGATACTTCTTCTTGTCCTCCTCACCAGCAACAATTTTGTCCAGTTTATGTTTGCTGAAATCCCCGAACAGTCTGCATGGGGGGGGGGGGGTCCTGTTTAGGCACCCTTGGCGCTGGTTGCCTCTCTGGCCATTGCAGTTCATCAGAACTGGGGCTCGGTTGTATTTTGGACTTTCGATATCCACTACCTTTCTACCCGGTGCAGGGAGCTCTTGAACTTTATTTTTTGCTGCTGTTTAGTGTTCCGTACCCAAAAAAATGCATTGAGCAGTGCACAGTTTAGCAGATACAATACCAGCTTTTTCGACCATTTGACAGTTTTCCTCAAAATTGAGTAATAACTGAGGTAATGGTCTGCCCTTCCCACGCCATTCGTGGATGTACTGCGCTGGACAACAGCGTAAGGGTTCTTTTTTCGTTTTTCTGTCTTTCCTTCCTGTGTTTCCTAATGTTGCGTCGTGTATCGTGCTTATCATGGCACAAGTCTTTTCTCCTTCCACGCTTGGACCATGACGTCACCCTTCCTACAGAACGCTGACTGCCTTTTTTTCAACTTGCTGGCTTCCCTTTCTAGGTCTCGTGGAATGCCATAATTAGCCTTCATAGTGCCACAAACTCTCACTTTCTGTCCAGCAATGTTTCAGCTACTTTCACACTATCATAGAAATTGTCTAGATAGATGTGATGATTGTGGCCTAAGTTTCTGTCTAAAAGTGATAATACTGTGTCCTCCAACTTCTTTCCCTCGGCTGCGTACATATCCATGTTGTAGACATAACCCGATAGTGCCTGACACACCATTCTCACCAGCACGCCATATTTTGTTATTTTCCTTGGATTGTACGTCAGACATTTCAGGCGACCCCACTATGGGTTCACGGCTTCTTCAAGTGACAGTTCTGGCTTTGGGCTGTAAACTGACCTATATTTATGCCGAAAATATTCATACACATGCCGCATTTGGAATAACCTCCCTGCATCGTGTTTTCTGGCTGTTGTCACTACAAATGCCGGGCTTGCCAAATAAAATTAAAACGGTTTCTGCTCAAGCGACAAGGTTGCGACAGTTTACGTGAACTAATTGTGGGGACGTCACTCTCACTTTCCAAAATTTCGGATTCCCTATCATAAACATGTGGCCGCATATAACTCACACAAAATATTGCGGTCTTCCATTACCCTCCTACTCAAAGCCATGATTGTAGCCGAAGGAGCTTGCGAAAGAAAATACAGAAAGTATCTGGCTCTGTGGTCTCTTTGCTGCAGTCGTATGATTCTACGAATGCGGGGTTGGAAGGAGTCGGTGTGTTTGTAACGTGAGACCCAGACATGCTGCTTCAAGCCGCCGATAAACTTGGCGCGATATGTGAGACAGAACAGTCGACAGCCGCAGGTATACGACGTCCCACATGAAAACGTCCAAATATGTGACCCGTCGACAAGGCTTGGTTTAGCAATCACGTCTTTATACGCTGCCCAACGGCAAAGTGTTAATTTATATTACATTCTTTAAGGTGGTCGAATCAACACAAATCCTTAATGGTTCGTAGCGCCGATGTCGTTCAATCCAGTGTCCGCACGCTTATCGTATGTCGCTCACCAACACGGAAAATCAACTATCTGCCTCACACGAAATATCATGCAGCCTGGTGTCAGGCTAGCGACAGCTGAAATTCTGAACAAAGAAAGAACAACAACGAAGCGCCGCAACCCTTCACCAGCCTGCGAAGGCACCCTTCACCCAAAGGAATTTCTACCTGTTCCTCTGGGGTGGTCAACATCCCAAGTTTGCAAAGAATTTAACCGGCTGTTCGACTTACAAACTGCTCTATACCAGACATGATCGAAAGTAGTAGCTCGATCGTGCTCACTATATGGGATGCCCAGCCTTGGCATTGAACCGAGGCTGGCCGGTTATAAGATGTATCGTATTGTTTAACAAACGTTTTCCCGTGTGAAACGTTACGGCTATTTGTTCCCATCTGTTCACATATTTCTACCATATATAAGCCTCGAGTCGCTGCTATGATTCCCTGACTTTAAACATATCGTTTATAGATCGAACGGCATTGCTTAAAAGAAAAAGAAAATACCATGTCTGTTTGCCGATTCATTAGTCCGCCAATAACAACAGAGGAAAACAGGATTTCTCTGGCCAAAAAGCTTTTTCTCATACATTTTTAAAATAAAACAACACTCCACGGTAGTCGGAATTTGAAAAATTTATCCTCATAAAATAGCAAAAATGTGACTGTCTTACCAGATTAGTAGTGAAAAAGCAATCACTCCCATAACACTGAACGATTGTCACACTTAAGTATTTCACACCCGAAACGATCAGCAACGTCACATTCTGCAGCATCCTGCCGCCTGTCCCTTTTTTCCTGCCTAACCACTGGCAGCTAACGAAAAAACATGACAGAAGTTCTGTGCGAGCACCCCCAAAACAAATAAATTCTGAGCAGCGGCCAAGGCATAAGCTAATATTAACTTCAAAATATAGTCAAATATCTGCAGCAGAAATAAGAGAAGATGGGCCATTACGCTTCTGCAGACGTGATTTTCAAAGATAACTTTATATTACGTTTTACCGTGTTATGACGTTCATGATGGGTGCAAATCCATTCACCGTCGAGGAGAGTCCCTTTATGAGCGTGTGAGTTCACAAGGCAGGTTGCAGCAGTGCCCACAACGAGACCTTCCTCGATGTTCAACGGATTTTTATCAGCCACGACCAGTGCTAAAACACGACAGAACGTAATTTCAGGTCACCGTTATTGCTGAAAAACATGTCAGCAGCAGCAGCAAACTCGTTACAGGATATTCCCCCGCAAAACTGGTAATCGCAGACACGGATTTGCCACGTGAATACCTCTCTCCCCTGATAACACCTTTCTGTGCCACCCCTCATATTAATCCGAGGCTACATAAGTTCCCTCGCCATAGGGAATATAATCTCTTGTGTTTTTTATGGCAAATCTTTCATTGTAAACGATCCAACTACGACTTATGGCAATCTCTGTATAAGCAGAAAAAGAAGACCTCTAATTTCGAAACGAGAGTTCGAATTGGCAATAAATAAAGGAAAGAAATAAACACCGTTATACATGTACGAACAATTACAAGGTACAAGTTTAATATGCTTTTTTTAGTCACTGCAAATCGCCAACACAAAAAGGGCTGCTTCAAAGAATGCTCTTCCATACAGGAGGACACCCAACAGAGGGCAAGCTTACTTATGAGATCTGAAGTGTTGTCTTCTAATTTGGCGATTCTAATGCTGAAAACAGCAGCTTCCTCTGTAACGTTGGTGGCCCCTACAAGACTCTACAGTGTAATAATCCAGAAAACACAGCCTAAAACACACTTATTTTTATGATATCTTTAGAAAGTAAATAAAAATTTCTGCACGCCTCAGATACGAGTACCAGTCATTAGTGACTTGCACACAAACGTGTTGTTAACTCACACGTTCAACTGTCTCAGTTTTAGTTTTTATTGTGTGAGCGTGTAGTATTTTTTCAGAACGACGTGTGAAGAACATTAACTGCTACTGCACATGTAAGATAAAAGTGTACGTTTAGGAGCAATCGTAAATCTTGTGCCTAGGTTTTAAAAACATCGACATGAAAATTTTGGCAGCTTATGTGATTTCGTATTAATATTTCGTTCTCTAAATCTCTACACAAAATTACTCATCAAAGAAACTTACACTCCGTATAAATGTTATTAATTTGTTACTTGTTAACTAAATATTAACCCGTCATAAAGAAGGGTTAACATAACACCCACGCGCTAAATCATAAAATCTTTCATCAGGCGTTTCGCAATTCATAATGACGAATGAAGTCATCATAATACTGGTTTAAGTTAGTATTTGCTTGTAAATAGAGCTAAAGCTCATAACTTCTGAAGGGAGAAGACTTTACAAATATACTGAAAGAAAAAATCACACCCAACTTCAATTGTTTTTAAGTTCTGAGGTTTTCACAGCTGTGTGGTCAATGATGCAGGCATTGTGGAATATGAAGCTGCGTTTGCTGGATAAAATGCACCAGACACTTAGAGGAAACGTACCACATTCTTCTTCTTCTTCTTCTTCATAATAATAATAATAATAATAATAATAATAATCTTCTTCTTCTTCTTCAAGGGTTCAAGGTCCAATAAGGCGTGTTCTTCATAGACCTAGACTCCTTGAAAGCCAAGACGACACGTTTCTTCGAAACGTCGAAAAGCACTTGCACAGCGACACAGTCGCATCCCGAAAGAAGACAGTCCTTAACTTTGTTGTTCGTTAATTATTTTATTACAGTATATTTCGTATATAGTCCATCATTTGACGAATAATTCCTTAATTAAGGGTATGATGAAGGCAAACGTCATCATTTTCTTAAGTCCTTGTTTATGTAAGCGCAATATGTATGTGACTCACGAGAATTTCTGAAAAAGAACTCAAAAGCACTGGAAGGGAATGTTTTATTAACAGTGTGTGGTATAAAGTGATGAGAGAAGATTCTTTAGCATTTTACTTGAGGAAATTCGAGATGAGTGAGAACCTATATATCGATGGTAACAACCAACAGTCGACAATAATGCCTCATGGAAAAAGAAGTTGCGCTTAAATCTAGTTGTTCGATATTCTCCGTAATTACAATACATTTATAAGCGTTCGACTAGCTGCCATTTCAAATAGTTATGATAATTCAATTATCAACCATGAAGCCTTGATGGCGTAGTCGGTACAGTAATAGCTACGGGCTGGACTGTCCGGTGTTCGAATTCCAGCATTGGTGAGAAATATTCTCTTCTCCAAAATTGTCCAGACCGGCTCTGGAGCACACCCAGCCTCCTATTCAGTGGGAAACGGGGTTGTTTGCCAGAATGAAGCGGCCAACACCTCCAGCTAGAGCTGGAATGAGTGGAGCTATGCCTCGGATCCCCTTATGCCCTCATGTTTTAGACAAGAACACCTTTACGTTTTTAACAATCAACAACAAAAACTATTCAATAAAATCTGACTTTGGGAATTCCTAAGCATTTCGTCTATCGGACCTCTGCCAGCTGGCATTCATCGTCAAATATTAATTCAAGCAATTCACTCACACTTCACAAACCAAGGTAGACCGTACGGCAGTAAATATGGAAAACTAAAAAAGTCGCAATCAAGTGGGTGACATTTCTGCTTCATACTCAGCAGGAGGTGGTTCCAAATATCAGTCTGGAGACCTGTTACTCTATGTTACTTCATGGCGTACTTCACTCTTTGCCGTTATATGACTGAATTATACTTCAAGTTAGGCCAATCCGATTCCATCAACATCCTTTTCAGTTCGTTATTCAGTAGCCTGAGTTAGTGCCAGCTTCGTTAAAGAATTATAAATGAATAAAATAAAATATACCCAATTAAGAAAATTGTGAATGTGTATTATATTTGATAGATATTCATTCTGCTAAAGTAACGGTCCGCTCATCTAACATAAAAGAAATAAAACTTAATATTTACAAATAATTTCATTTTAGGCCTATTTTACGAAACTGTCAACTTCGTCAATGTGAAATAATTAGGAGCCCTCTCAAAATAATATTAAGGTACCATCAACCTCTGTTATAGCGGATCGTAGGGTGTGTCCTTAAAAGATACGTTATAACCGAGGTACGTTATATCCGATGTAGATTGAATTAGGTTTCAAAATATCATTTAAATTAATACTACTTAAGTCACGATTGTTTTCAGTTTTATTGCATATGGACATGAACAGATACATTTTGCACACCCTGAATCACACATTACACATACAGTACAGTGTAGTACGATTCCTGAACCCTTGATGTAAGTCACGGGAGCACCCAGCGCCAAGATTCCCGAATGCTTCCCTCCTTTACGCACCTACTGTATTGTACAGTACTGTGGACTCAGAAGTTTTAAATACATGTTCGCTCCTGGTTAGTCGGCCAGTACTGATACATATCACTTCTTGGCCGAAAAATCAGTTCTGTTCGCATAAAGTGCAAGACTTACAAATTCAATACCTAAAAGTTTAGAAGTAAAGGCAGTGAAGTCCAGCCGTAATTGATTTGTGACAGGGCACTCTACCCCCAAATGCCATAAAGGTGCTCGCATACGGCATTTACTTTCCCGCTGTTGCATGAACAGCAGAAACCCTCAGACAGAGACTGCCCCGGCTTAAACATTATAACAGCCAATGGTTCGACTTTGTCCTTAGGAAAGCCAAACAAAGTGTAAAATTTGCAAGTCTCCTCTACGCCTCCAGATACAAAGTGCTATCAAATTCAAGGGCGCACCCGGTGGGTGGGGTCTACAGGGCTGCAGCTCCCAAACCCTCCAAAGCTGAAATTTAATAAACACAGGTTTTGTAGTGTAGTGCCTCCTCACATAAAGTCGCCAACGCTGGTAGGACAAATTTGGGGAGGAGGTACTGCTGGTAGTGGTCGAGGGGGCGCTAACTGGATCCACGTTGAACAAAAAGGATGCCATCGACCGTTTTATAATACCAATGCGGAAATCGGTAACTGCTGTACGTAATGTTACTCAAATTCCCCGTGTGTCAAGTCGTCACTAACAGAGGGCGGAAATAAACTGCACTCTGCTTTCTGCAATATTATCCGTCTGTTTGGGCAAGGAACTCACTATTGTGCAGGTTGTAGTACAGTACTTTAAAAATCTCAATAAGAAATGGTGTATTATAATTACAAAAGAAATAATGCACAGAATTAAATGGTTTACAAATTTATAAATTAAACTTTGTGCCACTTGAAAGTAAGTTTCGCCCTTTCAGTGATAATATTCCGTTAACCGCGTCAGTCGTAAATTTGGAATTTTTAATTAAATCACCAAAATGTTAATAACCAAAGGGGCTCCGTTCCAGTAGTTAATAACCCCGAATAGTTATAAATTCAATACTGCTTGCTTACCTTGTAAACTAGCCATAGACCCCAATATTTCATGTCTCGATCGTGTCGGAGCAGGAGCTCGAATGTCACCAAAATTATGGAACCTGAATGAACGCGTTTGCCTAGTGGCACTCCCTTAAACAGAGTGCAGGTATGCAAGGAATCGCAGCGTCTGGCACACTTGAGAGAGCGGCGGCCTGTGGTCAGTAACCGTCGTACTGCAGCTAATTACTTTTTGTGACAATTTTACAAGATGATAAATTATTCCACTATATAGGAATACCCAAGATTACCACGTATCAAGTTTAAAATCTAAAATACCAAAAATACAGAAAGACGTTACAAAATCCAGAAGGGCATTACACATTCATTACAGTAGATATTATGACATCAAGAATTGTACGTGATTTCGCCTTCATCTGAAATCAGCCGCTGAAATCGGCTGATGACTAGTACATGAGAATTTTGAAAAATAAATTAATAAAATAAAAAAAACAAGAATACAGGACACTGTGACTGAGTCATGGAACATGTAGTCATATACGTATGTATATAAATTCAACTGCAGACATTGGTATGTTGTACTTACAACATGATCTTTATAACATACTTTTTAAAATCAAAAGTAAATTAGGTATAGCCCCAGGGTCAGCCACCCCAGGGAAAAATTCTGGGTGCGCCCCTGACAACTTGCATATAGAATCTTCATGTCTCTCTGAAGAGTGAGCCCTCTGCTCTCGACCACGCTGTAACAGTTGTGAACTGTCCATTGTTTTGCCAAAACGGTATAGCCGAAGAAAATCAACTGTTAGGGAATGTCGGAGAAATTCGATGTAGGCTAACCGAAGATACGTTATAGGACAGATCGGTGTAACCGAGGCAGTTAGTGTGATAAAGCATAGGGAAAGGGCCGAAGAATAAAAAAGAGATCTGTTATAAACGAAGTCCGTTATAACCGAGACCGGTATAACCGAAGTCGACAGTAGTCAGTTTTTGAGGCACAAAAGCCGCTACGTCTCCATGGTAAAGGTAATGCTTCATGCAGTCTTAACAGCAACACTAGATGCAGGTAAGTGGTCAGATACGCGGTCCGCTCCGCTTTACCTAGACGAAGCAACCTCCTAGCGTTTACTTTTTTGAATAACGTCCAGCTCTGGACCCAGAGCCGACAACAAAAATCCTGCTTCCGCCGGAAGCTGAACTCCGACATTCCGGCCTGTAATAAGTCACTTTAACGCATTAACGTTTCTGTTGACATAAATAGCAAGAAATGTATACGAGCCAATTCTGAGTTTATGATCCAGTTAATGTGTGCAAGAATGATGTAGCACACCATTTCACAGGACACTCGAAAGCAGAAATTAAAAAACTGCAAATTGACATTTTGAATAGAGGGGGCCTTGGAATGGCTTGTAAGTATTTTAATACCTAATAAAATATAAATAACTCCATGGGGCAAATGCCCGTTTCAGAACTCTATAGCCGCTAAGCTTATCAAGGCATTCCCCAAATTCGCATCAGGTGGTTGAAGGTCCCTAATGCGACTAGTAGCATGAGGGAGTTTCATTGCATTCAGTCGCCGTGAATGCTTCAATTTACATAACCCATACTTTGGTCTCTGACGCTGCAGTAGCAACAGAACCAGCAAGTTACGAACCACGAAATTGGAGAGAGAAGAGAAGGACCTTACAAAGAAATAGGATGTGAGGCTGTGGAACATCTTCCTCTGGCTCAGAATAGAGTCTACTGGTGTTTTTTTAAACACGGTAATGAAGCTTTAGATCCCAATGCAGGCACTGAAAGGACTGCTGCGGCAGTGACATCTGTAAGAGAAGCGTATTCTGAGCTTCTTCTATCCTGACAGGCTTTCACGATTCGCTCTCCTGGGATTTTATGCCTCATATCATCCCAGATGAGCGAAGGCATCAGCTACCTCATGGCTTAAGCCTGAAATCTCAAGCCTTTCTTAGTGGTTCTCATTCTGTCCAGGTAGTATCTTGATTAGGCCATGACCGCTTCCTTCCAAAACTTTTCAGTTCATCACGCATTAATCAGCCGACCATTCGACGTTATATTTCATGAACTACTGACAGCACTATAAAACAAAACAACAATTGCAGATGGAGAAGTTTTGATCAGATGAGCAACTTCTTTTATGAGTAAAAAATGGTAAATATGATCAAAGGCGCACCCAGGGTTGGGGCTGACGGGCTGTAACCCCCTTCAAACTCCCCAAAACTGAAATTTACAAAAACAAATTTTGTAGATAATATGATATCAAAAGTTTTACATGATTTCCCCTTCAGCCGAAATCCGCCACAGAAATCGGCTGATAACAAGTACGTTAGAATTTTGAATAATAAATCAATAAAATTAAGAAAAACAAGAAAATACGACACTGTGATTGAGTAATGGAACACGCATTTAGGCCTATATGAATGCAGCTGAAGGCAGTGTTACCTTCTACATACAACATAATTTTTATAACATAAATTTTAAAATCGAACATAAATTATACACAGCCTCAGGGTCAGCCCGTCCAAGGAAAAATCCTGGATGCGCTCCTGAATATGATGACGGTAATGATGATAATGATGGTGGTGGTAGTAGTATTGATTACTGAGTGCCGCTACCTCAGGGTCTTGGCCGAAAAACACAAAGGGAAATGTAATTAAGTGGTACTGTTGATTTTGTTCTTGCATTTTGTCACGCTATTCTGCGCTCTCCACCTTGACAGATTTTTTTTGTACAAAACAACGAGTCAAACTTGTTCATCTGATGGCCTGTCAGCTAAAAACCGAATGCCTCATTTCAGTAAAGGTCAACCCACCCTGTATTCTGTTACCCCAGGCTGGTTCAAGTGCTGTGCATACTGTCACGTATGGTTATTCGTGAGAAACATATGTCTCCTTTCTCTGGAAATTCTGTGGTTGTTATTATTATTATTTGTTATCACCTTTATGCAAGGTTTTTTAAAAGTATTCCTAAAACAAACCATGTTTCTAGGGTATATAATATCGGAGATATTCTGTGGCTACACTTTTTAGTATGTACCTACAATGCTTTTTCCTGTAGCAACTTTTATTCTTTTATATTAGTGCTTTTCAAAGTATTATTATATTATTATTATTATTATTGTTATTATACGGCGAAGAGAAAGGGTGGTGGCGTGTTGGGAGCTTTTCATCCTAAATTTAACGTATGTACGTGCAGGCAAGATTTACAGTTTTTTTATGAATGTGTGTTTGTAGAACTTCACACTCACAAAGGTCCAAATTTACTTACCGGCACAATTATTTCTTATCCGAAATAAACACGTATATTATAAGTAAATATTTCTCCCTTTCATAAAGTACACGTGACACTAAAAACTTCGGTGTTTTTCTCTGAGGTGTCCTTAATGTCCCCGGTTCCGAATGGTAACACGTCCTGCCTCTTGAAAGTTGTCTAGTTTATTTTAAACTTATTCGCTAATTATCGCCCCATTTAAATTCTTAATAATTCTTCTGAAATACTTGAATTTGTGATTAATGATCGTATTTCACACTATCTTCGGTTCAACCATAACTCTTGTCAACATAGTTTCATAAAATCCAAGTCAACCACCTTTAATTTGGTCACTAATTTTAATTATGTAAATTTTTACGTAGCTCCCAGCTTCAAGTTGATGACATATTTTAATTCCAATAGTGCTTTAGACTTTTGTTGTATATCTTGCTTTGATGTAAACTAAGTTGCCTTGGTCTTATGTGTGTTTACCTTAGTTGGTTCCATAGATATCCAAACGGCAGATCTTCATGTGTTAGAATTTCTGGTATCTTTTCCCCTCCTTGCAGAGATTTTGTGGTATTCCGCAAGGCTCTCTATTAGGGCTTCTTATTTTTAATGCATTTATTTATAATTAAGTGTGTACATGAAGCCTTTGTGCAGCTGTAATAACTTCGGATCTACACATGATAAAAGTAAATGCAATGTAGTAACACAGTCCAAATTTATTCGCTTTACTGATGAGATAAGTATGTTTTGTACTGTTAAGTCTTTCATGAATTCGAAGATTTACACATTTACGATCAGATGTTGATTCAATCAAGTCTGATGTAGGCCTACTGCTACTTTTATGACCCCCCAACTCTAGCAAAACTCGAAATATTACCTTCTCCAGAAACATAACAATCTTTTCTTTAAACACATGATTTATACACTTTGTGATTTTGTTAAAGACCTGGGAGCTTTAACTGATTCTAAATTATACTTCCACTGCCATGTTGATTGTACTTTTACCAAATTCATTAAGCTTCTGGCTCTCATTTGTAACATTTATTTTTCATTTGAACTATTGATATTTTATTGATTATAGTTTTCACTTGTTAGACCTAAACTGTTGTACACAGATGCAGTAAGGATTAAATACCTACACTGATTTTTAAAAACTTGAATGCATTAGCAGAAGTTTGTAGTTCTCTATAACTGATTATTTTCTCCAGACCTTAACGGCTATGATTATGCTACTGCTCTTCGCCTTCTTTATTTGCATTACAGAAGACTTCAGCTTGATGCAGTTCTTGTCTGTTACTAATTTTACTTTGGATTGTAAATTTTGTCCATCTTGCATGACATCTTTGGTATTTGAGTTCCGACTCCCAAGCTCCGACATTCCTTCCTTTCCTATTAGACTATACTTTAAAATTTGTCCCTAAACCGGCTGTGCCACTGCGGCAAGTTTATTTTATAGTGATCTTGATATCTTCAGAAGGCAAATTATTATATTCTCTCAGATTTGATATTACTTTCAACTTTATGTCGTAAGGTGTCCTAATGAATTATTTAAGTATTCTTTTGTTTCTTTTTGTTTGTTTACATTTATTCACGTGTACCCTGTATCATCTTTTATTATTTGCGTTTGCATGTGGTACTGTTTCTGTTATTGGCCATTTGGTAGCTGACTAAGCACGTTAATAAACAGTTGAACTGAATTATTTTATTTTTATCACATTCGTACAGGGTATTTAAAATTAAATGCTTGAAACAAGAAGCCATGGCATGAATGGGGTTTCTCTACTCGAGGATGGCCTAGTTCATGCTATCAAGGAAGGGTGTGTGGAAGGTGTTGAAGTCCTTTTGCTGTGGGAGGAGAAAAATTACAAAACAGGCCAGCCTTTTGTAAGTACAAATGCACAAGCAAATTCACAATGAAAAACACAAATCACACTGAAATCCACACCTTTTATTTAACAAATTTTTGATGTGGTAGATATTTAAACAAGTTTTAAGGGACTGTATTTCTGACATCAAAGGATTTGAACAGCATTGCATTAATAGATTTTTTATGGACCCTACTGCAATTCACTTGTCACATTTTTGTTTTCGAAGAATTGAAATATGTAGTAACTGCAATTATAAATTGAATATATTCCACTGTAAAAATGTTGAAACTTAATGCCTTCAGTGTCAAAATTTATATCAAATGAATGGCGATAAAATAAAATACCAAAAAGTAAATCAATTTAACTTATGTCATTCAGGTATGCTGTACAAGATTTATACCAGCGGGGTGTAGCGCGTTTAATTAAGTGAAGACAAATGGAATTTAATTCTGCTTCTACAGAATTTTCTTTGGCCATAAATGAGCGTAAAGTGAAATGACTTAGAAGCAGTAGCTGGGTTATTTGCTGGCTGAAAATTTGTGAAGTAGAACATGACAGACCCTTGATTTAAAATGTGATGAAGGCCCTGATTTTATGTACATATCATCAAAATTTAGCTGTCCAGGGGCATGAATGATTAATAAGAGGTCAATCAACAAATTGGAGTTACATTTTATTTCTTCCTAAGAAATTACCAGAATGTATGTAAAATCACAAGGAAGTAATTTACAAAGAACATGAATACCAAATTTAAGTACAAATTCTAATTATTTCTTGTTAATATACCGGCCTCTGAAAGAGTTTAATGTGCTTCAGGAAGTTATTCTGATATTGAACATACACTCCATCTCATTAGCATGTGTGCACATATACACCAGAACTCTTAAAGTGTGTGTGAACACACATTCTAGCTGACTATGATGTGTATGAACACAAATTACCGTTCTCAAGCACATATGTGAACACACGCCAGATTAGTAATGTGTATGAACATAACAATCCAACTTAGTAGCGTGTTTGGTACATTTTCACGAAAATGAATAATACAAAACTTAGCAGCATGTGTATGAACTAACACACAACCCAGCTTAGTATACTAGCATGCGTGTATGTGAACGTCCCTTAAATAACCTTTAATTTTATGCTACAGCAGATAAACAATAAGGTAATATGTCGAACATTTGTCATAAAAAACAAATTCATAATTTTACCTGATTTTCAGTTTCATGAAGCTGGTTCATAGGAGCATATTCACTATCAATCTTCATGTGGGACCCATTCAGATCTCACTTGGTAGCATGATTATTGATACTCTTGAGTTTTTCTTCATCTACCCTTTGGTTCTTTTTGCGTTTGGCTGTTTTGTGTGATATTAAAAAGTGGGGGACAATTTTGTAGGAATAAGAAGTTGCGATTATGTGGTGCACTATTCCAGATGTGAACTGGCTAAAAGAAGTGTAGAAATTGTGGTGCATAAAAGCATAGCAACAAGTGTTGTTAAGCAGATCTCATGTAATGAAAGAATCACTGCGCTTAAGCTAAAGGCAGAAACACTAAGTATTTTGTTAGTGCTATTGTACGTACGTACATGCCAACATTGGAATATCAAGATGACAAAGTGGAAGAATTGTTTGAGAACAAATTGCATGGAGCAGATACTGACTCTGACCACAACTTACTTGTTGCAAAGATCTGGACTAGACTGAAGAAAATCATGAGTTTCCAAAAGGAAACACCAAGATGGGATTTGGAGAAGTATGTGCTCAACGACGGATTGGATAGATTTAAGGAAAGGAGAGGATACTGTAAACTGAAAAAGGAAGCATTAGATTGCACTCTGTGGAGAACTTGTTTTTGGAAGATGCTATGGACTTGTCATAAGACAGGCTACAGAATGAATGGATGGATGAATGAATGAATGAATTTTATGTGTAACCTTCAAAAACCAGGATATTAATAAAACGATCAAATGAAGAAGAATTAGATGGACAGGACAGGTAACATATTAGAAAGATTAGAAATGAATACCTTTAAGGCCACGTCAAAAACTTAAGGGTAGATGGGAGGGTAATATTGAACTGTATGTTGAAGAACTAATTTGAAAGATTGCAGATTGGTTTATATAGGGTCCAGGAGCAGTCTCTTGGGAACATGGTTGCAAACTTTCAAGTTCTGTAAATAAAAATAACCTCTTGACCTGCTGAGTGCCTGCTGCGTTCTCAAGAAGGTTTCCCTTCCATGAAACTGGGAAGAAAGAACAGATCCTTATAAATACCTACTAAAACCAGTGTCCAGCAGCAGTCTCTTGTGAATATGGCTGTGAACTTTCAAGTTCCGTAAAAGACGCAGAACTTCTTGAAAGGCTGAGTGACTGTTACCTTCTCAAATAGGAGCACCCAGAACTTTTCTTTGGAGGGGGGGGGGTGCTGACCCTGAGGCTATATAAAGTTTATGTTTAATTTAAAAGCTATGTTATGAAAATCACGGCGTAAATACAACTGTAACATAACATAGTAACTGCGCATATATATATATATATATGTTCCATGACTCACCTAATTTAAATCGGAAGGTCTAATCTTCTCCATTTTTTAAGTTCCTCCAAGACTTATCTCTGGCTGACTCAAATTTCCCTGTGGATATCGAGAAGGACTAGCCCATTCAATCGATCTTGTCCAGTTGCTTTTCGCAGGTACGTTTTTATTCACTGCAATGTAGAAAAAGATCTCTCGCGGTACCTGTCTTTGTCGGTAGGGTCGCGAATATTTTTAGCAGGATGAAAATATTCAGATAAAAATATTTATCACGTTGGTCAACGGCATCAATCGCAGTTTTCGTGGAATTCTTGGAGCTGTTTCATTGCTGTAAAGTTGGTGTCACATTTTTAGTTCACCCTCCATTATGACATCATTTTATGACGGAACATCCGTATTATAAAATCTTGCAAGCTTCAGAAAACTTTCTATTTGAGTCTTGAACAGGTGTCTTCCAGAAGGCAACAGCGAGGAAAAGGAATCAATGACGACCTGATGCTTAATATATCTGTCATTTAATTCGCTTATGATGTGGTCATTGAATGGTATGAAAACAGATATGCCGTCTTATTCTTCTGCAGACTCTGCTGGAACATTATCCCTTTGTGTTCGTCTTTAAACACTTCTCGTTCGTTTTAATTCCTTTCAAAGTAATTCGGCTTTTCTGGAAGTTAGTTCATAGATATCGCGGAACGTGTCTTGGGACTTATTCCACACACTTATGTTAACTGTGCCACGATATCCGAAATGTGATTCAGTGTAGATACGAGATCACAGTCAGCGGTTTTCAGTGATTTACTTAAGGGCAATTTATAGGGGAAACAATTTTTGTAGGGTGTAGAGCGAAAGAATGAAAGGAGTTTCAAGAGCGGAATTCATAAGGATCACTGCAGATAAGGAAGAATCTCCATCTTGCCACGTGCTCATTTCTTGCAGATTATAATATATAGCATAAAATATTTCTAACGTTGCAATTAGAGATTCAAGACGCTCCATCCACCGCACTGGACTGAGCTTTAAAAGCCTTTTTTTACTTGATTCTGCAGCATGTACAGATACCATCCTGTGCCGTCTTACATCGCAGTATTAGAGAACTTTCGGCTCTAATCTACCTGCCGCACGTGACCAACATGCCTTTTCTTTCCCTTCCTCCCCCAGACCCCTTTAGTTACGTCCCACTCGTTTACCTGTTTTGTTTGTGAGTTCCTTTGTTCACCCAGGGACCAGTCTCCGTGGGATCAACATTAAAATTAAGATTTGGGTTGTGTATTTGCAAATTATTTTTCGACACGTATTTATACAGCGAGAGGGCTGTTGAAGTCCGTTTTAGTGCTCTATGCTGAATTTGTTTATTTGTGCCAGCACAACACAGTTATTGCTCTTCTCTGTGGAGCCTGTCTTCAGTGTGCGATTACATGTGTGGTGTTATGATATGTAGTACAAAGCACGTATGCCAAACCCTAAGTATTGAAGTTTTTTATTTTAAGTTTTGGTTGTGAATAAATAGGTGCCTCTGACATTGTGTATCTAATTCGGCACCTTGATGTATGCTGGCAGCTCCACCAGCTTCTATGATCAATCGACGGTGAGAAGATTATATTGTGTTTTTGGTAAAACTAAGAAGGGTGTTTGGAGCAGTTCTTTGCAACACTTCATTTTTAGGTTTGTTTAACAATATAATTTTTCTCTGACTCTAATGGAGTTTCTTATAGTTTATATATCTGTTGCGTTTCCAGTGGCCAAGCGTAGAGCATGAGAAGCGCACTGAACACAGTGTCCTCGGAAATAAAGACGATATGATGCTTCGTACACCTTTGAACTCCCCAGTCACTGATGTTACCACATCGTAACCTTTATATCGCAAGTATTCAAGATCCATTCCAAAACTTTTAAACTTTCCATAAGTATATTGACCAATTCCTGGCCTGACGTATTACTTACTGACACAACTGTAAAAATTGTTGTCAAAATTTACTTCAGTTTCATCCACAAAACTTACACAAAGCGAAAATTGTTCTTTTGTGAAGGATCCGTAGCTTCATCTGCAAATATAGAAAAACATTTAGCATAATTTACACTGGACACAATTTTTTGCAACATAAGATAATTTGAGGTGTTCATAATTTCATTTTGTATCTTCCAGCTTAGGTATGTGCCATTTTAGCACATGTTTGAACATGCTTCTTTAAATCTTCATATCCATTGTCAAACCGGAACAGTAGTAGGTCACGAAAGTGGCCTTCATTTACACTCTGCTCGTTGTGTATGGAAAATTCTCCGAAACTTTTATGACCAGGTAGCGTTATTCACTGTTTTCCGAAAAAAATTAATAACTGGAAATAATCTTTTCCTTATCAGTTCAGATGGTGCGACTTTTTTATTTACTTGTGTTCCAACAAAAATAAGTGTTCCACTTCGTTCATTCATCAGTTCTTCGTACATAGAAACTGATTTTACGATATAATTATTCTTCTGATGGTCCTCAAATTTTCTCTTGCATGTCCCACTTAGAAAATCCAAACGTCACTCATTTCTTTGCTACTTGCCTACATGAACGACCAGCCTCTAGAGGCACATAACACACAATACTTGCAATAAACTGAACTTTCAGATTTTGAATATGCGAGCCATTTGTACTTCACACGCCAGCTATGCTAAAATCATCTTTTAAACTTCTCACTCGAAGTAGCCATTTGGAAGTTGTAGACACTCGGCAAAGGGAATTATTTTACGGAAAAAATTGACACAAATGGTATAACAATCCCTTTCATTGCAAGAACACGAGAACGTTGCAGAAGAACATAGTAATACACTTACCGGGTCCTAAGGGAAGGGCTCGAAATGCTAAATCGGAGAAGAATGCTTGGGATTTGTTCGTAACTGAAGATATGTTAGAAAAAACCACCATCCACACAAATGAAGAAATTGAGAGCCAGAAAACACGTTATCAGCCTGAACAAAGCTATCCCTCTGCCAGTAATACAAAGGAGCTAACTGCTCTTATTGAGTTACTTTATCTGAGTGGAGTGATAAAGAAAGCCCATCTTTCTACTGAAGACATGTGGTGTAAATCTTTTGGACCTCCACCATTTAGAGCATCAATGAGGATTAATCGATTTAAATTTTTATTGAACTCTCAGATTTAACGATAAGTTTTCTAGGAATGAAAGAAAGCTACTGATAAATTCGCTGCAGTTAGAGACATATGGGGTATTTTCGTCCGACAGTGTCAATAAAATTACACCCCCTCGGAGTATGTGACTGTCGATGAACAGATTCTCAGCTTTAGGGGCAAATGCCCCTCAAGGTGTACCTCCCAAGCAAGCCAGGCAAGTATGGACTCAAAATTAAAATGATGTGTAATGCCAGAACCTATTATATGTGTTCAGCTGTCCCTTACACACGGAAAGAATCAAGTGTACCACTCACTCCCAAAGAAGTATGTTCTGCAATTGACTGAGAATATCCACTGTGCTAGCAGGAACGTAACAGTGGATGATTGTTTCAGTTCATGCGAACTAGCAAAGGAACTTGTTGAAAGGAAGCTGACCATAGTGGGCACCATGAGAAAAAATAAGGCTGACATTCAACCACAACCGCTGGAAACTAAAAGGAAACCGATCTCTTCTTCCCAATTCGTTTTTGACAAACTTCAACCTTGGTATCCTTTGCTCCAAAGAAAAATAAAACAGCAATTTTGCTTTCTACCATGCACATGTGAGAAAAATCCATTCGGAGTCTCAGAAGCCGCAGATAATCTGTTCTACAAAGACACGAAAGGAGGCGTAGATACATTTGACCAGCTTTGCCATTCGAAGACCTTAGCCAGGAAGAATCGTAGATGGCCTCTGCGAGTTTTTGTGGGTTGCTTGATGCTGCAGGAGTAAATGCTTTTGTTATTTGCAACTGGAACCGCGCATCTGGTAAAGCTACAAAACTTTCGGTCTTTTTGAAAAGCCTAGCTCTTTCTCTGGTTGAGAAACACTTACAGGAGGGAATATTTATCAACAAATTCCAAGGGAGTTACGCAATTCAATCTCAGCAATTCTTGGTCGTAATATGGTACCAGCTACCCAAAAGCTAGAAAGAAAATCACGAGGACGCTGCCCATGGTGTCGTAGAAAAGAGACAGAAACCGGCAAAGAGTGTGTGTTTTTTGCAAAGAGCCTGTGCGCCGAACATAGGTGTTCAGTTCGTCTGGAATGTAAAGACAGAAGAATGTGAAAAATACATACAATTTGTATTCAGGGAAAATATTTGTTTCTCTTACACTTTTCTCACTGAAAACATTAGTTAATTTTCGCAAATTTCATTTACTTTACAAGTATGATTGGAACATTAAAATGTGAGTGCAAATTTCAACGACATTATTAGAAAGTCAAATAAATCACAATAACGTCTATTACAATAATGCTATTAATTTTCTTGTATGAAAATAAAGACAATGCTTATGAAATGTGCATTATTAGTAAATATTCATCATGTTGTTACAATCAGTGTTAATAATAACTGGCGTCACCCACAACCCCACAGTGCCCGAATTGTTATGGATATTCCACAGTGCCTTCTAGGGCTAGATGATCTCTGGTAGTGACACTGGCAGCAGTGGTAGTAGTTGTAACGGAAGAAGGCGTAAACAGTGAAGCAGGAGTAAACTTCTCTTCTGGAACAATGTCTGCAGAGAAAGGCATTATTCCAGTGCATTCGAAACCTTTAGCAGCACGTCCACCTAAAGCAGTTTTATTCCAAACATCGGAGAAAATTTCACAAAACCTTGTTTTCATGATGTGTTCATTTGGATTCAATACGTTTCGTAAACACATTTTTGTTAAAAATTAGGATGTAGGTCTAAAGGCTAGTGAAACGTCGTATTTATGCCCATTTGTGTCCACATATAGTACAATAATTCCAATAATGAAATAATAATAAAATACCGCAAATGTGGGTTTTGTTTAGTATTGTTAGTAGATAGCTTATTCTTCACCTTCCCTAAAAATACCGTAAATTTCACAATCTTGAGTTTGGCTTGGACAAATCCGGTCGAATAATTTCTTCCTCCCCTGTGCAACTGCAAGGCTATATTAAACTAAGCATTTTGCAACTTGATTCCAATTATTAGAGTCGAAATGAATTTTGTAAAACATTTTTCATCCGATCGAAATTTACTTCTTGTACCAATCAAAAATGTACGTGAGGTAGAACAGAGTAAATAATCAGGTACGTAGTAATAACAAACTACATAAGATGTGGCAGTAACTGTCACACAGGTAAAACACAAGGTGATATCTGAAACCGGGGGCTCAAAAAGTTTCAATTATAACGTCAGTGACTAGATAAAAACTACAGAGTCTCATAACAGGGCAAATATCAAAGCAGCAGTACTCACCTTCCCTCAAGAAAAAGAAAGAACTGCAGCTCCGAAGCACAAACCGCTGTGAGTATGAAATTAACACAGATATTTCAGCAAGCTGTCCGCATCACGCCACCACAGTCGGATAAGTGCTGCCAACATCATGAAGCGAGAAAAATTCTTTAACCCTTACACTGATCAGAATTGTACCTACATCGAAAATGCACCACCTTTTTTCAGTATTCTAATGTACTGGTCATCAGCCTATTTCAGTGGCTGTAGCGTAAAACACGTAAAACTTTCTATGTCATCGTATCTACAAAACGTGTTTCTTATTTCGCTTGGGGAGGGGGCTGCAACCCGACAGCACCTCCCCCCTTGGGTGCACAATTCCATCTCAAGAAGGCTTTTCTTCCATGAAATTAGGGAGGAAGAACTGATTTTTTAAACACTAACGAATACACAAATGCCAAGTTCGTGTATTAGGTCTTGAAATTCCAACTGTATGACTTCCACAAATAAAGGGAAATTTTTAAATAATGCAACAGAGGCAAATATCAGATAAAAGTGAGTGGTTATCGGTTATCAAAACTCAACTCCACAAATAAATTTAATTTTATGTCATATTTAATTCAGCTGCCATGCCCCATGCTAGCATCCTATCTGCTGGGCCAGCTACTCTCCAAAGAAACTTCTATTTGGAAATTGCTATATTTGAAAGAGGACAGAAAAAGACAGAAAACAAGTGCCAGTTCCTACAGATGTTGACTCTTTCAGGTTAGGGCAAGCTACATATCAATTTTCTCTGCAGTGAATAGCATCAGTAAGAGAAAATGACATTTACACACACAGTGGCACCAGCTTGTCGCTTGAAGGCACTGGCATGCAATAAACTTCAACTCATCCAGACACAGCACTGATAGTGCATGTATTAAGAAGAGGACAGTAATCAGTTTAAGAGCTGTTGCTTCAATGTACAGTAGAGGAAATATAGGAAGACCATTAATGCAATACAAGTATTAACAGCAATTCTAAGGACAGAACAGGCCAGTGGACTGATACCTTCCAGTTAGTGATGGCTGACATGGCTATCTGAAAGCATTAAGGTATAAAGAACTGTTCGAATGGTTGCTGCCATGTTAATTTTGCAATACTTAGTAATAAGAGGTTTAAAGAAGAAATTACACTTGAATTATCAATTGAAGTTTACTGTTTATATAAGGTATTTCTCGTTTTACGCCAGCGTCATGCTCCTGAAAAACGTCGCGCAAATCGAAATCGAGCAAATCGAACACAAAATTCCCATTAAAAAAACCTATTTCCTGCGGGTTAGGGGCTGACAGCCTCATCCTGTAGAGTGTATCACTACACCACTAGTGGACATACGGACGAGTAGATTATATAAATACTGTATGTACAGCATATACACATTTCTATACATATTTCTATACCTTTCTACACAATGCATTTTTTCAGGAGCGCACCCAGAACTTTTACTTTGCGGTGGCTGATCCTCAGGCTATGTATAATGAATGCTTGAATTTAAAAGTTATGTTACAAAATCATGTTGTAAGTACAACATGACACTGTTTGCAACTGCATTGATATGCATACAAGTATAACTACGTTTTCCATAACTCAATCACAGTGCCCTATATTGTCTTTTTTTAATTTTATTAATTTATTTTTCAAAATTCTAATGTAGGCCCTACTAATAATCGGCCGATTTCAGTGCCTGATTTCGGCTGAAGGGGAAATCATGTAGAAGCGTTGATATCATAATATCTACAAAATCTCTGTTCCAGTTGTGGAGGTTTGGGGGGTGGGCGCTGCAGCCCGGCAGCCACCCCGTTGCGTGCACCCTTGTATTTACGTGTTTCTAATGCAGTAAAAGCGTAAGAGACTCACGTCCATACTTCCTTGATACGGTTCATTTGGATAGGACTGTGATAGTCTTGCTACATAAGCACTTTAGTTGCTGACTTATCACTTTCTTTAATTCTATTAGCATTATCACGAACTATAAGCTAGTCTAACCTTACGGCATATATCAACAATTCTTTCACCTTCTTCAAGTCGGCTTATTGCACGTAATTTCTCTTCAATACCGACAGATTTTTGCCCATTTTATCACTTGGCTTGCACTCATGGATGCAGATTTGTTTTTCACTCATATTGGTAAGAAAATCCAATGCTGCTGGAGAGGAAAGTAAATGAGCCGCGTGGTTATAACACCAACATAAACAAGACATACATGTGACTGAAGGCGTGACAGTGACGTTACTTCCTGCTAGCCTCATACAGAACATAAGTGCGACCACGGATCGCCTATGCCAGATCGCCTTAAACTGATAATTATTGCGTAAATTTGACAAGCACGACCGCGGATCGTCTATACCGAATCGCGTTAAAACAAAAATATTCGCGTAAATTCGAAAGGCGTTACAAATTTTCAAGTCGCGTTAAAGCGAAACCGCGCAAAACGAGAACTACCTGTACTGGCAAAGAAGATGTAAATCCAGTCCAAAAACACCACAACAATGGAGATTCAACTCTTCTAGGATGTTACGCCATATTACTGGTAAATAGTTGCTAATGTTTCAGAGAAGCGGGAGTGTAGTGCCTCCACTCACTACTTTAAGCTGAAGATGGATGAACTATGCTGCTCTAAAATGTCAGAAATTATTTACCAGTCAACATGGCATAACATTAACCAAGATTTCAGTCTTCATCAACAGCTGTGAGAACCTCAAAACACACACTCTACCACAAAACTTGCACCCTATTTTAATAGCTGTGTTTGCTCTCTACGTATACTAGCAAGAGTATACAGTGAATTTCATAACATTTTTGTGTGCCCTGTATTGCCCCTGTTTTAGGAAACAGGCAACTGCCAGAATACTTACAGAAAGTTACATTTTTTATTAGATTTATGTGGAAGAATGGAAAAAACTGCCAGTACATATTAAAACAGTATTGGAAATACAGAATATATTCAAGACATTTAGTCTCCCGGTTCAGGTGGCATTTGTATTTACGTAACAGCTCACACAGCTTGAAACTGCCTACCTTGAAAGTTTATGATGCGTGCCTTGGTTGTCTTCTTACTGAGAAATATATATGTGGGATGCCCAAACAGTAACGCCCCTTATTTTTTTCTAAGCAATATTTATTCCTAAACCATGAAACGTACACATTATGCAGACTGACGCTTTGATATCATACTCTATTTTTTCTACAGTCTCCGTCCACTTCTATTACCTTCTGCCAGCGAGGAACAAGGGAGTGTAGCCTTGTATGTACGATGCCTTGTCCTGCTGACGTAGCCAAGTTCTTACTGCGAGAATCACAACGTCATCAGCCTCAAACTTCTTAACTTGGATTGCATCCTTCAGGGCTCAAAATAGGTGAAAATCTGTGGGTTATAGATAGGGACCATAGGGTGAATGGGGTACACGTATCCAACAATATTTTTATCACTTTCCGAGTCGTCAATCTTGGGTGTGGCCTTGCATTTTCATGCTGAAGGAAAATTTGTTCTGGATTCTTGTGATGCCGAACTTATTTTAAATGCTTCCTAAGGCCTGTCAGCCTCCTGATGTAGGAGTCGGATTTCATTAGTCTCCCCTCTTGGCATCGCACTGACAAGAATCACCTCTTCTTAGTCCCAGGAGACAGTGATAATGACCTTGCCCACTGGCGGAAATTTTTTAAATTTTTTCTGTCTGGGAGACTGAAGATAGTGCCTTTTTGTCTCCGGTTCAACATGATAGAGTCGGCTTTCTTCTGCTGTAACAATCCGAGATAAGAAGGTCTCTCCCAGCTTCAAAGCGTGCCAACACCTTGGAAGAAATGGTTTTTCTGTCAGTTTTGTATTCGACTGTGAGGCTCCGAGCAACCCGACGTAGCCCAAGTTCGAATGTCCAAGATCTCGAGTTATGTGATTAACACTTCCTTTGCTGATGGAAAAACTGAGCTCCAGTTGTTGGTTTGTGAAGCATCGATCCTCGCGAACAATGGCATCAGCAGGCTGCAACATTTTATGCCTAACAGCTGTGACAGGATGGCCTGAACGAGGCAAATCTGCTTGTGATGATTCGGAAGCCATTACGCTTTTCGCCCAGAGACCAACGGCGTTTCTGACGACCGTAGCACTTCCATAAACACTGCAAAGACATTTGTGGATATTCATCACTGATTCTTTCTCGGCAACAAGAAATTCTGTCTCAGCATGTTTTTCGTACCGCACGTTATTGACGGACTCCACTGCGAGGCGCTGCTGAAGTGTTGCTGTCAGAAATCTTTACAACTTCGTACATAATGCTGAAAACATCTAATATATTTCATCTAAAATTTCACATTCATAGCTTTGTAGTGACAAAGAAAAAACGTGGACCATTGCTTTCTGGGCAACCAACGTATTATTTACTTCAGGTGACGTTAATGCCAGTCATTTTCTTTAAGAAACCTGATACCTGTTCTTGTTTTAGACAAAAAATTCAAACATTATTTAACCCACATTAAAGGAATTATATTTAAAAAAGTTATACGAAGTGGCGTTACTGCAAATTTCACATATCTCTGGTGGTGGGGTCTTGCATTTCTGTTTCATTTCACTCTTCATGTTTTTGTTTCATAGACAAAGATTACATGCATAACCAAGCAAAGTTTTAAGTGTTGGCAAGCTGAACACAGAACCTATGTCACGTGTGTGTGTATGCGCACGTGTTTCATAAGCCACTTACACTAATGTTATTTATGCAGATCTACAGTGGAGAAGCCATGTGTAGTTAATCCAATATGCTATGCTATAAAAAGTACAGATAGCACCACATTTTGTGAAGTCTTGCTTTGTGTGCCATATATTACCACTTTCTTTTGCCATCAGGCAACAACAAAATTTCTTGTAAGTTTTGCTTTAGTTATTTGAAGTTATTTGATTCCACGGTTACAGAAATTTTCAAAGTGAATCAGACATATCAATGTAACTGAGTTGTGCTGAACAAGCTCATGTTAGACCAAAATACATGTTGTATTGTTCTCTTCTTAGAATCATACTGACCTTATTTACATTTACATAATATACTTATTTTGAACTAGTACACCAAACCACAAAGCAAGTTTAAACTGTTATAATAAGACGAGAAGGTTGTTCCATAAAAATATGACACGTTAATTCAGCTTGTCAAAACGTGAACTACTTTTATGCAAACTACACACTCATTACCCCATTCAAACAGGTTCACTGCTCACTATCCTCAGCCAATCAAATACAGTCCACATCATCATACAACTTGTTAATATTATCCTCTTATTTACACAGTGTGCCAAGTGCATTCAGAGTTCCTAAATAAAAGGTTGCACACATTTCTACAGTCCCATGCTTGCTACATATACACTAGTTGCATCTTCTCACTTTCATTACCTGAATAATGTTAGATGTGCAGTACAAATTATGAAACTCATTAGACAGTTTTATCAGTCTTCCAGCCACTTTCTCCCCATTAGTTTGAAATATTATTTTCGGCACCTTGTTCCCAAACTTTGCCATCTCTGTTATCCTCACAAGGGTAAGGTAGTAAACTCCACAATCACACAAAACAACAATTAAATGTATTCCTTTGCATATTTTGATCTGTACCTTATTAGACAGCAGAGGAAAACAAAATATTCTGAAATGAATGGTAGCAACTACTTTTTTAATCTGCTCTCATTTTCATTTAAAATTACCACAAGTTTACTTGTACTCTCATTACAGTCCTCATATTCTTATGTAGAATACACGTTCTTCCCACGTGCACATAATTTTGGTCTCAAGATTGAGGCAGCAGGCTCCTATCCATCAGATTTTCATTTTTTTTTGTTATTCAAGAGAAGTTACATCACACTCTTCGATATACCTGAAGTAGGTGCTAGACTTTTGTTGTGGATTTCAAATGAGCTGGCAGCAAGGTAGTTACCACAGCTGCAAAACATGTACATGGTCAGTCTAAGATATATCAGAATATTGTCTGTATTAACATCAAAAGTCAGAAATTTATCTAAATAATGTGTAACAATTCAGTTTCTTCCTCACAGTTAATACAGTTTGTCTCCAGCATACTAAGTGCAAAGCAGTTAATGTTATTGATAGAAATAATCATTGTCTATTCTAAGAAACATATGAAGCACATCAATACACTGGGAACAATGCTAAGTTTTAGGTAAAAGCTGTGTTTTAAATATCTACATGTACTTCATAAGGAACTTCTTGTCATGGTTGCAGGTGCAGAGTAAGACGTGGTTCATCAAGATACACCAAAATGGCTGGAGAGAAGAAAGAGTTAGATGAAGTAAGTTTTATGCATTGTTCACTGTTTGTTTATTCACATTCCCTCAATCTATCATGGTCAAAACCACTGGATGTGGAATCAGCCAATGGTACATAGTACACAGTAAAATCTCTTTGTCAATGCAATATGATACAATAAATTTATAAAAATACATAAACACATTACAGACTTCTTCTTACAAACATAAAATCTATACTGTGCATTATAATGGGTTATTTATCAACAACTGTTCCTTTACACAGGAGCATATAATCAGGATTTTCTTTTACACTACAGTTATAACATGGTACATAAATACATGTAAATACAAGATTGTACATAAAAAGCAATAAAATAAATAATATATCAAGTAGTACAAGCCATTGACACTGATAAATAAAATATGCTTGTAATGTATAAAAAGAATTATAATACCAGGGGGTTTTTAGCCATCTTTTAAAATGTTAGTATCATAAACTAAAGCTTTAATTTCAAAAGGCAAATTATTAAAAATCTTTATACTCACATTGAATACACACTTGTTAAAGATTGGTAATGAAGAAGATGGTTGATAAAGATCAAAGGTATGTCTCGTATTAATACTATGCATATCTAAGTAAAAGGTATAGTAATTAATATTCTTAGCCACAAACATCAGGATTATAAATATATATTGGGATGGAAGAGGCAGAATCTGTAACTTCTTGAAGTATTCTCTACAGGAATCTCTACTTTAATATCACTTATAATTCTTATTACTTTCTTCTGGAGTCTGAATGTATCAATACTATGTGGGGAGTTATCCCAAAAAAGTATACCATAGCTTGGTATAGAATGAAAGTAAGTGAAGTATACTGAGATTAAGGCTGCATGGGACACGAGGGGCTTGATAGTTCTTACTGCATAAAAAGCAGTACTTAACTTAGATAGTAACTGGTCAACATGGGATATTCACTTCATGGAATTTTCGATTGTTATAACAAGAAATTGTATATTATTGATATTAGTAATTTTACTTGGATGATCTCCAATATTAATAACCCTAGAAGGAGTATTTCTTGTTTTGAAATGGATAAAATGTGTTTCGTCTAATATCAAACCAATTAAACCAAGTATTTAATTGAAAATAAGTCCCCTTAACGTCCATATAAAATTTATTATAACTTAAATTTGTCACAAGAACACTCACATCATCAGCAAATAGAAAGGGTAATGAATCCTTATTAAAAATTGTGGGTGAATCACTAATATATGCCAAAAACAGAAAGGGTCCAAGGATTGATCCTTGTGGGACACCTGTAGACACTTTACACCGCTCAGAATAGGTTATTTGACTATTATTCAAATGTAACACAACGCACTGATATCTTTCATGTAAATAAGATTCTATTAACTCAAACATTCTTCCAGTTATTCCATAAAACTTTAATTTCCTCAACAAGGTAGAACGATTGACACAGTCAAATGCCTTTTTAAGGCCACAGAAAATTCCACCAACAATAGTTTTATTATTAAATGCATTTAGTATTTGATTTAATGGTTGAAAAATAGCTTTATCAGTGGAAGAATTTTGCCTAAAGCCGAATTATTCCTTTGCTGGAATATGATGTTCATTAAAATGTTGAATAAGTCTATTTTGTATAACTTTTCAAAAATTTTGGACAAATTCAATCATCTTGAATACTGTACTTGCTCAGTACTTTTCAGTCTCTTCATTTCATTACTCACATTTTATTCCAACTTCAGAAATGATGGTCCATTTCAAATGCAGATCAACACACTACCTTTCAAAACAATATGCAAAACTGATCCTTCAGTCTCATCATATTTGATAATTTTGCACCATCTATCCCCTCTATTATCCAGTGAAGATGCAGATTAACACAGACATCACATGTAAGGGTTAAAATATGTAACAGCTAAATGCACCTCACAGGTTAGTGGACTGGGAAGCCACTAGACTTATATCCAAAAGATACTAAGTCCAGCCTGTGGGTGGCTTACTACGTCTCTGTGGTGTGTATCAAGCACTTGAGGCAAATTCATGGACAACATATCTAAGCAGGTTAAAAGTATTTCCTTCTACTCCTGCTCATAAGTAATTGTACCTTCTCACTTAATTTCGAAGTGTACAGCGTATATCTGATACAGTGCCATGAAATACTTTAAGAAACAACAATTCTCCTAATCTCTGTCCATTTAAAGTTTAGTGGTTTCTAAACTGCTTTTATGTAGTAAAATTACAAACTAGTATGTTACCAGTAGTATACAAGTACACATATATATTACAGCAGATATAACAACAAAACATTCAATTTATTATTAAGAGAAAGAACTAGGTACAGTACACTAGAATAGAGAATAAGAGATGCTCAAAACCACCGAGGTGAGTAACAAAATTAGTCTTGTGGAATATGCTGCCATGTAGTTCGGTACATAGATATCTAACATTTTACAAGAACCTTTTTCCATGCTATATGGCATAAATCCCAAACTCTGTAAGTCTGAGTTCAGCAGGGTGGCTGTAGGCACCAGCGAAGCAAGCACATGCTTTGGGCAGCATTTTAGCTATCTGTGGTTTGGCAAATTCCACTGACGGTATTTTATTTCACTAACTACAACTGTGCTTCCTTCATTTTTCTAAATTCTGATCTGTGCCAAAAAAAAAAAGGCGTGTAGTGCAGATAAGTGTGGGTGGAAACTGTGTTGGAGGGTTGAGAGGCGGCAAACATTTGTTTTCCTGGGGTGACAGAAAACGTAGAGCTGGTGTTGGAGATCATACAGTTTCCGAGATCCTCAGTGAAGTTTACTTGACACAAGTGCAGACCTTTGTTTTGGAAGATATATTTTACTACCAAATAACCACACAATAAAGCCCATTCAGCACATCTCACAGTTCATATATTTGTTATTTTCTAGTACGCAACATGTTTCGGTCCATAGACTGTCATCATGTGCTTTATAGCCAATTTCAGTGCAAGGTAAAATGTAAAATGTAAGCTTTTTTGAGAGATCTCACAAATATTAGATAACATGCGCATAATTTTAACAGTAAAATAAAAATTTTAAATTTGTACATGTCATTACAAGTTTCAAATTAATATTATAAAGTTTAAGAACTTAATTAAAAAAATATGAACCCTTGATCTTGGTTCCAGAATGAATGGTTTGCAGTGGCTTGAGGCATGTGATGTTCATAATAACATGAACAAGTTTAAAATTTTTATCTTATTGTAACAATTACGTACATGTTGTCTAATATTTGTGAGAATTCACAAAAAGGCCTACATTTTACATTGTACTGGAGTTTGCTATAGAGCACACCTGATTATGGTCTATAGAACGAAACATGTCGTGTACTAGAAGATAATAAATATATTAACCCTTTAAAGACGAAGCATATCTGTTTTATATAAGGACTCAGTGCATACCGCGCTGTAAACACTCTCCACTTTGGTTATAAAAACCAATCTCTTAATGTTTTATAAGGCAAAAGTTGCTCTTTGTTCTGAGATCAGTACAAAACACATAAACGCAATGTGGGCACCACATAGAATTTTTTAATGTTAAACCTGGTCGTATGTAAAGTTACCACTAAGCTTTAAAAGGTTAAGTGTGTGTTACACTGAACAGACTTTACTGTGCAGTTATTTGGAGGTGCCCTTTACTTAGGGAACCTACACTGCATCTGGTCTCTGTCATCTCTCAAATTAATGTAAAGATGGTATTGAGTCTGAAGCCTACCCAATGTCCTTATGTTTCTTTCTTATGTAGCAATAAGCCCAACTCCATTGCTTACATACCAGAAAATTAGTTAATCACCTTACCAGTCATTATACTGTCATACATGCACAAAATGTCACCACTTTCACTTTTTTCCGGTGCAGCCAATGGCCACTTCCCCAAACAAATTTCCCTGGTCGTCTCCATTTCCCAACAGATGGGACAACATCAGTTTTCATTTTCCGGCTGGATAATAATGTATTGGAATTAGTTTAACCTGGCACAGCTCATGCACAAGTTTCAAACACTGTCCACAGGACCAATTCTGAGAGACTCTGAGAGGTCTTAAGCATGTTAAGTAGTATTAGGATGTAAGATACATCAAGCTATTTCAAGTAAATAAGGACTAGCTTTGGAGTATTCTAAGTATGCTTTTGATACTCCATGAGCTTATCAAAATACAAAAGGATTCATATGAAATAACTTAACATGCAAGCAGAGAGAAAATCATCAAAATACCAAAAACTAGATATACACTTGATAAAAAATTAGCATTGTCTCTAAATATGACAAAAACAGAGCATCATCATGTAGTAATGTCAGGTATATCTCCATTACAAGTAGGGAAGTATTGTAATTTGGGCTATTTTTAATGTCAGTCATTATCCATTGCCCTGCCATCTCATAAGCAAACACGAAAATTATTACTACCTGCTTTAAGATTTCTTCACCATGAGCAGAAAATTGTTTACTATTAGAATATTTTGAAAATTTTGACTAGGCAATGTATTTCTCAAGAAGATTTTTATGAAGTTTTGTGTCTCAGTTTTTTTGTTACTTATATGATTTAAGGTACACCTAAGAACTTGCTTTTTTTTATATCTTTCATTTGATGTAAACAGTTTTCCCTGCTAATCTAGCCTAAATTTTACATTTGTGTTATTGTTCCTTTCATGGTCTGTTGTATATTTGGCCATCATATCATGTTGTACCTTGCGTCATGGGCCAAGATAAAACATGGTGTGTATGTTCGGTGCATTCAGCACAAAAATCTATTCATTTTTAGGGGAAAATCTTGAAGCAAGTCAGGTAATACAAGAAAAAAGGTTCATTCAGTAGCCATAGCACAAGCCACAAAGCATGTAATTAATAACAAAACTAAAGTAAGGATGGTGGCAAATAATTTTGGAATTTCAAAAACTGTACCAAACCATTATTTGTTGGAGTTTCAAGAATAAGAAAGCCCTTCTGACTTTGAGTACACAGCCAGAAATGATGTAAGAAAAATTTCGGTGGCACACAGTAAATTGGATTGTTTGAGTATGTCAAACTGGCTGTGAAATTACATTAAGTTCTCACAAAGAAGGAATATCTGAAACTTGCCTTTCAGTATGGCAAAGAAAATAGTGCAGTTAAGCCAGAGAGTTGAGTAATGAACGAATGTGCTGATAATATGTGGCTCAGGGGACAGAGTAAATTTCATGAGTCCCTGTGTCTGAGAAAACCTGCAGCTACTAGCCTCAATTGATCTAGAAGTTTTAGTCATGAGAATGTGAAAGCATTTTCTGAAAATTTAAAGGAACCTGTCTCAAGACATATTTTAACAGCTAATAACTTAGATGAGACTGGTAATTCAACTATTCATGTTTTCCCAAAATTATCTGTGCTAAGGGAATCCAGCAAGTGGCAAGTAGACTTCAGGGGAGAGAGGGAAGAATGTCACAATGATTGTTGCTGTAACTGCCAATCATATCCATATTCCTCCAATCTTTATATTTCCAAGAGTGTATTTCAAGTACCACATGTTTATTGGTGCTCCTACAGCATCAATTGGAGGTGCAAACACAAGAGGTTGGTTAAATGAGACGCCCTTTATTGACTATGTAAAGCATTTTATCTCAAGTGAAAGGCCTTGTAAGAAAGAACCATTTGATTTTAGAGAGTCGCAAGTCCCACTTGTCAATTCCAGCCATCAACATAGGAAAAGAAAATGCGATCATCTTCCTTACACTGCTGCCTCATACAACACATAAGTTACAGCCACTGGACTGCAATGCCTGGGACCATATAAAACATATTACAACACATGCATTAATGACTCGATGCTGTCAAACCCAGGCAAATGTCTAACCATTTACAGTGCTGCAGGCATTAGTGGAAAGCATTTCTACAACGTATTTACCAAACACAGTATTGAAAAGTGGTTTCAGGAGGCAGGAATTTATTCCCTACATGAAGTATTTTTGATGAAGATGAATCTTATACTCCTATGTGTCTGACAGACCATACAGTCAGGGAAAAGGACCAGACAATGGACCTTCCAGCTACAAGGACAACAGCGAAGGAGGAACATCAGGTGGATTTATTTGGAGCACAAAAGTATCTTCTGAAAGAACAAGGACCTTCCCTAAAGCTGGACAAAGAAAACCTCGTGGGAGGGAGCATGTTAAAAGCAGGGTGCAAACAGATGTATGTATGTATGTATGTATGTATGTATGTATGTATGTATGTATGTATGTATGTATGTATGTATGTAGACACACCACAGAATAGTAACACTGAAAACCAAAGAGCCACAAAAGTAAAAGGAAATATTCAGGAAAATACTTGAGAATAAACCTCTAAAGAAGAAATTGATTATTGTTGACAGCACAGAAGGGGAGCCTGAGAATCTTCCATATACAGAATTGAGTACTGGTTCTTGTGTAGAAGTGAGTGAAAAAGAAATTGCAACCATTACTGAAGAAAGTTTTGCAATTGGTAATGTTGCAAAAGGTGATTTTATTTTAGTGAAGATAGCAAGAATGAGGAGCATTTCTCATAATACACCTAAGGTAATGAATGTCTTTCATGGATATAAGTATGACAACAAGTATTAAAAATGACTGGACAACACCAAAAAACTTATCCTTGACAAAGAAATGAATGTTTCAGCATTTATAGTGGTGACATAATGGAAACTTCCACCAGTTACCAGCACAATTGTCCAAATGCCAAGCATCAGAGCTGTGTTTTCCAGTTGGTTTTAGTGAATTTATCTCAAACACTACTAAGCTGCCCCTTTAGCTGTAAAATATGCATGGCAGTACATCATACCATATCATATATCGTATATTTTTTCACATTCCATAAATCTTGTTACAGATATGGCAATAGTCCAAGTGTAAACATACCACACAATACAACAGAATAGACCGTTTATATGGATAAGAAATACAATTTTGTATTGTCCCACACTAGCAGCATGCAATTTCAATCATCTGGGTCCCGATATCACCATTACAATCACCCCCCATAGAGGATTATAAATTATACAACGCAAAAAATTGATAAAATTTAAGTGTAAAACCAGGATGGCAGTATTATTTATTAAAATATTCCTCCAAGCTGTAGAAGGAATTATATAACAAATATCTTTTTAAAGCCAGTTTGAATTTATTTTTCTCATTAGATAGATTTTTGATATCTGATGGTAGATGATTGTAGGTCTTTATACTGGCATAATAGACTCCCCTCTGGTATATTGTTAAGTTTGCTGAGGGTAAGTATAAGTTAGAGTTTTCTCTTGTATCAATTCTATGTACTTGTGAATTTAACAGAAATTCGTCTTTGTTCTTATTAATAAATAAAAGTAATGAGTATATATCTTGTGACTGAAGCAGTAAGATATGTAATTGTTTAAACAATTCACGACAAGAGTCACTTCTCCTTGAATTCGTAATAACTCTAATTATACTTTTCTGAATTTTAAAAATGTCTTTACTGTAAGATGAATTCCCCCAAACTATTATTCCATAAGAGATAATTGAATGAACATAAGAGAAATATGTGCTCCTTAATACGTCCAGGGACATGAACCGCCTAATTGATCCGATAGCAAAGCAAGTTTTATTTAGTCTAGAGATTAATTCATTAATATGATACTTCCAAGTCAAGGAAGCATCAATGATCAGTCCTAGAAATTTTATACTTTGAGTGGTTGTGTTCTTTTTTATATAGAGAAATTTGCATATCAATTTCTTGATTAGTTTTAGTTACAAATTGCAATCATAATTTAGAGACAATAAGTTACTTCGGAACCATTTATTTATTTCACTAAAATGTCATATATATTATATTTGAATTCTGCCTTATTGCAATTTGTAATAATAAAGCTTTTGTCATCAGCAAATAGGACTGAACTTCTTTTTAAGTGTCATATTGCTTATCTTTTACATTTATTGTTCTTCTTTTGTAGATATATTAAATGAATGTTATTGGAAGAACGTTAATTGCGTACAGTTTTCTTTATGAAGGTTTCTATTCCTGATGATGTAAGTCGTTGCACATTCATTAACTTTTCAAAGCCTAGCGGTAACTTTACATACCACTAGGTTTAACATTCAACAATTATTCATGGTACTTACACTGCCTTTATGTGTTTTGTATGGATCTCAGAACAAACAGCAACTTTTGCTTTATAATACATTAACAGATTGGTCTTTGTAACTGAAGTGGAGAGTGTTCACAGCGCGGTACACACTGAGTCTTTACATAAAATAGATACGCTTCGTCTTGAAAGGGTTAATATAGTAGGCCACAGGCCCTGTACCTACACAGAGTGTAAATACAAGTAAACTTACTCTTCTCGTTACCCTACTCTTGAATTCTGTCCTAAGGTACAATTTGGGGTGAGGCAAGGCGCAATTATATGCTGTACCTTGGTTCACTTTACCTTCTCGCCTTTAAACGTCATTTGTAGCCATACATATAAAGTAATGTTGAAAAAACAATACAATATATTTCAGTTAACAGATGTATGTGCAACAGGAAGCAGCATTTGTAACTTTCCAACATGCAATCCTGTTCACACAGAAAAATAAAACCACAAATTGACCCAAGGTACAACACCTTCCCCCATACTTCCTGACACTCCCAAAATACAGTTAATGTTGACAGCCAAAGAAATAATAACGCTGGGGAGAAGAATTGCTGTTCCTTCAAGCAAGCAGTGCCAATGGACAGAGTATCTCAAAGCAGCTATGCTTTCTGATAAATACTGGTACTTGTTAATCAGTAAATCCTATACTATTCATGACCCATCTCATTATGGTGGTTCAAGGCTGCAATATAGTAACTGCTACTATGAGTACTACTTACAAAGTTGTTTGAAGCAGCAAAATTATATTCTGCAGGTCTACAAGATCAGCCAGTGTCATAAAATTCTCCTGTCTCCAAAGATTCAATGGGTAAAACTGGGACAAAGCAACAGTGCAGCAGCACAGCATCTGCAGCCATATAGCAGGGGTACCCATACACACTACAAGCTCTGTCGTCAGGCTGTCATTCCTTTCTTAGTGGTTCACTAATCTAATACTGACTTACAAATCTGTGACATCTCCATTTGTGCACACAGTTGCATAACACACAACCTTAAATACTACAGCCAAACAATGCTCCACTCCAAATCCGTAATATAAATATGTGGGTGTTGGTGGGGCGCTAGAGTTGAGTCAGCATCAAAGGGTATATGCATGTAATACACAGCTGGTGAAATATCTGGAAGAAGCATATGATCTGTCATGTTACAGGTGGGCCTGGAAATTGAAGCGCCAAGGGTCACAACAAATCTTACTCTCATGCCAAATTTGCCCAAACCACTTACATTAGAAGAGAAGAAATACCTTCTTGCTGTGGAAAGAGGTGATGTCGCCAATGTCAGAAGGTTAGGATCTTATTGTATTGTGTTTGGTCATATGAGAGACATAATATTCTAATATTGGTACATGTTAAGATTATATATAATCTTCTAGGTTGTAAATGTGAAACAGAGGCAGAAGTTTCTTTTCAGCCATTGGTGTGGCATGGTAAGAAAAATGGTGATGATGATCATGAAAAATATAACTGTACTATGATGATAAGAGTAATGATGCATAATAATAGCAACAGCTATGGAATCAGTGATAACAAAAACAGTAACAGTATTAGCAATTCTTCTGATATTAAAATGTGAAATTACTTCTTCCACGTAGCTGAGATAGCTCAGTCTGTATAGTGACTAAGCTCCAGCCTGGATGACCAAGGAATCCTAATTCTATGCCTGGCAGGTGCAAGACTGCATCTGAGACCCACCTAGCCACTTATCAATCAGGACAAAGTGGTCAGAACATGAAGCTGACCAGTCACCTCCATCTAGTACCAAGGTTAAGAATGTATGGAGTTATACCTCCATTCGTATATAGATTTATGACTTTGTGCTCAGTGAAGCACAGGAACAATGTACCTTGTATTATTTCTTTCATGCAATACCTCACTGATGAAAATATAGCATAATAAAAGAGTAATTTCATAATGCAATTAAGTAATATTTCTACAGAGCAAAAATTTAATTACTTCAGAAATTTATGGAATATAAAAGTAAATAAATATAACTACCTGAGTCTCCTACAGGATGTTAAAGGTTGCCCTCAGAAGCAACTACATAAACATGAACTGCATCGATCCTTTAGGAAGGGGAGCACTGTCTCTAGCAATTGATGGAGAGAATCTGGAGATGGTAGAGCTGTTGATAATCATGGGTGTGGAAACAAAGGATGCACTCCTGCATTCAATTGATGTTGGCTTTGTTGAAGCTGCAGAAGTGCTACTGGAGCATGAAGAACTGATTCATAAAGAAGGAGAGCCTTATGTGAGTCCTTCCTTTGCTAGTCACATGTTTAAATTAAAAATGTTCCAATAAAACTGCCCTTATTCTAAACATAAAATTACTTGACTTACTATCATATACCATAGCACACTACTGAACTATAATGGTAAACATTTGATTTGGGTGGAGCCTAGTGCACAGGTTTAACATGAACTAAAATTATAAACCTACTTTGTTACATGTTGATTATATTCAACTATTATAATTTGCAGTCTTCTTCACATATTATTGCAATTATTAAATCAATGAGACTGATATTTTATGTATAATTTATTTAATGATATTCAATAGCTCAGACTTCATAGTGTCGAATAATGAGGTGATTTTTGAGTAATGAATAGGAAAGGATGTGGACAGAATCCGTCATAGCACTTCCTTGGAATAACTGACGAAGATCACAAAAAACCGGCTATGATAACCAGTAGTTGAAGAAAGAATGGTATGCACTCAACCTCAATGTTTGGACAAGAAGTCTGAGATGAGCACAATGTGTATGTGGGTCAGAAAGAATCTGCACTTTAGAAATACTAATGCAACAGCAATAAAAATTGTGTAAGATAATTTTTTCATACGGTGTATCTGCTCTTGAATACATTTCATCCAGTGGTGAACAGGCCTCTTTATGCCCTACGAAAAAATGTTTTTTTTTTAGTGGCAGCCATGCAGTCATGCAAAAGTATGCAGGTACCAATACCTACACTTCCTGGTCACTGGTAAATTGGTAACCTTCTCAGGCATTTCTGAGTGACCCAAAGAAGTGGCAGTCCAAGTGGGCTAGGTCAGACCTATGCAGAGTGTGTTCCAACACGTCAAACTGCGCATGTTGCTGGAGGGTTTCAACAATTCAGATGCCAGGGTGTGGGCATCCATGCAATAATAACATAAATGTTGACCCTATTCCTTGGCTTGTGTTTTGAATTGCTGGCTTCAGCTTGTCACACGTCTCAAAACAACGAGCGATATTTTCTATTGTGCCCTTTGTCAACGGCTATCCTGGCTTCAATTCCTGGGAGAGGCTTTCCTGAAATGTAGTAATAACTGGAGTTTTGCTTTCTGGTCTGATTGTGAGAAGGACAGGAGTAATTTAGGATTTGTAAATTAACAAACGCCTTCCCGATAAAGGTACATTGCATATAGTTCCTACATTCCCTAGAGAATGCCGACAGGCACTGCGCAACCGTCGTCCTGAGAATCAGTCGTGCGTCCACTGAAAATCAATGCACCCGAGGAAAAGTCGCAACGTGATCTTGCGTTCTTCCCTGGGGGCCGCCACGTACAAGTGTGCGGCGGTTGCACACTGTGTTGATAATGTTGCACTACTGTCTCATGCGTGTCAGTGAAAACAAGAAGCATCGCTTTTCTCGCTGCTCGTTGCATTTTAAACTTACGTTTGACAAGCGATTGCGAATGTTCCCATTTGATATGCTTGCGTTTGGTGTTTGGACAGTAGTAATGGATCCATGTTCCGTCCTCGGTGTTCATGTGTCTGAAAGAGTCGTTATGTTCTTTTCCATAGCGATTCAATGGGCGCTGACAGATATCCAAGCTTTCGCTCTTGTGCTTTCGTGTCAGTCGCATGGGAACGCATTTTTCGCATTTCATGGGTGGAGCCGTGGCAGGCTTGAATATGAGTTGCCACTCTATCAATAATCACCCTTCTGTTATTCAGAATCTTAGCGCAGACTCGTTCAGTACCCTCACCAACAGTACACGCCGACGCTGGCGCCAGTCGCTGTGCATTAGTTACGCGTGTGTATATATTTGTTCAAGCAATTAGCAGTGCTGCCAACAAAATGAACATGTAAATGAAACACTGCGGATACTTTCCGACCCGCCCTCCTACACAGCATCACTTTCGACTAAGGAGGTAACGTGGGCACAAATGATAGGACAATACTAAAATGTAGCTTAAAAATTACACTGTGTGGGCGTAAGCTGATTCATCTAGCTCAGAATGTGGTCCAGTGTTGGGCTTCCATTCAAAAAAGCAAGGAATTTCTTGACTAGCTTAATGACGATTAACGTCTATGGGCGAAATATGCTGTACAGAAATAATTGTGGTAACATAGTACCACTCGTACTGCCTGCTTTTTTTAGAGTTGGCAAAGGGCAGACTTTAACACTGCGACTTTCACTCCGGACGTCACGCCTCTGATGCTTGCTGCTCATCGGAACAACTACGAGATCATAAAGATTTTATTAGATAGAGGAGCAACGTTACCGACGCCCCATGACACTAAGTAAGTTACAAGCACATTCATTTGCACAAATTATTCAGATCACAGGTAGAAATTGGATGGTTATCGTATCATTCAATATTAATACCATGACTGAAAATAACAACAGATAATATTCATGTACCTGTAAACTTTATGGCTGATATGTGTAACCTGCAGTCCAAGGTCATACAAAAGCTCATCTCGTGCATTATTTGGCATGGAGTATACTAGCAAATAAAAGTTATTAAAACTCAACCAGTAGCTTTGTCATAGGCCTGTCTGTCTGTCTGTGAGAACGAGTTCTACGAAATCTGATATTCATGAATTTTATTAATTCTGTCGATCTATGCCGATTTTTTTATTTCCCACCAGCATGGAAACACACTCGCGTCATCATCATACTGAAACCAGAGAAGTTTCGTATAGTGCTTTCGTTCCATTGGCCCATAAGTCTGCTTCACATGGCAGACTAGCTATTTGAGAATATGTTATTCAGTAGGGCCCTAATCAGAGGCGGCTTGTTCAAGTAGGTAAGACAGTGTTTCAAGGAGGACTTCTTGCTTTTGTTTACCTTTCGTAACCTTTCAAAACGCTGGCACTGGTTAACCATTTTTACCTAGCTGTTTTAAAGCCATGGTTTGAATGTTTAAGTTTAGTAATTGCAATTTCAAGATAAATACTTGTATGAACAAGAAGAGTGCGAAGTATGTACACAGCATCAATTTTTCGCAGTTAACTTTCGCCAAGAAAACAGATTAAGAAATTAGGTCATGCAACGCCTGATTTACTTATTTCTGTCATCACCAAGGAGATAAGAATCATACTGTATGTGAGAAAATCTAACACAGCAAAATACGCTAAACATATGTGGTTGAGTGTCTGTGTTGAAAGAAACGTTATGTTTTGCTTTCCGTGTTTTTTGTTTGGAGGTGACACACCCTGGACAAAACCTGGTGTGACGGATTTAAAGCATTTAGGCGTGAAACTCAAAAAGTATGAAGACTGTGTCAAACACCTAAAGAACGTGATTGATCTAGCTGTGTTAGGGACAGTAAACACTGCGTCACAGCTAAGAGAAGCCTACAGATAAGAAAGAAAAACCTAATGAGAAAGAAGGAAAAAACAGAAATCCTCTAAAAATATAATTGACTCTATGCAGTTCTGGGGCAAATTTGAGCTCCACCTACGTCGTCATGAAGATACTTCGCATTCGCCGAATCCTGGCCTTTTTCGAGGATCGCTGGAATTGGGTGGAAAGTTGGTTGAATCCGTCAAAACTAATTTCTTAAACTCTACAGTTTTTAGGGGAACGGCCAAGATGATCAAAATGCACTTTCAGATTGTATCCTTGAGGTGTGTCAAGATGAAATATTTTCCGCAATTAATCCATGTTCTTCTCTGTAATGTCAGATGACACAACTGATGTTTCGGAGCACACGCAGCAGGCTACTATTCCAATTACGTAGAAATTGCTGTGCATGAAAAATTCTGGGGATTCTTTAATCCGAAAACTAAAATGATGAAGGACTATTAGAATTATTTTAGAGCAATTAAGTGTAGTTTTGAATGGCGATAGTGACAGATTTATAGCTCAATTGTACGACGGTGCAGTTGTAATGAGAGGCGAGAAAGTAAGTGTAGAGACAGCGATTAAACAAACATGCCAGTATGCACATTTTGTGCACTGTTATGCACATAAATTAAATTATGGAAAATGCAGGGTCACAGAATTCACAAGCTCACATTTTTCATTAATCTTGCAGCAATATGTGCATTTCTTGCTGAGTCACCCTTACAGTTAGCCGTGATGGACAATGTTTCTAAACGGGTCCCTGGAGTATGGAATCCTAGATTCAATTTGATTAAACTACTAGTTAATACTGTTTATAAAAATAAATAAACTCCTAAAGAAGTTTCTGAGGAGCTTCAAATTAAAGGGATCAGCAACTGTACAAGCAGCTACGGGACTTCATACGAAGAACGACTACTTCAGATTTGGCTAATACTTTTCAATTACATTATGCCTCACGTCTGTATTTTGTACAACCAGATGCAGGATCGTAGTGCTAACTCCACTAGCAGTTATAATTCAGTGAACGAATTTCTTGAGGCGATCGCCACAGATAGAATACCGTTCCCTCAGCTTCTCCCCAATAGGACAGCCCTTCATCTTAAAAAAAAAAGGGCGAAAGGAGTGTGCATGCTATTACCTGTCAGGCGAAAGAGAGGTTTGCTTTCACTAAAGATCTATCAGCAGCAAAACTGTTTAACCCCTCTTTTTCGAAGAAAATGCAAATCACAGTCTTTTTCCTTCCACCGAACTTGAAGGAACTACTGAGGTTTACTCTTCCCTGTGTAAAGAAAGGCTGAGCAGTGAGCTGTCTGTTTTATACAAAATACAAGATTTCCGCAGTGTCCCAGGACTTATGAAAAGTGTACGAATTCACGTTGAACTCTGGAATTGTGACTTACGTGCAGCTAGTAATTACTACTCCTACGACTACGGCTGAGCTTGAGAGACGCTTCTCTATTCTGAAAGCAGTGAAGACCTTTTAAAGGAGCACAGTGTCACAAGACCGTTTTTCTGACTTGGCCATGTTAAGCGTGGAAAAAGTAGTGATTAAGACTTTTAAAGATAAACATACTGATAAATTTGCCAGTCGTAATGAAAGGAGAATGGACCTCTTTTACAAATAAAATTGTGAAGGAAATAACACATTAATCAGTTTTTACAGTCAAACACAACTTTTCTTTTTAAGATTATTATTAATATACGGCTACTACATGTTTCGGCCCAGCAGTGGCCATCATCAGGTACACAGTATAAAAACTAAAATAAGGTGTAAAGGTTGAGGCCTCCCCGTTTTTATATAAAAGGAAATGTTAACAGAGTCTTTTTAAAAAGTATATAAGGTACAGTGCCTATTATTCCCTCTATGGGAATAATATTGTATATTATGTGCTGTCTTAAATTTATTTCATTGGGCCGAAATTACTATGTGTGGAGCTACTTTTCTTTACGCTAAAGTTATAGACATTATTGAAATTTAAGTTAAAAATTATTATAAAATATCGAAGCATTATAAAAGTGCTTAAAACATCATAGAAGTTCTTAGAAACTTAAAAGACTTAGAAAACTTCGTTTAAAGTAGAGTAGTGGTACTCCCTTTCTCTTTCCCATCGTGTATGTGGCAGTTTTCTGTTGAATGTCACTCTTCGAAGTTTTTCCTAAACGCCCTGTGCGGGTGTTAGTGATTTTATGCCTCCTTGTGTTGTTCCGTTCAGTCTTGTATTCCTTTCCTTGTTACTCTTCTTCGTTACGAAGATATCTGTGGACAGCATAACTTAGCTGTAGTAAAATCGTAAACCTTGTTTTCACGTGCGTTCGAATTTTTGCTTGTATTTCTCCGTGTTTCTATCACTATTTACATAGATCACTGTGTACTATCTTGTTGATGCAGATGTGCTTCCTTTTTGTCTATGTATTTTCTTTTTACGCTGCGGACCTCTGTTTGGTGTTGCTGACTGTAAGGTCTGTCCACTACTAACGTAACGAGTGAAATCCAGTTACTTGGATGCGTATGGCGCTATCTGTGGCGGTTCAAATGAACTATTGTTTCAGAAATTTTGTTATGTCCTTTTGGCGACTGTTCGTTTAGTTGATTATTCGTACATGTTTCTTGGTATATGTGAAATTTTTCCAACACTTTCATAAATTGGCCTTTCTTAACAGCTTTTATTCAACGGTGTTATTGTTTCTACATGAAATCTTAACATTAGTATGTTTGAATGGCTTTGTGATGAATTTAGTTTCTCTGCCTATGTATGTAAAATAGGCGTATTTTTCTCTACCTTTTCCTCGCTCTTCGTCTCTCTTCTCCCCCTCTTTTCTCACAATTAAATTATGTTTCAGGTTGCTTTCCCTTATCCCATTTAGTTCATTTAGAATATTTGCATCGAACTGGTTGTTACGTAGGATTTTGGTTACTACATTTGTTTCCGCTTCTATTTCTTGGGGGTGGAGATCTTATGTATTTATACGATTACTAAAGTATCTGACTGCTGCCATCTTTTGCTCTATAGGATGACATGAATTGTGCGGAATAATGCAGTACTTGGTGGTGAGTTTCCCATATATGGAAAGACAGACTGATGTTTTGACTTATCAGTATCTTTTTTTATATTGATGTCCAAAAAAATTGATAGACCTTTGTTTTAAATTTTCAGGTGTAAATGTCAGATCACAGCTTACGTTGTTGACCTCTTTTAGTAGGCTGTTGATGTTTGTATGTGTTATTTTGTATACTAGTAGAATATCGTCTACCTAATGGAAGTATCCATCTATTTTGTGACGTTTTAAAATATCAATAACATGGTTGTGCTCCAAATAGTGTGAATAAATTTCGGACATGATAGAGGAGATGGGCGCTCCCATTGCAAGGCTTGATTCTTGTACATAGTGTTTCCCTTTATAGTAAAAATAATTTTGGTTCAGGATAACTTGGCATAATTTAGTGATTTATTTTTCAGTATTTTCGTCTACATAGTTGTTTTTTAAACTTGATCTTATAATATCCAGCAACTCTTTTGTAGGGATGTTCGCGTACATTTTCTTTATATCAAACGAGGCTAACCTAGTGTCCTCATCTATTGTTAATTCCTTTAAATCTGTGATAAGGGAAGATGTATTCCTTATATTAAATGAATACGGAATTGCAATGTGAAAAGCCAAACGCAATGGGTGATGTTCCATGGCATGCGTGTTCACCTGATCTCTGCGCCTGTGGTTAGGTTTTGTGGGGGTATTTCGTAAGTAACCTTTTCATCTCTAAGCCTGGAACCAACGAGGAACTAAAGCAGAGAATATAGGAAGAAACTGCAACAATTCTGGAGCAGACGACTTGTCGGGTGATGTAAGATCTTCAAGGAAGACTGGAACAGTATTTGAGAAATGGTGGGAGATATCTGAGTGACGAAATTTTCAAAACATAAAATGGCATGTACTGATTTTTCGGTGATAACAACTGTTACATAATAAGGTGAAACGTCATTGTGCTATTTTGCTTTGAAAACCGTCAGGTTTTTCTGCCGCACCCTGCTATAGTAATCCTAGCTTTAGCCTTACCATAAGAAATTCCCACAAGTCGCCACTGGCCTTAAGTGAAGTACGCAAGCAAGGGCTACTCTGTGACGAGGAGTTCGCATCCTGACCCACACACGGAAGCGATCCAATGGGTCGACACAGCTGGGTATGTTGGAATGACCCTCGATACACAGCTGACCTGGCCAAACGCCATAAACCAGAGCAGAAAGGAGGAAACCCACAGACTCGGCGTTTCATTCAGCAAAGGTGTTCTGCTTTATAAGCAGCTCATTCGTCCTCTGGTGGGCTATGCGTATCATATCTGGAGGTCCGCTGCCCGTCTCCATGTCAGGAAGCTGCAAGTGGTGCAATCCAAGCGTCTTAACATCTCTACTAACCCACCTTTGTACATCATTAACAAGAAAATTTACTAGGACGTGGAGGTTTCATTTTTCCGCCGACCACACATAAGCGCACTAAGGATTTTGACACAAAGTTAGATAATGCGGGGAACTCGGTAGTTCGACACCTTGGAAAACACTGGCCAAAGGTCTGACCAAAGGTGCTTAGCCTTAGCTTAAATGGCTGGAAATCAGCAAGCCAGTCGAGGCTCCGTCGACACTACAAATTTTGTACAGAACTTTTTGGCTAACATGATTGAGGTTTCCCATGGTTTTCCTCACTTGTAACGCAAATGCGCTGGTGTGATTTAAAGATTGGTAATGGCCCGCATCCATCCCCCGTCCCCTCTTCCGCGCTCACCAATCACGGAGGACCTCCGCGAACGTGACTTCTCCCAGACCGCAAAGGCAGCCACTCTGAGTTCAAGCCTCAGATATCAATCCAACCACACTTCTTCGTCTGCAGAAGGACATATTGCCATTTCTAGCAGAAGTCCTTCATACAACCATAACATCAAGCTCCTCAGCCAAGACGGAACATCCCTTAGTATAAGCGCAATCCCCATTCTAGTTACAAGATTTTCTGCAGCAAACCAGCAAAGCTTTTTCTGACGCAGGAGTAGCTAACTAAAGAAAGGACATTAACTTGTGCTTCGTGCAAGTGTCTGCTCTAGGTTTTTGGTGATTGGTTGGTTGGTTGGGTGGGTGGGTGGGTGGTTGTTTGCTTGTGTGGTCTTCCGATCACTTCAGCATCCATCTGAACCAAATTTAGACACTGTGACAGTGGATGCAGCAAGCTTCTCTAAAACATCGGACCAAACCGTGTAAGAACCAACAAGACCTTACGGCGCAACTGTCAGTGAGTCAGAATGCATGAAATATTCTGTGCTTACAAGTATGCAGTATGTTAGAGAAAGGGACAATAATTTTGTAATACACGTTATTAATTAATCATAAGTTTGTGGTCTTCTGGGTTATGGCATCATGTAGTTTGGGAGACATATCTGAATATTCTGTAGAAATCTTCTTCAGGCATCTTCAGGACAGATGATATCTTTAGCCTGAAGATGAAAGCAAGGGGTTTCTTCTACCAAACTATGCAAAATCATATCCCAAAAGACTAATCATGCTTAAAATCTCACTTAATCAATTATGATTTTGTCCTAGGTGTGGCTGTGATAGATGTATTCAAGAATCTCAAGAAGACTCGCTCCGTTTCTCTGTGTCTCGTTTGAATGAGTACCGAGCCCTAGCAAGCCCTTCTCTAATTGCTCTGTCATCTAACGACCCCATCCTGACAGCTTTTCAGCTGTCTTGGGAGCTTCGTAACTTAGCTTTTGCTGAAGAAGAAAGCAAGAGTGATTACATGGTTAGTGTAGAATATTTGATGATGTAAGCACATGTAATGGGCAGAGAAACGTCATGCTTCTCATAACATTTCCTTGTTCCAATTCCTTTACTGATTTTTCCAAGTGATTCAACTAGAAAGAAATTGTTTTTGTTTATGGTTTACTTAATGATGTTGTCTGTAGCTCAAGCTATATAGCAGTGAATGATTAGGCGTTTAGTAAATAATGAATTAGCATGAAGTAGAAGAAGAGAATCAAACAAAATTTAAGAAACAATCATGGCATTTGTCTGTAGGAACTATGACCCCTCGTCCTTCTTTCCCGCTGGATTCTTCAGTCGATTAAGCATGTCTTTTCGTTACAGAGAATCTAAGTGATCTGAAGCACTACTTAACACTTCGATAGTTGATCACACAAATTTACTAACCAAAATTTACGATGAATCTGTAATTTTTACTTCTAGATGAGGCACTGAATTAAATCATCACCTTTCGCTTGTATTGTTCATAGCATCTTTTTCTTTAGTTAGGGATTCGTTCATATGTGTCTGACCACCAAGAAATCAAAACAGCGTCTCCATGGCATCAGCAACCACCGTCTGGCTCCCTAGTTCAAATTCCTCCCTCTGTAAATTTCCCTACATCTTCTAATTGGCCATACTCTTATGTCGACTATCCCTAATAGGTCAAAAAGTTGAAATTTTAAATTCTAAATTCCCATTGGCTGACTATGACGTAACATTGTAACCTGTGACTCAACCCATGTAAACCCCGTGCTCTAAGTAACGTTCGAAAGTGGGCGTACGACTTCGTTACCTCCTACCAGACGAGTTATGATGGATAAAAGCTGTCAACTTCTCAAATTTCTGTAGCTGCAAAACACTTCTAAAACCCATTAAACCTGACATGGACAAACTAAGTTCCTTTTGCTGCGATCTAGCTGCATGTCTCTCTCCCACTCTAACTAGTGCTAACTCTGTCTACAGTCTTCGCCTGTCCCCTGCGGTCCTGCACAGCTGTGTACGCCATATGTCCTAACTAACTACATCGCTGCATCTAACTAGCTTTCCAATCTTTCTAACTCATACTAGTGCCTTATAAATGTAAAGTTCCATAGCATTAATAACTAACCCCTTATAAACAGTTATGGGGGCCGCGGTGGCGCAGTGGGTTGAGGCACTGCGCTACAAACCGGCAGGTCGCGGGTTTGATTCCCGATGGTGTCAGTGGATTTTTTCATTGGCATAATCCTGTCGGCCGCACTATGGCCCTGGGGTCGACTCAGCCTCTAACAGATATGAGTACCAGGAATATTTCCTGGGGGGTAAACGCGGCCGGTGCGTAGGGCTGACAACCTTACCACCTTCAAGTGCCGATTGTCTAGAAATCTGGGAGCCTCGACCTCCTGGAACCCTAAGGGCCTGTCCAGGCCTGTACTGGGACTGCTTTTTTTTCTTTTTTTTATAAACAGTTATAGAACTAAGGGAAAACATGAATAACACAGTCAGGGGAGGTGGTCTCCAAACCATCAGTGGACATACGGACCTGTAGAATATGTATGTATCTTACATAGAGTAGGCCTATATACGCACATCTAAATAGTATACATAAATTTCTATAAAATAGATTTATTTATTTCTAATGCAATATAAATGTAAGAAACTCACATCCAAGTCTTTGGTATGGTTCATTCATATAGGACTGTGGTAGCCTTGCTACAGAAAAAAACACTTTAGTTCCTAACTTAGCACTTTCCTTAATTCTATCAGCATTATCACGAATTGTATGTATGATACTATGAACAAGTCTAACATTAAGGCACATATGAACAATTCGTTCACCTTTTTCCAGTCGGCTTATTATGTGCAATTTCTCTTCAGCATCGATTGTCTTTTGCCGATTTTTCGCTTGGATTGCACTAGATGATGCAGATTTACGCTTCTCACTCATATTGCTCAGAAAAGCCAAGGCTGTTGAAGAGGAAACTAAATGAGCCGCCGCTTATATCACCAACGTAAGCACTCCATGAACGTGACTGTTAGCGTGACAGTGACGTTACCTCCTGTTAGCCTACAGAAGATAAGCGCGACCACGGATCGTCTGTGCCAAATAGCTTTAAAGAGAAAATTATGGCGTAAATTCCAAAAGTGTTGCAAATTTTCAAGTCGAGTTAAAACGAAATCGCTCAAGACGAAATCGCGTAAAACAAGCGTTACCTGTACAAGAACCACATTCTTGTTTTCTCAAACAAAACAGGGATAAATCGTCTTAAAATTATAAATGCCAGTCAGGCTCACATCCACCAATATAAGAATTTAAGAAAAAAAAAATGCAGTTGTATTGCCAATGCATATTATAACCGAGATGTGATTCTTTTTATTTAAAACACAAGGATAACTCCTCTTAAAATTAAAACGGAAACACTGAGTACTTTTATATGATCATATCTAGTATGGACTGATGAATCGTGAAGTGTCCTATGGATTTTGTGGGGTAAATCACAAGAGCACACACTTGCCCACCTTAACGTAGCCATCTAGAGTTTACGAAAGACAGGAGGAAATAGTAACACAAAGTAAAGACCACATCCGGGTATACATAGAAAAAAATATCGATGGTGTGTTCATATTACAACTTTAATTACTAATAAGCAAGGCCATCCAACACTCCTCCTTAACCGTAATTATTATGAATATCTAATTCCTACGCCCTCTATAAAAATTCAAAATTCTTTTTTTGATTTTAGAAACACATATAGCTCTTTTTCCTTCCAGTAATTTCACTAGGATCAACGTTTGATTTTTCTTTAAGGAATCTACCTCATCGTAGTTGTCACTTCTACAGTACTTGCATTCGTTGCTCTGCAGAGGTTCTTTTAGGCATTGGTTCACTTCTCACAGAATCACACACTGCCATGTACTGCACTGTGCCAGGAAATTCCTTCTTTCTTCCCTCTCTTTGAGGGTACCTTCTCTCGTCAGAAGTATGCTCCTCCGGGACGTGTACGACTTCTGCCATCACTTAGATGTAGTTACCTTCTTCTGAAGATTGCTCCCCCTCTCGAATTTCACTGAGACCATCTCCTTGGAATTTTATCGCCCTGTTCGTTTCTCACTCGATGTGCATCTCATTCAGGTTGTGTCGTGGATGTGAGGGATGTCTCTAGGTCTGCTTCTCCTGTTCTTCTTCCAGTGTATTGGACTCCACATTTCGATCTTCGAAAAATACGACACCTCTTGCTTTGCAGATTTTCGTCGTCACAGAGTCAATTAAGCGGTAAACTTTGGACTCTTCACTGTATCCAACGTGCACTAACTCTCTGCACTTCGGACCCCACTTCTTTCTCTTTCTCTCAGGTGCGTGTCTGAAAGCACAGTAACCAAAACCGTGTAGATGGCTCAGATCTACCTTCCTGCCATTCCATGCCTCTTCAGGTGTCATATCTTTGACTGCTGCAGTAGGGGACCCGTTATGAAGATACACTTTTGGCGACATACCGCCTCCGCCTCTCATAATGAGGATAGAATTTGTACTCACCAACCAATGTACATACGGGATATAAATAAATACTAACTTAAACGTGCTTGCTGTAATTGTAATTTCGACTGAAACCCCGACCTACAGTAACCCACAAAGTAAATTAATCTTTAAAGTCAATTCATTGAAGCACCAGTTCAATATTAGCACTGCAATGAAAGCGCAGGAAGTTCCAAATTAAAATCACCCTCCTCCATCGTGTAATTCTGCGCACGAATTACGGGGATGCGTCCACAGATTTCATTGTTTTATGTGACCAGCTTCTCCAGTGTTCGCATTCGTTGCTCTCCAGAGGTTCTTGTAGTCATTGGTTTACTTCTTACAGAATCACACACAGCCATGTAATGCAACATGTCAGGAAATTGCTTCTTTCTTCTCTCTGTTTGAGGATACTTGCTCTATTCAGTTGTATGCCCCTCAAGGACGTGTATAAAGTCTGCCATCGTTTGGATGTCGTGACCTTCTTCTGAAAATTGCTCCCCTTCTTGAATTTCACTGAGACCATCTCCTTGGATTTTTATCGCCCTGTTCGTTTCTCACTAGATCCATATCTCTTTCAGATTGTGTCGTGGATGGGAGGGAAGTCTCTAAGTCTGCTTCTCCTGTTAGTGACTTTTCTTCCCGTATATTGGATCCCACATTTTGATCTTCAAATAATAGGACATCTCTTGCTTTGACGACTTTCTTCGTAACAGAGTCGATTAAGCGGTAAACTTCAGACTCTTCACTGTATCCAAGGTGCACTAACTCTCTGCTTTTCTGATCCCACTTCTTTCTCTGTCGGTCAGGCGCGTGTCTGAAAGCACGGCATCCAAAACCGTTTAGATGGCTCAGATCTACCTTCCTGCCATTCCATGCCGCTTCAGGTGTCATACCTTTGACTGCTACAGTAAGAGACCTGTTATGAAGATGCACTTTTGTGTTCACAGCCAGCCACAGCCCAAAATCTTTTGCTTAGGACTGCTTCCATAATCATGCTCCTTGCTCCATCACAAATGTTTCTGTTTGCCCTCTCAGGTATGTTCTGTGCCAAGGTAAAATCAACTGTCATCTGCTAGTTGATTCCATTTCTTCTCAAGAATCTTTGGGCGACTGTTTCATATTCTCATCCATTATCAGTTCTCAGTGTTTTCCAAGAATCCACAGTTTCCTTACCTACGAAACTGCTCAATTTGTGACAACCTCATCCTTACTTTTAAAAAACTATACAAAAGTACTCCTTGTCTTGTCATCTATGAGGGTTAGATAATAACGCAATCTGCTACAGGATGCCTCACTCATGGGTCCACACAGGTCTGAGTGCACCAACTCTAGTACCTACTCAGCTCTACCTCCACTCTTCTTGAATGTTTGCTTTGTCTCCGTACCCTTCAGACAATATTCACATTGCGGTGGCCTTCCATTCTCAGACTCAACTCCAGCAGCCATTTTCTCTCCCAGTAATTTCAGGTTACCCCCATATAACGTGTCCCTTTTTTCTGTGCCACACGTTCTGCTCCTTCCCGTTGATGACTGCAAAAACTGTTTCTCTTGTCCAGGCTTGACTTAGATTGTGCATTCCTCTCCCACCTTGCTGAAACTCTCGGTTTCCCTTGGATTCAACATTCTTCTTTCTTGAAGATCTCACAGCTTTTCTCTGAAAACACAACATCTGGGCCCTTTCTCACAGGTGTGCTTATGCTCAGCAAGTTAGTAGACAATTCTGGAACACGCATTACATTCTCAATAGTGATAGGGTCATCTAATTCATTAATCCTTACAGTATCATTTCCCACCCCTTTATTGAAAAGCCTGATGTTGATGGTACACATAACCTCTTTGTCTGAGTCCTCTTTCAGCCACTCTCTTTTATTTGTCATGTGGGAGGATGCCCCTGAGTCTACATACCGCTCTGATCCTTGTATACTTGCAGAAAATGCTCTAAATACTGCAGAATCCTCACTTTTCTCAACCTGGTCCTTTCTTGTAGTGTAGGTGGTTGCAAATAATGTAGCATCTCCAGAACTCTTCTCTGGTTTGGAGATATTTCCACGATTTGGGTTGATGGAACATTCTCTTGCTCAGTAGAGTCCATTACAGATAAAGCATTTCAAGGATTGTTTCTGGGATACACAAGTTTTCTTCTTTCCCATCAGTTGTTTATTTTGCCACATGTGAATCAAACCTTTTTTTCCCTTCCTCCAGCTAACAATGCTGTGTCCATCTCCACATCCATTTGGAGAAGTTTTGTCTTGACATAGTCTGTATTTAAGTTAATATTTGAATTTTCAATGGCTATTCTCAAGGGGTCATGCTCTCTTGTTAAGCCTCATAGCATGAGTGCAGTGAGCACCTTGTCTTTAACTTCCTCTCAGTTCTGGGGAGATAGACATCACCCCAGTCACATATTCTTGAATAGATTTGAACTGCTCTATCTTTAGGCTCAAAAGTTTTCCTAGAAGTGTGTGTGTGTGTTGTTTACTCATTTGTCTTCAAAAGCTGGTTGAAATGCCTCCTATGCTTCTTTCACTCTCTTTGACTGTTTTACATGCACAAGACAGTGAGAATTTACCATTAAGTAAGTCCGTGCTCTAGCCTTTTATCTCTGTTTATGCCAGTTGCACCATCGCATGTTGTTGTCTCAGTCATTTAGTCCCATAACCCATCATGAATTAGATATAACTCCATCTGCATATTCCAGCTGTTTTAGTTAGAATGTCCATGCAGCTTCTCAAATGGCAACAAACTTGCAGCTCTTTGTCCTGAGTTCTCGGTCATGTTGGGCCACTAAATCACTCACCCTGACTTCTGAGTCTTAACCTAACCTGACTGAAACATGCTCTCACTTTCACTACAGCAGAGAGTTATTCGCATTGAATTTCACAAATCTATTCATTACACTTTAATGGGCACAAGTAGGATACGTAATGGGCCCATAACCTGTTGGATTGTGCAGTGTCCTATCGATTTTGTGAGATAAATCAGAGGAGCACACACTTTCCCCCCTTAACACAGCCACCTTGAATTTATGGTAGAGAGGAGAAATGGAAGTAATAATAATAAATATGTACCACATCCGTGTACAGAAAAACAAAACAATATCGTTGGTGTCTTCATATTATAAGTTCGATTACTCATCGGCAATGTCCTCAAACATGGAATTCAGTTCGGGATTATGTGGTTCATGGAACTGTTCACTGTTTGACACCTTTTTTTATGGTCTCCTCGACAAACACATTTTTATTTTTTATGTTAAATTATTTCCTTTCTTTTCCACGTGTACCTTACTTCATGTAAGTATTGTCCTTATTCTGTAATAGTGTTTCTTTAATAAGATTGATTACTCTTTGTGCTAATTCCTAACATTTTTACAAATTTCCATTTTCGACTTTCTTTTTCTGGACAACTCAACAATAGACTACTGTATTTACCTAAATGTAGGATGACACTGCACATACAAAAGCCTTCCCTCACAATCTTTAATTCTTAGGAAAATACCTGTATTCATATTAAGCAGAATTTTATGTCACTTAGTGTTTCCATGCTTAGTGTCCTGGAATTTAATAATGATCAGTGTTGAAATATTAGAGGATATTACTGCGAAAAGTTACAAACACATCACTGATTGAAGTAGTCAGTATCAACACTTTTATCACTAGAAGAAGAGTTTTATTCATGATTTTCTTCCCACACCTTCTCTTCCATTCATATTGCCTGAGACAGCATTTTTTAAAAACCTTGAAGATGCATTCTGGTGAAATGTCTTTCCAAGCAGTGCAAATACACTGTCCAAACAGTGTTTCAGATGGTCTTCTGTTTTTCCTGCTGGTGATAGTGGGCAGTTCGCAGATGGGAACAATTCCGCATAGAGGTGATACAGTCTATATTTGAAAGATTTGTTAACTATGGCACCAAGAAACTATAAATGAGACATAATGCTACCTGGTATGATCGCTTGATCTGTGTTTGGATAATAAGTTATAATTAATGCTTTGTGGCCCCTGAAAGCATTTTAACCAACGCTCCTCTTTTCTGTAGAAGACACCTGCCCCAGTCTTCTCTTGACCCTCTGATAGCGAGTTCTTCTGTCATCCGTCCTTTCTCAACATAATTAAATATAATTCCACTAGGATCGCTTTCTTTTGAAATATTCTTTGCCTTCAGAAAAAGAGAAGGTGTTAATATCCCCCCCCCCCCCCCCGCGATCATCTAGAAATGAAAGCAACAGAGTTATTATTAATTTTTAATTTTTAACAAGTACCGATATTGATTCTTCTGCATCAATTGCAGTGTTGATAGGCATATCAAATGAGACAGGCGAAGTACATATAATCTAACATTGTGGCGCGTCTGCGTCGTTGTTGCCAAGGAAATGCCACAATCTGTCGTTGAGTTACAAATGTCGCTCTCAGGAATATAAAACTGTTGATTGTTACCCCGGAAATAAAAGAGTTGGTTCTATTTGCACCGTAGTCGGGCTGCAAATATTTCGTAGGTACAGCTATCAACAAAATCAACGTACTTAGGTCTTCAGGTAAAATGTCCGATCGTTTTGTCCGATTTTCATCAAGTCTGGGCCTCTAGCGACAGATTTTCATAAAAGTCTCCAATATCAAATTTCACTCAACTTCGTAAAGTGGGTACCGAGTTTATGCATGCATGCAGACAGACAGACAGACAGACAGACAGACGGACGGACGGACGGACGGACAGAGAGATATGACGAAACTAATAGGCGCTTTTCGCGACTTACGTGAACTCGCCCAAAAGGACTGCGGTTTCATCTCTGTTACCGATGTATCCTAAGGTAATTGTGTTTCATGGCAGACTAACTATATGGCGCTGTTATGCTGTTAACTTTTCAGTAGTCTGTGGGAAGCTTATGCGGACTTCTGGGGGTAAAGTCTTGGCGTCTTCTGAGACAGCGAAGGAACTTTGTTATAGGAATTCTTTGATAGAGGTGCCACAATCAATTCCGAGCGATACGTTCAGACATTAAAGAAGTTAAAGCAACGAATTCGAAGGGTTCGGCCAAGTAGGAAGATGAATCAAGTCATTCTCCAGCACGATAGGGCCTGATTGCACACCGGTCTGCGCTCCAAGGAAGGCAATTGAACAGTGGGGTGTATTCCTCCCGACAGTCCTGATTTGGCATCTTCGGACTTCCTCCTTTTTGGTCCCCTTAATGATGCACTCCAAGGACGCTGTTTTGCGGACGACAACGAGCTAAAACACACGTGGGACAAGAGCTCTGACGGTTTAGCTAAGAATTTTATGCTACGGGCACGCACCGCCTTACGCAAAGGTGGAAAAATGTGTTGATAATAAAGGAGCACTTGTGGAAAATAATTTCTACTTTTTAAAGGATGTACCCTTGATATATGTAAATTTAATTATAATTTAATTGTAGTGTCTGAGAAAAAGAAGTAGGAATTATTACTTTCGTATCTACCAGAAAAAAATAAGGGGCATTACTTTCTGGGCATTCTTCATACATCAGCTTTTATATAAGCTGTGACAGGTCGCTCGGCATAGTGAGCAATCTGTGGGCTGGATGACCAAAGTATTGTGGTTCACTTCCTGGCAGAGGTAGGAGATTCTTCTCTTCTCCGAAATGTCCAGATTATATCTGCCACAACTCAGTCTCGTAATCAATAAGTACAGGATATTCTTACCCAGTGGTAAAGCAGTCAGTGTGCGAAGACTACCAAATCACCTCCATCTAATGCCATGGTTAAGAATAAGTGGAATTATAACTCTGCTTTCCCTTATGCCATTATGGTGTGCACAACGACAACTCTGTTATTAGCTTTGACACGTACATGTAGGTAACTTTGTTAAAAATATTAAACTAAGTTTGTATAACATACTTTTGAATGTCACACACTGCAAGGATGCAGGAGGAATTATGACATAAACAATACAAGTTTTAAATAATCATGTTAAAGGTATTAAAGTGGTTCTTGTCCGATCTGGATACTACGGAAACGCAATGGTCAAGATGAAAGCTCAGTGCTTTAGCTGTGAATTTGTTTTTTGTATATTAGAGATATCCTTTCACGTTCGTGATTTCTTCAATTAACGGTTATAAGTCAGAATACACAGAGATATTACCATGCTGTCAGCATTATAAGGTGCAATTTCTACCTAGGAAATGCTGCCTAAAATCCGCGTGTCTGATAGTCTAAAGCTGTAGTAGGCTTTTTCTTCAATTTTTCTGTCTTAAACTTCGATGAAACTTAAATATCACAGTATTATATAGCCTGGTATTATCTGAAGATATTTAAAGCTTCAATTGAATGCTTCTTACATCTCTACACAGGAATTGCGACGCCAGTGCCAGCAGTTTGCAGTTGATCTTCTCCACCAATCTCGAAGCTCCCAGGAACTTGCTGTTATCCTTAATCATGATCCTGATTCTGACCCTTATGATGATGGTGAACAGATGAAGCTAGCTCGGCTGGAACTCGCCATAATTTACAAACAAAAGAAGGTACGTGCTAACAGAATTAATAGGAAGTTATTTAGGCCTATATCTCAGAAACTACAGATACACCCATATTCCATTTTTATTGCAAAATGTCATTTGTGGAGATTTTTCTTAAAGTTTTCTATAATTACTCTAGTTATTTCACTGGGCTTTTATGTTTCAGCTTGAATCAAGTTGAAACGTTTCTCACTGCATGAAGTGCAGATATCTAAGGTTAAGTCAGTTTCAGCAGTTTTGTAATCAGTGTCTGTTCAGTAGACGTATGTGTATAGTAGTCAATCTGAGATTCATACAGCAGTGAGCACTAAAATTAAAATTTTAAACCTTTAGTCAGATACAGAACTTTGATGACTTGGAAATAGCCTATAGTGTCACACAATACACTAATGGTGAGTCACAGAGTGACACATGAGACTGCATAAGTGAATCTGTGGACATATATAATATTCAGAGATATTCAGTTCAGAATTAATTAGCGATGCTAATGCTTTTAATATTTTAATTAGTGCACTGACAAATTTTAGAACCAGCAGTCAGGAACAGGCAGACTTAATTAAATAGGTATAATTTCATGCAAGATGCAAGTTTGTAAGATATTAGTACCTATATAGCTTTATGGCAAACTACTCCACTTATCGATATACATCTGCCACAATTAAGTATTATATTCTGGCTCCCTGAAGATGGTTTGGTGGTGAACCAAAATATGTGGGACAATTAAAGTTGTTTTATGTGCAACTTTGGTGTACTTTGGTGGTCAACTTTATGAATGGTGACTTAGATTACATTATTTCTGAATGTGACACCATTCAGTCTGATGGACAGATAACTATATTTCAGTAGTTTCCTCCTAAAACTTGTACCTGTATACTTGACTACATAATATGAGATCCCACAAGACTGTAATCATAAGCATAGTGGTGTTTTTGATCTGATCTTGTATTTTGCTTACATCATGACATTCTCAGTATCTCAGTTTATATAGCCGTTGAGCTTAAAGTTAATGATGAATAATATGAGGGGAAGACAGTATCCTCGCATTTTGCTGAAGTGACTAAGATGGCGGCGACAGCGTGGTTAGTAAAGGAATGTAGCAGAAAAATAGGCGTGAATATTCCGCGTTTCAGTACAAGTTATGACAAAACTCAGATGCAGTGTAATGATACTACAACCAACAAATCAGCAGTGAATAGTTTTTTAAAGTAAAACCGCATATGGACGAATTATGTGAGTTTGGTAATATGTCGATCTGTCCGCGTGTGAGAGAGCTTATCCAGAACCTGATCACCAGGTTATCTCAAGAAGTCACGTCACTGAAGAACCACTTCAAGATCACTAAAAATTTTCAGAGTAAATGGTCGGATGTAGTTGCAGGAAGAAAGGACTCAGAACAAAAACTACCGTCTACAGTACCGACTGTCGTAACCTCAAAAGCGACTTGACCCGCGGCGGCGTCTACGAGAAAGCATATGGCATTAAAGGCAACCAAAATAACAACTGTGGAGCAAACAAAGAAAAAACACAACGTTATACTCATTGGTGACAGCCACGCAAGAGGCTACGGTGTATAATCCACCATAAATGAAAAGATCAGTACGTGGTAACAGGTTTTGTCAAACCTGGTGCAAGTTCAGAAAACCTGACAGGCACGGTCAAACAGGAAACAAGCAAACTAAATAAGATGATCATACTATTTTTTGGGGAGGAGCTAATAATATCTCTAGAACACCAACGTCCAAGTCACTCACTCAAATATTTAGGTACGTGCAGGAAATGCAGCATACTAATGTCACTGTCATCAACTTTCCCCAACGATTTGATTTGAATGCAACCAGACATGTCAATGAAGAAACGAAGAATTTCAACAGGAAATTAAATAAATTAGCCACTAAACTCAAGCACACAAATATAATAAGTGCAGATCTATTAAGAAATTTCTTCACACGACATGGACTACACATGAAGAATTCTGGCAAGGAAGAACTAACCAGCAGAGTAGTGGAAGCAATCAGGTCAACTAAGGGCATATGTACAGAAATTATACCAATAAATTTAACATGGAAAGCCAATACTCTTACATCAACAAAGGGATCGCAAGTAAAAATATGTTTGGGGACAGACACAGTAGACATCAAGAATGAAACATTCAGACTCAACAGCCTAAAAACCAAAGGAGAAATCCAGCATGTAGGAAACAAGATTTTTTGTGGATGTAATGGTGAAACCCGAGAAAAGGATAGGGAAAGAAGTGAATGTGGTTTAAGTGTGAGTAGTGATGTCACAGCGACAAAGTTTCAAGAAGTCAGTAAAAATGGACAAAGTGAAAGCAATTTAGATGTAAGTAGTGAGAATACTGCTGTAAATTATCAGAACATAAAAGCCAAAGAGGCAGTTTAAGAAACCTAAAAAAAATACTAAAAAGTCACATCCAGCGAATGCTATAAAACTTTTTAATGTTTACCGTCAGAATATTAGAGGGTTAAGAGGGAAAACAAATGAACTAATAACTCAATTACACCCAGCCTTCTCTCATATGGAGCACCATTTGAATCAGTTAGAACTACAAGAGACTTACATATGCTCTTGCAATCTAGGCGCCAACTATTTTAGAATATTATATAAGAAAGGAGGTGTGTGTACCTATGTACATAAAAGTCTAAATTTTGTAAGCATAGACTTAAAGAAATGTTGTAAGGACAAAGACTTTGAAGCTTGTACTCTAAAACTCTGTTTAAACTTTAAAAGTGTTTGTATAATTGCAATATATAGAGCCCCATCTAGAAGTTTTGATTTAGTTATAACTAAACTAGATAAAATACTTAGAAATTTATACATTCCGACACTATAGTTTATTATCTGCCATGACATAAACATAAATTATCTCATTTACAGTGAAAGGAAAATCCAATTAGAAGCTCTGCTACAAACTTATAATCTAACAAGCATAGCGAATTTTACCCCTAGAAGCCAAGGAAATTCAGCTACAGCTATAGACAATATTTTTGTTGACATTCCTAGAAGAGATAGTAATCGTGTATGTCCAATAATTAATGGATTGTCTGATCATGATGCGCAATCCATAACATTCGACACAATAATTCTGAAACAGCCCACTAAGCATTTCATGACAATGAGAAAAACTGATAAATATACAATAAACAATTTTCTCACTAAACTAAGTTATGAAATATGGGGTGTTACCTTTTCTAGTGATGATGTCAATGAGATGTTTAATTCCTTCTTAGGTGCCTACTTGAAGATTTTTTACTCCAGCTTTCCATTTAAAAAAATTCAAATCGCTAACAGAAGAAATGATTGGATCACCATAGGAATAAGGCATCTTCTGTGACCTTGAAAAGGCCTTTGATTGTGTAAACCTTAAAATCTTATTACCTAAATTGGAATTTTATGGTGTAAAACGCAAAACTAAGTTATGGTTTGAGTCATATTTCAGAAACAGATATCAAAGGGTCTTAGTTACGAATAATGATATAAACCAAAATCATTTTTCTACATGGGAAAAAATAAAGCATGGTATCCTGCAGTGATCGATTTTGGGCCCATTGTTGTTCCCTCTTTACATAAAATATTTACCCAAAATTATGCGTGATAAAACTGTAGCCATATTATTTGCAGATGATACTAGCATACTAGTCACAAGCACAAGCCTAAATGGCTTTCAATTTATATACGAGTAAATATTGCTTTTAATTTTATAAATGAATGGTTTAAAGAAAACTTACCTTCCATAAATTTTAATAAAACACATCCAGTTAAGAATTAAAAACAAACCAGTAACAAATATTAAGATTGCTGGTGACAATAAACAAATCACAGTCATATCCAATATTAAGTTTCTTGGAATATACATCAATGATACAATAAAGTGGAAATGCCATGTTGAACCTAGTATTCCAAATTGAGTGCTGTTTGCTACGTAATGAGGTCTATTATACCATACGTGTCTCTAAATACTTTGAAAATAGTTTACTACTCCTATTTCAATTCAATTATAAATTATGGACTACCATTTTGGTGGAACTCACCTCATAGCATAAAAATTGTTAGAATGCAAAATAATATAATGAGAATTATGCTAGGCTATAAAAAGAGGTCTCTTGTAGGAGTCTATTTAGGAAATTAAATATCTTACCTTTGGCATCTCAGTATATATTTTCTTTTATGCTTTTTGTGATAAAAAATAAGAACCAATTCGTAGTAAATTCAGAGATTTGTAGTATAAATACCAGGTAACATTACAACCTTCATCAACCCATATCGATTTTGACAAAATATCAGAAGGGAATTTACTGTACAAGATGAAGGGTTTACAATAATTCCCCTCCACACATCAAAGATACATTTGACAACCCTAAGAATTTTGAATCGAAATTAAAACAATTCCTATATCTGCATTCTTTTTATTCACTGGAAGAATATATTCATTATAAATCTCTCCTAAGACATTAACTTTAGTTTTTAGCCATGTTATAATGAACTGTCAGATACATTAACTAAGACTTTGTGTTTATAGTCACCCTAATTTTATAAATCTTACAAATTTATATTACTATTAATGTTTTTCAGTCTTCTATGCACACTTTTATTACATTGTCATTTTATTCCATCCATTCTACTATATTGTTATGTACTCTACACCCCCCTCATTGTTGAGGACATTTGTCCTAAACCAGTTCATTATTCTAGGAAATTTTATTCCTCTTGGCATATACTATAATAACTGCAAATTGTCCTACCTTATCATTTTTGTTGTCATATTATGCTTATTATAACTGTATTTTAAGATTACACATGTCTTGTACTTTGGCCTTGCATTGTTCTGTGACTGTGTATGTAATATTATCTTGTACTTGACTTGAAACCAGCAAGTGTTTTTTTCCATGTATGATGCCATGTATTTTATTTTATTTTTATTTTGTTTTATTCTTCATTCTTTTTATTTTTATGTTATTTGTGTCTGCGTTCTGTAGATAGTGTGTATGTGGTTCTATTGACAAGTTCTGTATCCAGCATACTACATTTTCATGGATTTATGGAATGTTTAGATAAATTGAATTGAATTGAAATGAAAAGGGAACCCATGAAACATCTCAGTCACAATCGTAGTCCTTGACCAAGGTTCAATCTAGCCATGTCCAAAAAATACAAATCAGCATTCTACCATTTGAGATCTTGCTTTTGAATTAGATGCCACTTTGCCATTAATTTAACACTTGACACCAGTTGATGTATGTACCTCTTGTAATAAGTCTGCACTTCTAGAGCGAAACACTAAGTTAATGTGCAAAATCCTACCAGCTTCAGTGGCAGACCCTTGATGTTGTCTGGATATTTAAGTCTTCTTTAAGAACTTCTCTGATCCCTAGTTTGCATCTGGTCTGTCAATTATTCAGTTATATTATCTTTTGGAGGGACATCTTCTTGTGATGAAGTTACGCAAAAGACATGGGTGAACCACAACTTCCTTGTTATATGTTATAAAACTTTAATGTACAATTTATTTCAGCATAAGTACAAAAAGCCATCATCAGGCGAAATTAGAGTATCAAATAAAAGTTGTAATGTAAATTACATTAAAACATTGTGTCTATTGGTATATACANATTCTAACTAAAACAGCTGGAATATGCAGATGGAGTTATATCTAATTCATGATGGGTTATGGGACTAAATGACTGAGACAACAACATGCGATGGTGCAACTGGCATAAACAGAGATAAAAGGCTAGAGCACGGACTTACTTAATGGTAAATTCTCACTGTCTTGTGCATGTAAAACAGTCAAAGAGAGTGAAAGAAGCATAGGAGGCATTTCAACCAGCTTTTGAAGACAAATGAGTAAACAACACACACACACACTTCTAGGAAAACTTTTGAGCCTAAAGATAGAGCAGTTCAAATCTATTCAAGAATATGTGACTGGGGTGATGTCTATCTCCCCAGAACTGAGAGGAAGTTAAAGACAAGGTGCTCACTGCACTCATGCTATGAGGCTTAACAAGAGAGCATGACCCCTTGAGAATAGCCATTGAAAATTCAAATATTAACTTAAATACAGACTATGTCAAGACAAAACTTCTCCAGATGGATGTGGAGATGGACACAGCATTGTTAGCTGGAGGAAGGGAAAAAAAGGTTTGATTCACATGTGGCAAAATAAACAACTGATGGGAAAGAAGAAAACTTGTGTATCCCAGAAACAAACCTTGAAATGCTTTATCTGTAATGGACTCTACTGAGCAAGAGAATGTTCCATCAACCCAAATCGTGGAAATATCTCCAAACCAGAGAAGAGTTCTGGAGATGCTACATTATTTGCAACCACCTACACTACAAGAAAGGACCAGGTTGAGAAAAGTGAGGATTCTGCAGTATTTAGAGCATTTTCTGCAAGTATACAAGGATCAGAGTGGTATGTAGACTCAGGGGCATCCTCCCACATGACAAATAAAAGAGAGTGGCTGAAAGAGGACTCAGACAAAGAGGTTATGTGTACCATCAACATCAGGCTTTTCAATAAAGGGGTGGGAAATGATACTGTAAGGATTAATGAATTAGATGACCCTATCACTATTGAGAATGTAATGCGTGTTCCAGAATTGTCTACTAACTTGCTGAGCATAAGCACACCTGTGAGAAAGGGCCCAGATGTTGTGTTTTCAGAGAAAAGCTGTGAGATCTTCAAGAAAGAAGAATGTTGAATCCAAGGGAAACCGAGAGTTTCAGCAAGGTGGGGGAGGAATGCACAATCTAAGTCAAGCCTGGACAAGAGAAACAGTTTTTGCAGTCATCAACGGGAAGGAGCAGAACGTGTGGCACAGAAAAAAGGGACACGTTATATGGGGGTAACCTGAAATTACTGGGAGAGAAAATGGCTGCTGGAGTTGAGTCTGAGAATGGAAGGCCACCGCAATGTGAATATTGTCTGAAGGGTACGGAGACAAAGCAAACATTCAAGAAGAGTGGAGGTAGAGCTGAGTAGGTACTAGAGTTGGTGCACTCAGACCTGTGTGGACCCATGAGTGAGGCATCCTGTAGCAGATTGCGTTATTATCTAACCCTCATAGATGACAAGACAAGGAGTACTTTTGTATAGTTTTTTAAAAGTAAGGATGAGGTTGTCACAAATTGAGCAGTTTCGTAGGTAAGGAAACTGTGGATTCTTGGAAAACACTGAGAACTGATAATGGATGAGAATATGAAACAGTCGCCCAAAGATTCTTGAGAAGAAATGGAATCAACTAGCAGATGACAGTTGATTTTACCTTGGCACAGAACATACCTGAGAGGGCAAACAGAAACATTTGTGATGGAGCAAGGAGCATGATTATGGAAGCAGTCCTAAGCAAAAGATTTTGGGCTGTGGCTGGCTGTGAACACAAAAGTGCATCTTCATAACAGGTCTCTTACTGTAGCAGTCAAAGGTATGACACCTGAAGCGGCATGGAATGGCAGGAAGGTAGATCTGAGCCATCTAAACGGTTTTGGATGCCGTGCTTTCAGACACGCGCCTGACCGACAGAGAAAGAAGTGGGATCAGAAAAGCAGAGAGTTAGTGCACCTTGGATACAGTGAAGAGTCTGAAGTTTACCGCTTAATCGACTCTGTTACGAAGAAAGTCGTCAAAGCAAGAGATGTCCTATTATTTGAAGATCAAAATGTGGGATCCAATATACGGGAAGAAAAGTCACTAACAGGAGAAGCAGACTTAGAGACTTCCCTCCCATCCACGACACAATCTGAAAGAGATATGGATCTAGTGAGAAACGAACAGGGCGATAAAAATCCAAGGAGATGGTCTCAGTGAAATTCAAGAAGGGGAGCAATTTTCAGAAGAAGGTCACGACATCCAAACGATGGCAGACTTTATACACGTCCTTGAGGGGCATACAACTGAATAGAGCAAGTATCCTCAAACAGAGAGAAGAAAGAAGCAATTTCCTGACATGTTGCATTACATGGCTGTGTGTGATTCTGTAAGAAGTAAACCAATGACTACAAGAACCTCTGGAGAGCAACGAATGCGAACACTGGAGAAGCTGGTCACATAAAACAATGAAATCTGTGGACGCATCCCCGTAATTCGTGCGCAGAATTACACGATGGAGGAGGGTGATTTTAATTTGGAACTTCCTGCGCTTTCATTGCAGTGCTAATATTGAACTGGTGCTTCAATGAATTGACTTTAAAGATTAATTTACTTTGTGGGTTACTGTAGGTCGGGGTTTCAGTCGAAATTACAATTACAGCAAGCACGTTTAAGTTAGTATTTATTTATATCCCGTATGTACATTGGTTGGTGAGTACAAATTCTATCCTCATTATGAGACGCGGAGGCGGTATGTCGCCTGCGATTGTAGGTCTATCCGTAGCCGACGCCAGCCACAACGGTTCTGTCAATAAACCTCCGCTCCCGCACTGGACATATCCTATACTTGTGACCACCACGTCTCTCCACGAAACTATACTACAGTGGTAGCGCGCGGTGGAGGCTTAGTGGGACGGCGGAACTAGCCAACGAAAGAGCTAATTAAGAGCGGAGAGTTGCGCAAAGTGCAAGTGGACGTAACTTGGTCTGTTCTGCCATTCCTGCGTTTTAGCGCATCGCTGGGCGCAATGACGGACACCTTGCACTGTAACTGAGGAATCTGCTGATGACTATAAACCGTTAGGTTTATAGTCTCGTCTGAAACCTCGACTTGGCACACTAAAAACTAGAGCTGTAGAAGCATATAGAAGCATATAGTCTTCCCAATTGGAGGGGGTATAATTTGGTTGGCTGGTTCTCAGAGGTTTGAACCCAGAGTGGCGTATGCGTGTACTGACTTGTGTCTACAGCGTGGCACTTTGGTGAAGCAGCCATGTTTGGGGGAGGAGTAATGCAGACCTTGCCCCAACTTTGCATTATACTCTAGCATTTACCATACAACTGAGGAAAAGTCACGGAAAAGCCTCGGTCAGGGTAGCTGAAGAGCGTCTAGCTTATAAGTGTTTGGCACGATTCGGTGTCGAGTTGGCTACCGTTTTACTGGCGGCCTCGACTGTCCTGCTGACCTCAGTCACTTGGACTAGCGTGTCAGGCGACTGGGGCAGCCCCCGGTTAGCTTAAGTATCTGCTGAGTTGCCGAAATAAGGATTTCCGCACACCAGCTGACTTTGAGTCGTAACTCTCGGTTACAGCTTTGATGCGCTCGGCGAAGAACCGAACTCCCAAATTCTCCGGAATTTGCCTGTTACTGATGTACCGAGGTGCACCAGTAGCAACGCGAAGACACATGGTTTGAGAAACCTGCAGCTTCCTGATATGGCTGCGAGCAGCGGACCCCTAGATGGAGCACGTGTAGTCCGTCATTGGACGGATGAGCTGCTTATAGAGCAGAATTCCGTTTCTGATGGAAAGACTAATCCTGTTTAGGAGAGAACCCAACCGTCCCAGTCTCTGGGCATCTTTCTTTCTGACTGAATGATATGAGACGACCAGGTCAGCCACGAATCGAGAGCCACTCCTACGTAACGAGCTGTGTCGACGACACACTGGCATGGCTCCCGTGGGAAACCTACCAGTCGAGGCTTGGGAAATTGCCAACCTGCCTTAGCGAAGAGCATTGTCTTGCTCTTGGAGATGTTAATGGCGATCCTCCATGCTCTCAGCCATCGCTCTGTGTCACTGAGATATGATTCTAAATAGCTGACAAGTAGCGCTGGCTTGCGGGACGTGGACAATCGTGTCCAGTATACTTATGGGAAGATACGGCGAGGGTTGCGCCTGTTCCTTCCCGGGTTTCGGGATGGAGATCAAGCGGGCGTGCTGCCATACTGTTGGGAAGTACAGCGTGAGAAGAACCGCGTTGAATGTCGGGGCGAGGTGGCATACAGCCCTCTGCGGAAGGTGCTTCAGAGCCCTATTCGCTGCACCGTCTGTACCCGGGGCCTTGCCGACCTTGGAATCCCAGATGGCATCCTGAACCTCCTCGGGGTGGGTTAAATTGGGCTCACTTGGCGGGAGCTAAAGAGTATGCTCGCAGCCCCTCGTCAACCATCTCCATAACTGCCGAATCCGACGTGTCATTTACCGCCTGGAACTGAGCCTCAAGGCTGTCCGTCAGGGCTTCAGATTTTTCGGAATCTGAGAGAACAATTCCGCCCGGTGTGACGAGTGGAGGTGAGAGAGTGGGAACTTTAATAACCCGCCTTGTCATTTTCCGCAGCTACTGGGCCTCGGGATCAAGGCTTTCCAGTGTGCCGCTCCACTGGTCATTTCGCCATTCGTTTAGCTGGTGGTAAACCAGATTAAGGCGGTTGACCTCAGCTTTTAGAGCAGGGTCCCTAGTAACTTGCCACTGCCTCCTCAGACGGGTTTTCAGGTGTATTCTTATTTTATCCTGAATACGTGCCGGTACTGGTGGCCGTCGGTCGTCACGTGGGCGACTCTTAGGTTTCGACGCCGCTAGTGCCTGGACGATAGCACTGGTTGAGCGCTGGAAGCAACCAACCAGCAAACCAACCAAACAACCAACCAATCAAATAACTAACCAACCAAGCAAAGAGCTAACTAAGGGCGGAGATTTGCGCGAAGCACAAGCCGACGTCCCTTGGTCTATATTTTGACGCATCGCTGAAGCACATAACCTTCCTAGTTGAGGGTGAATACTTTGGTTGGATGGCTTTCTGGGATTTTAACCCAGAGTAGTGCATTCGAGTGCTATACATGTGCAACTACAACTTTGGTGCTTGGGAGGGGGGGAGTAAGAATGCGGGCCGTGCCCCGAAGTTACAATTATGCCCTAGCATTCGCCTTACAACTGAGGAAAAATCACGGAAAATCCAACGTCAGAGTAGTCGAAAGGTACCAGCTAATTCAGGCCGGGCATTTTTCGATGTCGCCTTGGCCGCCGTTTTGCATGCAGCCTCGACTTTTCTGCTGTATTTAGTTCCCTTAGCTTGCGCATCAGGCAACGTGTGTCGGCCCTCGGTCAGCGTTAATAGCTGCCGAGTTGCCGAACTAATGGGTTCCCCACACCAGCTTTGAGTCGTAACTCTCGGTTACAGCTCTGATGTGTTCGTCCAAAAACGAAACCCAAAAATCCTAGTGTATTTGCCTGTTACTAATGTACCAAGGCGCATGAGTAGCAGTGCGAAGGCACTTGGATTGAAGAACCTGCAGCTTGGATTGAACGCTGGCCTGGAGAGGTCGCTTTTTTTTTTTGTTTTTGTTTTTTTTTTAACCACCGCTGGGGTGCCTGCTCTGTGACTGGGTGGCAGGCTGAGCTCATCGAGGCGGTGGGGAAACCGACTAGCCGTGTCGTGCGGGCCAGTACTCGTGGCGCTCTGCTACACGTCTTGAACTTGGCCACGTCAAGAACGTGCATGAAAAGCAAGCCCCTCTCAATATATGAAAAACTGAGCATAATAAACAAAGTGGATAGTGTTATGACTGCCCCTCGCACTGAAGAACCAGACATTCCTGTGAGAAAGGTTACTGACAAAATCCTTGGATGGACACATATAAGCGAGAATGTGTTGAGACTTTCACTTACATAGGACTGCTACAAATTACACAAATCCAGCCTACATATGTAATAAGTTCTCAAAAAATAAAACAAAGAATAGAACTTTAAGTCCTGCCCTTTTAAGACATTTCCCCGCTTAATAGGGCTGATTTGTTGTTTTTTTTTTTTTATCGCCTTAAGAGATTTTCACTGTATTTCAGTTTGTTGCCCATCCCAGTATTCAACAGCTGTTGGCAAGCATTTGGTATGAAGGTCTTCCTGGATTTCGCCGGAAGCCTGTGGCACAGAAGCTGATGCAGATATCATGTATAGCACTACTGTTTCCTTTTTACTGCATGCTCTACATTATCGCACCAAATTCACCCACTGGAAAGCTGATGAAGAAGCCACTCATGAAATTTCTTATTCATGCATCTTCCTACCTTTTCTTTTTATGTAAGTATTCTCAGATGAAATGTTTATTCCATATTCTGGCATTTGTGTCAAAAAGAAGACCACAACAAGCACAAAGTATGGTTATAACAGTAGTTTCATATATAATGAAGCACGCTACAAATGCACTACAGTAGCACATTTCTTTAACAGTTTAATCATATAGCACTCACCAGTGTGGCTGTCCCTCAGCCAGTGCTGGGGTTAGGGGTAGAATCATGATATGTTAGGAAGAACCACATCCTGCAAACTTCTTATGGGAAAAATAGGGTTACCTGAATGTAGATGTTTGTGTGTAATCAAACTGCTGAAAATACATTTCTCTTTGGACAGTAAACATACACACATTACTTCAGTAGGTGATACTGTCAGTTTCCACTATGCTGACTAAAAAGCAGCCAGAATTTATCCATGTGTGTTTAGATTTTTCTGTGCTCAGCAGTGTTTCCCTTCATATACTTAATTATTTTAACTAAGTGTAGTTAATACCTTCATGGCCAAAATAGCATTGGACGAGGGTACTCTATGTACGTATAATGAAAAGACTTCTTGGACCGTGGAAGGAAGTCCCATGAACTTATGGTCTTCATATATCCCCCACAAACTAATATACTTCCCTTCCATCATACTTCCACATTCTCCTTCTCTCTGTTCACAGCGTGTAATAATCTTTGCTAATGATAAGTCCTTTTGGTTAGACGATATAGATCAAAAGGGCAAGAGAAATGTACAGTAATAGGCAGAAAGGGGGAGAGTCTCAGGAGAGCTCAACTGTATGGAACATTTGGTATGTTATATACGGCAACATTATGTGGTGGGTGATTAGTGTAGTGAGCCAGTAAGAGTAGTCGTAATGTGCACTGGGTGTAGAGGAGGGAAGGATGTGAGGGAGTTCAGAGTTGTAGGGAGCCCTGGGTGGACTGTAAATGGAATGAAATTGTATGTGAAGAATCTGGTGTATAATTGCCCTGCAGACGGCTGAATGCTTGGTTCTGTATCATCACAAGGAGGCTTCATCCATTCCTTCAGGGAGTGAGAATTTCCCATGGCCTATTCTAGAAAATGCCATCAGTTGCCTGCCTCATAATATGGTCCATGCAGAGGATTTTGGTGTCCTGGATTTTTATGTAATATTCCCAGTTGAAGCTATAGCTCTGTCAGCGCCACCCTTTCTGGTTGTCCTGTGTGGATGTGCTCATGATGTTGTTTCACCCTAGTTTCAATAATCAACCAGTCCACCCAGTGTAGACCTGACCACGCTCACTGGGAATACTGTCAATGTCTGAAATCCTTAGCCGTGTCATCCTTGACAAGGTAAAGGAAGCTGCTGATCTTCATAAGTGGTATACCAACACATCTAATGTTCTGTTTGGACAGAATTCTGGTGTTGTAATGTCGTTTATCAAGGTCATCACAGACAGATGAACTGGAATCTCCATTCCACTGGAGAAAGTTGCTTGGCCCAAGAGGATCCATTCTCAGTCACTTTCCTGTCTTACATCCATACAACCATCAGCACCATGTATCTTAGGAATAATTATACAAACATGAAGTATTAGATATAGACTCTTTCAATGTGGATGCTGTCTTCTGCAACTTTACACCGCTCATGTAAATATATTCTCTTCATTGGAACCAATCAGGCTGATATAGAGTTAATATCTTTGACTTGAATTTGGTAGGCTAGTGGCTAATTGGCTAAGTTTTATGTGGTTTTCAAAACCAACTCATTCAAAATCTGCCTAATCATTTTGCAAGTGTACTACTTAAAATTCTGAAAATTAACTGGATTGACACACAATGGAAGAGAAATTTGTGTGTTTTTCACGGTACTTTACTGCATATCTAATAATTTTTTAAATTGAATTGCAGTGATTCTCATTCTGGTATCACAGCGTGCTGAGGTACAAGTGATTCAGATATTTGGAACAGACAGTATGAGAATAAGTCTCGCAGAACAGCTTCAGAAACAGCGCGGTACTGCTCCCTCACCTCTGGAGTGGCTCATTGTTGTTTATGTTCTTGGTATGTGAATATTAAACACTTTCTTCTTTGGTTTTCTATTTTTTTTGGGTATCAGTTATTAGGCATCATGATGTGTTTAGGATTTTATTTCTGCCTCAAAGTACTAAAATGTATATGAGTCTGAGAACTGTTACATCATAACTTGTTCCGGAGGAACAATTTTCACCATCACATGCATGATCATGCAGCTGCATGTCTGAACCAGTTATAACAATTCGCATTACATTGAGTAAGAAATTCTCAAAGTAACTTCCGTTAAATATGTGTCTAGCATTCATAATAAATTAATTATCAGGGTATACAATTTTGTGATCCATGTATGAGTAAAATTTGTCAGACATAACCTCAACTTTTAGAACCATCGCCAGGCATACTTTTTTATGCTCATGATGTATTATATATCAAATTTCACATGCCTAGCTTTAATACTTCATTTATTATTATTATTATTATTATTATTATTATTATTATTATTATTATTATTATTATTANTTTATTATTATTATTATTATTATTATTATTATTATTATTATTATTATTATTATTATTAGACAAAACAGTTTGAATTTAGGTAGTCATCATATTCTTATTGTATGTTACAATAATGACCTTAATACTGACACATGGATGCTGATATTTCCATGTTGGTGATCGTAAAGAATATTGTCGTCTAAGTTATACCAGACTGGACCACATGGCAATCATATGACAGTAACCCTCAATAACTTTATGGCCTTTGATAACTTCGAGGGCTATATTGTAATTGCATACCTTTCACTACAAATTTTATGAAAATTGATCCACTAGTTTAAAATGTGGTAGGGCCATACCAACAGATAAAAACAAGGTAACAACACAAAACAATTAAAATATAAAATGCTTGTTACAGAGTTAAAGATGGAAACTCTGTTTTAGGGATGATATGTGTCAGTATAATTAAACTGCAATGTAAAATTTGTAACATGATACTGGGATTTAATGCTGACCAAATACACATCAAACCCTGCGCTTCATGACTGGTAAATACAAAACAGATACAACACAGAGCAGCTTCAGTGCCAATGGCACAATGGAAGTTGCCACAGCCACTGCAAATTACATTTCAAAATGAAAAAAATTTTAACAAAAACAAGGTATTAAGAGTTTAACCACAGATACATGTTTCTGCTTTCATACAAGTCATCATCAGTCTGTGCAAAAGACAAAGATTCAATACACAAAGTCACAGGGTAAAAATAACATTTTTATTTATTAAGCAAGAAACCTCAATTATAAGCTTTACCAGATACATTTATAGTTGGCTAATGAATGGTGAAGTGTTCAGACTCTTATACGAAACATGCTTAATAACAAGTTAGTACAAGAAACTAAATTAAATACCGGAAATTTAAAGAAACTTGAAGATTTAATTAATAAACAAACACATAAACTGCAGGAAAAAATTCACTTTTACCAAAGGGTCATTAACAGTACCAATATTGACTTCTCTCAGTAAAATATGAGATTTCAAAATTGATTTTTAACTGACATTTATTTATTTATTTATTTATGTATTTTGCATTCTATAAATCCATTGCTAGGAAAACCTGTTGGATAGAGAATAAATCATTGCAATGATTAGGAGCTAATTGTGGAATTTAAATTAATTCCAAGTCGAATATACAGACATAAGAGCCATTAATACTGATGCTATAATTAATAGCAGAGATTGTTAGTACTTAAGAGTATATAACGAGCATAAAATCTAAATAATGAATAATAAAGCACTGGATGATTACAAATAATTCCATTACACTTATGGCAAAACCATACATAAACCATTTGTACAATATCATTATATGCTGCATATAAGAAAATATTCTTGACTTGTACATAATACATATACACATAATACATATACACAGTACAAGTGAATTTATAATGGAATTGGTACTCATGAAGAATTAATTATTTACATAAAAGCTTTTAGAAAATATAAACTCGCCAATAAATGTTACATTTTAAAGTGGTATAAAAGTTGAATCCAAGAAATACATAATCAAATAATACACAAACATGATAAAATATAGTGAATAAGAGGCAGGGATGGTATACTAGATAGATATAGATATAGATATACACTCTCAATTTACTACAGCGTAATACATACTAGTTTTGGTTCTTATTTAATTGAAAATATTCGTCTAATGAATAAAATGAGTTTTCATGTAAGAAATTTTTTTAAATTAATTTAAATCTTTTAAGATTGTTGGATTCATGTTTGATATAAGAAGGAAGCCCATTAAAGACTCTACACCTAGGTAGTACACCCCTTTCTGATATTTCACCAAACTGGGTAGAGGTTGATGAAAGTTAACATGTTGTCTAGTGTCTATATGATATACCTCGGAATTAACAGTATATTGATTTCTATTCTTGATCACAAAAAGAAGAAGAGACAGAATAAATTGAGATGGAACGGGCAACATTTTTAATTTCATGAATATATTTCTACATGAACCTCTGCTTCTACAACCCAGCACAATCCTAATTATCTTCTTTTGCAACCTAAAAATCTGTAGAGTACCTGAAGAATGCCCCCAAAACAATAATCCATAGGTCATAATAGAATGGAAGTAGGAATAATAAATCATTCTTATGGTATTCTGTGACACATATGGTTTTACTAATATCATGGCATAACACGCTGAACTTAATTTAGGCATTACATACTCTATATGTGATTTCCAGGAAAATGTATCATTTATAAAGTCCAAGAAATTTTGTATTTGTAATATTAGAAATCTGCTTATCATCGTATTTAATGCACATATCAGTAGTGTATATACTTCTATTCATGAAGTGAATGAAATGAGTTTTATCAAGATTTAAGGACAGAAAATTTGCTTCAAACCATTTATTTGTTCAAAAACTATGTTAACATCATTTTGTAATTTAGCAGTGTTTGGTGCTGTAATCAGTGTGCTAGTGTCATCAACAAACAGGATAGGTTTAGCTTTGTTTCCTCTAACGTTGGGCAAGTCATTAACGTGACAGAGAAATAGCAGAGGGCCCAATATTGATCCTTGTGGGACACCATGCTTTATTTTGATCCATTTAGAAAGTGATTAAGATGAAAATTAGTAATTTGAACTGTTTGGTATCTGTCCTTGAGATACGATTCAATTAATAGTTTAGTCTTACCAGTTATTCCATAGTATGTCAACTTTGACAATAATACATCATGATTGACAAAGTCCACTGCTTTCTCAAGGACACAAAAAATACCACCAAACATACTTTTATTATTTAAGGCTCCTAGAATTTCATTTGTTAACTTGTAAATAGCCTCTTCTGTTGTTAAATTTTTCCTAAATCCAAACTGTTCTTTAACAAATATTTTATTACTGTTCAGATGTTCGATTAATCTAGTACACGGCTTTCTCAAAGACTTTTGAGAACGAAGGTAATAATCATATAGGTCTATAGTTAGCTACATTCATTTTATCTCCTTTTTTGTATAAAGGTTTTATAATTGAATATTTGAAGTGATCAGGAAAATTTCCTGACGATATGGACTTATTGCATATGTAAGTTAGTGGAGAACAAATATAAGGAGCACAAATTTTTAATAATTTGGTAGGAACTTCATCATATCCATGAGAATTTTTTGATTTTAAGGATTTAATTATAGTCATAATTTCTTAAGTTGAAAATGATTTAAACACCATCGCACGGCAGGGGTTTTTAAGATTTTCTGATAGCAAATGAAGAGGAGTGGAAGTAGTTACATCACTGGTTCCAGTCTTATTATATATGTTTTTCTTGTGGATTGTATGAACTATATAAGAAAAGTAATTATTGAATGAATCAGCAATGGTTTGTTGATCATAAGAAGGTTTGACTCCAATATCAAGAGACTGTATACCTCCATTATAGGACTGTTTACTAGTTTCTAATTTTATAATATCCCAAGCAGCTTTATTCTCATTATTTGATTTTAGTATTTTCTATTATAATTCATTTTTTTAGCTTCTTTAATCACATTAGACAAGATTTTACAATATAATTGGTAGTATCTTTTTAAACCTGGGTTATTGCTCTTTCTACTGACTATATACAGTTCCCTTTTGTGTTTACATGAGGTTTTAATTCTTGAGGTGATCCAATGATTACTGCTATTCCTTCTTTTTGACTTTTTGTGAAGGGAAGCTAGAATAGAAAATCTTTAAGTATGTACTTAAAAAGGAATTAAACATTGTATGAGGGTACTTCAAAAAGTTTCCGCACTTTATTTTTTAAAAAATCTTTATGTTACAGACATTAGAACAATGTTACTTTTCAATATAATCTCCCTTCTACTCGACACATTTAGCCCAGAGATCTGTAAGCTTCTTAATGCCATTGGAAAAGAATGTTTGTGGTTGACTGCAAAGCCAGTCATGCACTGCCTCTTTCACCTCATCATCAGCTGCAAATCGATGACCTCTTAAAGCGTTCTTGAGGAGTCCAAACAGATGGAAATCTGACGGGGCCAGGTCTGGGTTGTAGGCAGGGTGCTCCCAATTCAGTTGCCAAATGGTGTTGATGGTGAGGTGTGCTGTATGAGGGCATGCATTGTTGTGTAACAACATAACACCCTGTGACTACCTTCCACTCCGTTTTGAGCGGATAGCCGGCCTCAGTTCATTTCTTAATATGTTGCAGTAGCTGTCACTTGTTACTGTGAAAACTTTCTCCATGTAATGTTCAAGGACAGGCCCTTGGGACTCCCAGAACACCGTCAACAAGAGCTTTCCAGCAGAGGGCTGAGACTTGAATTTTTTGGAAGAAGGAGATGACATGTGCTTCCATTGCATGCTCTGCCATTTGGTTTCTGGTTCATAATGATGAATCCAGGTTTCATTCCCAGTAATGATGCGATTCAAGAAGTTATCGCCTTCACAACTGGCTGGTGGTTGCGCTTATACTCTTCTGTCAGATGTTTGGGCACCCACCTTGCAGAAACTCTGTGGAACCCAAGAACGTCATGCACTACAGAATAGGCCATACCTTGACTGATGCCTAGTTGTAACGCGATTTCTTCTATTGTCACTCTTCTGTCAGCGAGCATAATGGCTCTGGCTTCTTCCTGCTTCTCATCAGTTGTTGATGTTGATGGCCATCACGAGCATTCAGCATCCATTACACTTGTCCGACCATTTTTAAACATTTCTATCCACTTGTATACGCTTCGTCATGGCAACACTTTGTCCCCATACTGAGTGCATAAACGTGCATGAATTTCGGCACCTTTAACACCTTCTGCCCACAAAAATCTTATGACACTTTTCTGCTCTTCTTTGGTGCAAATTGAAAGGGGCGCTGACATGCTTACCACTCAATAGCTACTCACACAATGAGGATGGACACCAGCTATAGTCAAGGTCAGACAACCAGAATATGGTGTACAATACTGCCAAGTCTCAGCCGTCTAACACTTACCAGTACCCTACAGACAAAAAAGTGCGGAAACTTTTTGAAGTACCCTCGTATTTACATCATCACTATTGAAAATTATATCCCAAGCTTCATAACTTAGTTTAGTAAGAAAATCAGATATTGTGTACTTATTAATTTTCCTGATAGTTTTAAATTTTTGACTTTGTACCTGAGGAGTGCAAGTGCTAATTGCTAATAATTGAGCATCATGGTCAGAAAAACCATTTAGTAGAGGAGTTATGGTATATTTTCCATATGAGATGTATCAATAAACATGTTATCAATTGCTGTAACAGAAGCATTTTGAACTTTAGTCGGAAAATTAATTATGCCTGATAAGTTATAGGAGAGTAACAGGGTATCGAGTTGACTTTTTCTTTCACTTCCAGTGAGGTAATTGATATTTATGACACCACAAATAATAAAATCTAAAGTTGGAGTATACAAAATCTGAAAGATAGTTTCTAGTCTATGCAGAAAATGGCTAAAATTTCCAGTTGGGGCTATGCACATAGTTAATACACACATCTTTATTGTATTAAATTCAAGTTTTAAAGCACATATTTCAATATCTTGGTCTTTGTAGTGTTTCACTAGACCAATATTTGTGAAATTTAGACTGCTGTGAACATAAATAACCCCTTCTTTTTCACGGTCCATTCTACAATAATATGCTCCTAAATTATAATTTTCTATACAAACATGTTTCAATTCCAAGCAATTTAGGTGATGCTCTATAAACCATAAAATATTTGGGAGATCAGGATATAATTGGCTTAAAAGTTAATTTGTTTTCTTTCTTATCTCTCTAATATTTTGCTGGTATACTTTGAAGCATTCTGTATTAAGTGTGTGAGTCAAATTGACTTTGTTTATTGGATTTGTACGAAACTGACCTCTACTTGCTTGACTTACATTCGTAACGGGTTGCAAAACTACATCCATAAAAAATCCGGATTTCTTAATGCTGGGCTTTTCCTTTGACATTTGGAAAGTTCGGATTTCATAACCATCCCTTTCTTTCCGTCTAAACTTGCATCAAGACAAACCACTGATGATTTGTATATACAGTTTAAAATGCTCTTCCTGCAACAAAACTTACGTAGGTCAGACTTGCTGTGAGCTTAAAACAAGATTCACTGAACATCATCGTTACACAAGAAAACCCAAAATCCACATATGCAATGCATATTTGGAACAACACACATCAGTTTGGCCCCATAGAAGCCACACTACAATTACTTAAACCATGCAATAAAGGAATACAAATGAACAGCCTAGAAAATTTCTATATACAATTATATCAAAAGCATGGTTCACTGATAGAAGAACAAAACACTAATGAACATAACCCCTTGTATGCTATAGTCCAAATTTAAATATTGTGCTACAAGTATAACTTCCATATACCACGAACGTGAAACAGTGTACAGACAATGGCAATAACATTCCACACTAGTACCACACAGAACTTAAGAACACGCAGTTACCCAAGTCAACTACCCATACATTACAGGTATGTTGATACCCCGTAACAACATACGTGAAATATTAAATCAACTTCCATCCTTGTAATAAACTGTATTATATTACAGAACTACATCAGCATAAATGCCTATGTAAACACCTCAGACCTATGGTTTACACCATCAGAATTCATCCACGTAAACATTCTAACATACTGTTACACAGTTCTGATAACTGCGGTTATGATATTTGAAGACAGTTGCACATCGCTTTATAATATTTCTCATGTATATTCTCAACGACTGTGATGGTTTAGTGACGGTGTTACAGTGCACTACCTCACAGTGAATGTACTAGTTTCTAAGATTTAATAGGTTTTAAAGACAACATAATCAACTGTGACTTACATGCATCTTTAATCATTTTATTTGTACAGTTACCACACAATCCAACAGATGTAACCTGTATCTTGACAGTAGATATGTGATATATTGTTCATAGCCTACAACGTGACATATGGTTTATGTGACGACCTTGGTATAATAACCCTGATGATGATGTCGTATAGACGTCGAAACATGTCGGGTAGAAAGGTAGAACAGTGATGTGGAAGTGTTTATATATTTGTGCATTTGTTGGTATCTGATTTTATACAATAAAAAATGCATGATGAAAACAATATAAAATTCACTAGGGATTTCTTTCCATTGCATGCTAATAGGTGGCAGCTGCTTTTTATTGAAAAGACCGCTGATAACAGCAGCTAATTTGAAAGAAATTTGCTCTTTCCAGATAAGTTTAAGTGTTGACCATGTTTAGTGAAGTATTCTCTATCTAGGTTTATTTCTAATATCTTCACAATATTATGTATTTTCATTTTCTTGTCTAGTTGCCTATTAAACTTTACCACTTCATTGTTAACACAAGAGGTGGTTATTAGGTCATGTCTGTGGGGAACATTCATTATCACAATATTTGTCTTTCTTCTTTTCCCTACAAAATCACAAATATGTCTCATTGCTTCTTTGGAATTATTTTTACCTACGTCATTAGCGCCCCCCCCCCCCCCCGGGGCACTGCCACTACATCTTCACTCCTCAAGATTTTGACTTCTTCTTCCACAGTGTTTGCAATTACACTCATTCCAGCACCTGATTTTACATAACCTGATACCTCAAAAGCTGCACCTAAGGTGCTTTGTAGTTCAGCAGCACAGTTTCTTGCGTGACTATCTCCAATTATTACAATTTTGTGTTTCTTCCTTGTTATGCTGTTTACACTTTGTATCTTCTTTTGGTGTTTCTTCTTGAAGCTGCTTGGGCATCTAGCTCTATCTTCTGAAGTTGAAATTCTTGGGAGTTCACTTTCACAATTGAGGTTAGGGTGAGGTTCGTACTTGTTTGCTGCCTGTGGAATCAGCTATGTGAGGTTCCTTCCCAGATATCTTGGCTTTTTATGTTGGTGTGATAAAACGCGGGTCCAGTTACCCTCTGATGTTGGAATCCGAGTTTGCTCATTATTATAATATCCATTCTGCATACTCGAAGTAGTCTGTGTAGGTAACCCTTTGTCACGTAGTTCGTCCTGTAGCAATTGTATTATTTCTTCGTAGGGTCTTAGTTCTAATTTTGTTTCATAAAGTTCTAATTTCATTTTTTCACAGCATACACATGTATTTTTCACTTTTTCCACTTATTTTGCTCTCAAAATCAGCAGCTGAACTCAACACCCTACCAACACCGTCCACCATTTTGATACTAATACACGTAGGTTGCGTATTCAAACTTTTATGTTTTTTGCAGCGTGATGATGGCTTATATGAAAAGCTGAAATATGTATCCGTGGTTAAAATATAGTGTTCAACTGTTCATTTATTGGTTTATGTTTGGTAACTCAATGAAGTAAGCAACAGAAAGAAAATGACACAAAAGAAAATGTACAGCCCTTATGGTACCACAGCCAACGAGATATGTGAGGGGTGCCAGATGTACACTGACGAAAACCATAAAAACAGGTGTTTTGTTCCCTTGAAAATACTTTATGCGCGAGAATAAAATCTGTTAGAAATCCAACATTTTTATAGCTAGCCATGATTCTACAGATAACTCTTCCACTGGCCCAATCGTATACATTACAGCCCTTGAGACATACCAGGAAATCACAGTTTCGCTCAGTATGCGCAGTACAAACATGAAAAGTTCTGCAAAGGTAGCTTAACAGAATGACCAGTACTGCTATCTAAAACCAACCATTTACTGGCAAAGATGAAGGTGTAATACTGACTGAAGCATGCATAAGCTGCTGCATAAGAACATGCTTTTCAGCAAACTCTACAACCTGCTGTGCCAACACCTATAAAAGTGACTTGCTACATGTAAAGAAAGCAGCAAGAGAATTTCCACTGTTAAGCTTTTATGTATACACAGAGTATTATATTGTATCTAATTAGTTTGGCACACTATGTAGTGGGCAAGCCTGTGTAACACAACTGTGCCCTTAACCTGCTCTCCTTTTAGCCCTCCTTCTTTCCAAGCCTTGTACATTTTATTCAGATTTACTCTGGCCGGATGTGTGAACCTGGAGTAAACTTTGGTCTCGGCTTCCATGTCAAAAATTTGTTTATGAGCTCTGGGAAAAGATCACATCAGTATCCCTGCAGTGGTTGATTTGTTGTCTTCTTTGGTACTTTCACATACGCCATTCAGATCTTTCTCTGTTGCTTGTTTGAAAGAACAATGGAGCCGGTAGGAAACATAAGATGTTGAAACATAAGTAAGCATGGAATAATATGTAAACTACTTGAATTTTATTTATTCCTTTTAATCAGTTTATTAAACTTGTTATTTTTTGTTGTCCTTGTGAGCATATTATTCATGTAACTTGCCTTCCCGTCTGTTTCTATAGTTCCTTGGGGCCAGCTCAGTCATGAGAGAAGGGGATGAGGGATGCAGTATAAATAAACGTAAATATTCTACCAGAGTGCAAGCAGACTGCTTCAAATAACACAAAATATCAGGGGACACTTGAACTTTACAGGATTCATATGGGAGGAAGCAATGGAAATAATTGTGGAAGGCATACAGAGCTACCTACGGAATATGTGGAATATTATTGACTTCATCCGTGACTCTCTCTATGTATCTGTGGTCATCCTTCGTGCTGCAGCATACATACAACAAACTCAGGAGATTTCTGCTGATCCACAAAAAGCTTACATTCCACGTGAACAGTGGGATGCTTTTGATCCTCAGCTGATAGCTGAAGGACTATTTGCTGCAGCCAATATATTCAGGTAGTGACCCTTTCTTAACAAGGATCTGATTCTGCCTTTAACTTTTTGACAGAAGCAGATATCTTCATTATGCTATGCTTCTATCGTTTCAGTGCTCTCAAGTTGGTTTATCTGTTCTCAATCAATCCCCATCTTGGACCACTTCAGATCTCTCTTGGCAGGATGGTCATTGACATTGTCAAATTTTTTTTTATCTACAGTCTTGTACTTTTTTCCTTTTCATGCGGTAAGATATTATACTTAATTTTATATAACTTACAACTTAATTACATCATAAAGAGGATATCCAAGTACTTACTGGAGCAAGACCCCACAGAAACACTATTTTGCAAGGAATATAAGATTCTGATGAACAGAATGAAACAAACAAAATTAACAATATAAATGTTATATCTTGTCATCTTCACAACTTTATTTGTATTTAAAAGTTAAACTGTCATATTGAATGTGGCCCCATATTTCGAGCATGGCAGTCATCCTCACAATGTCACATTTTTAGTAAAAGTATCTAAAAGAGTCACAGTTATACCTACGTGTGTCATTTGACTGAGCTGTCAATCAAATGACATGTAGCCACATTTACTGTGACAGTTTTAACTTTTAAATGGAAATAAAGTTGTGAATATGGCACATAATAATGGTTGCCTTGAAAATTAAGGCTGCTGCTCTTGTTTCTTAATCAGTGTCCTGTATCCACCAACAAAGGAGAGTAGTATGTATGGTTCTATCATTGCATGATTAGAGGTTGGAACAGGGGGACGGGTGACCAATAAACAAATTAAAATATTGGATGTCTATATGAATGAAAATAAGTGTTACTGATAGGTAAAACCCTGAAATTTGTATGAGAGTAACATGAGAATTAAAAAAAAGGAAAAAACTATGTGATGTTAATGAGTTTGGCCAAGATACTTCTATGTGCATGCTGGTGTGAAAGATTCAACTTACCCAAAAAAGTACAAGTGTACAGGTTGTTCCTCTGGTAATGAACATTAATTTTACTGCTATTCTTTAATTTGGCAGGTGGCTGGCCTTTAAAATTACATAAGGATTTTAATGACTGATTTAACACAATTCATGGGATATATCTGTAGGTTTGAACCAGTTACTATGGTACTTTGCGGAGTTGGAGAAGCAAAAGTGTTACCACTTGCCTGGTGGATTGCCTGACTGGGACAACAATAGTGATGCATGTATGAAGTGGAGGCGATTTGGCAAGTATGTTACTTAAAACAGAACTACTTTATATGGTCACGTGTCACGACACTGTATGTGCAATATTAACCTGTTAACTGGGTCTTTTCTGGGCTGCTGGTGTATTTAATCCTGGGTATTTAATCCTGCCCGTTTTTCATAGTTCCTATAAAGCATGAGAAGGGTTGCAAACATAATGGGGCTTTCTTTCAATATGTAATGAGAAACTGATTTAAAGATAAAATGTAGCTTTTATTCATAATTATTGCAACATTTATGACTTTTTTGATTTTTTAAATTTCTATCTGTGTGGTAGACTTGAGAACACGGTACTGCACATACGGCCTTCTCACAGTCACAACACCAGTGTTTCAAATAGTTGTCGTGGATGGCGCTGGCTGCCAAGAAGAAGGCGGTTGTTGGTGCCTCCTAGAGGAAAAAACATCGACTATTTAACAGTACTCACACCTCAGTCATATCTCGTCACACCCAGGAGATATTAGTGGTGAAAGATCGAGGACATAATAGCACGTCATACCCACTGAAATAGTGCAATACGAGTACGCACATATACATCATGCCCAGTTAAGAGGTTAATGCTGCAAGTCAGAATTACATGAACCAGAAGTAGTATATTCTGGGTTTACACATACAGTGAAACTCTGTTAAGAAAATTTTGAAAATTCCAAGAAAATCCTACTTCTTAAGCAGGAAATTTCTTAAAAGAGTAGGACCTGTAATGTTCATCAAATGGGAGAATTTTGGTGCTTTTTTATCCGGACTTCTTAGGCAGGAAATTTTCTTAACCGCGTTCTTCTTAAGCGAGTTCCACTGTAACTATAAAAACTTAATATACTTTGGTAACTATTTCTTATTATTTATGTTTCTTCTGCAGTTTGTTTGAATCATCACAGTCTCTGTTCTGGGCCAGTTTTGGTGCAATTGGCATTGACAGTTTTGAGCTGACAGGAATAAAGAGCTACACTCGTTTCTGGGGTCTCCTCATGTTCGGGTCATACTCAGTGATCAATGTCATTGTTTTGCTGAACCTACTTATTGCTATGATGTCCAACTCCTATGCCATAATCGATGTGAGTACTGATGCTATGAGGTCTTTCAAATATGCGCATTCATTTACATGCCAATTTTATCTTAACACATTGAAAGATATTAAATATTGACAGAAGTGCCTATTCTTTTCCTAAAGTGTGTCTTATTTCCTTCTCAGTATTGCAATTTTATAAGCAGAAAAACAAAAAACAGGCAAAGTGTTCCTTAATCCTGGCACTAGGATTCAATTAAAGTTTCTCATGTAATTTAAAAAATACAGATGAGACTTAATCTTCAGCAACACTGCTGTAAGAACCTGTAATATCGTGTTAGAAAATAAACATCAGGGTATAATAGGCCTATATAAGTGAGAAGAAATTCAATCATATTAACACAAATATTTGTCTTTTGAGATAAAATGCCATGAATTCATATATACATAGTAGCATTCTGAAGGCGTGTGCTGCATTCATCTTCCAAGCAGACTGTCAAGGTAGTCACCTCTCTTGAAGCAGGCCTGCTCTGAGATGGAAGCAGCCATCTCACCCAAAATGTTGGTATGTATGCCCCTTATACAGTTTAATTAAAAAACTAGAAAAAAGAAACTCCAGAAACATCCAGGAACTCTACCATAATATTCACACATTGCCTTAAACCTTTGAAGCAAAGTGGTTACCATATATACCACCTGCTCTTCAACTGTTGTCTGCAATATGTTTTTTATTATGCTCATAATAAAGAGCAGTTATTTCACCAAACGTTTTAATGGACTGGTTGTTATAATGCAGCTACAATTGTCTGTGAGGTAGGAAATGAACACACAGAGTAAACAACGACGACGACGACGACGATGATAGCAACAACGACGACGACGACGACGACGACGAGAACTGGAGAACGAAATAAACATTGTGAAAGCTATTAGCAGAGACATTAATATGAATTTTGGATTTGAAAATGTGCAAAAATTTATTTAAAAAAGGGAGGTTCCAGAGGAAAACATACACATAAAGTGCACTTGAGAAGGACATGAAAGAACTGGACCCAAGAAAAGTATATAAGTACCTAGGGATAGAAGACAGCTATGATATACAGCATAATGAGAAAGAAAAGTTGAAGAAGGAATACTTGAGGAGACTGAGATTGGTTTTGGACAGAGAATTAAGTGCAAAAAATAAAATACAAGCAATTGGAACATTGGCAGTACCAGCACTTAGATATAGTTTTGGAATTATTAGTTGGCACTAAGAAGAATTGCTAAAACTGGATAGGAAAACAAGAAAACTTCTAACCATCCATGGACAGCATCACCCAAAGGCAGATGTAGACCATTTGTATATTTCCAGAAAATACAGAGGAAGGGGGCTGATGCAGTTAGAAGAAGCTTACATAATAGAAATTACAAAACTGATGGAATATGTAGACAGTACTGAAGATCCACTAATACAAATTGAGAGAATGCAGCAAAACAAAACTAAATCAGCAGTGATACAGACAGACAGAAGCCTCAGGACAGAATTGCAGACAGAAACGAGAAAAATAAAAGACAGCATAGCAGAGAAGAAAAAGAAAAGGTAGCAGGGGAAAGGATGCACGGACAATTTCCATGTAGCTTAGATGAAAAACTGGTGGCTAATGAACAGTCATATTGTTGGTTAAAATTTGGAAACATTAAGGGAGAAACAGAAAGCACAATAGTGGCAGCACAAGATCAAGCAATTAGCACAAAATATTTTAAAAATAAAATTTTGAAGGAAGAAGTTGACAGTAAATGCTGGTTATGTAAACAACATGAAGAAGCTATTGACCACCTAACTTCAGGATGCCTGATTTTGGCAAAGAATGAATATTTAATGAGACATGATAAAGTTGGTGTGCATTTGCATTACTCAATGTGCAAAGCACTAGGCATCGAAAGACAGATAAATGGTACACACACACCCAAGCCAGTATGTGAACATGAAGATGTGACAGTTGTGGAATCAAGGGGTATATACAGGCAGAGAAGTTACAGCAAATAAGCCAGATATAATAATTAAAAACAATCAATTAAAATTAATTAAAAACTGATAGATGTGGCAATACCAGGACAGAAATGTCACACAAAAGGAAGCAGAAAGGAAACTAAAGTACGACTGTTTATGTATAGAGATACAACGAATGTGGAACATGAAATGTATGATTATACCTGCTGTAATTGGTGCTACCAGAATAGTAACAAAAGGTTTGAGAGCAAATTTAGAAGCCAAATCAGGAAAACATTCAATAGATTCGCTCCGGAAGACAGCTATACTTGGAACATCACACATAATAGAGAAAGTACTGCAGTCTGAAATTTGATACCTGAGTAGTGGAGATCACTGCTGGCTCAAAAGAAGTACCAGTGAGAAATGGCCTGTGATAAGAGACGACGACGACGACGATGACAACAACAACAATGACAACGGCAACGTAATAATAATAATAATAATAATAATAATAATAATAATAATAATAATAATAATAATAATAAGTAGTAGTTATTGTGTCATGTGCCCTTTATTGTGTCTGTGGTAGGAATCAGATGATGATCACCAGAGAAATGAAGGATGTGCTGTTCCTAATGTACTGACAATTGTGGTACCAACAGTTCCAAGTACATCCAAACTCATTCCATGGAGCAGAGTCTTTCTTGAGAATCTAATAATCACTCAGCTGGTCAAGAAAATCCCCCTTTTTTCCACAATGTGGTAGTTAATTCCAAGAGCATACTAATGGACCCTGTCCTAAGGCATGTGAATCTAGTTCACATCCCCACAATGTATGTCCCTAAAAGCCATCAGACTATTATCGTCAAAATTATGCCTAATTCTGCCAAGTGGTTTTCTGCCTTCAGATTTCCCTGTCAGAATATCATATGCATTTCTCCTTTCTTCCATGTGCACCCATCTCATCCTTGATTTGATCATCCTAGTGTTAGTTCATGACAAGTACAAATGATGTAGCTTCTCTTGTTAAATGTATTTCATATGTATTAACTGTGTAACGTGTCGCATTTTTGCCTACAATAGGTAACTTAGCGTTAGAGACCACAAATGTTTTGAAATATCAAGCGTCAGCATTTTCCCTAATTACTTTGTAACGTGCACTTTAAGAGTATACTGTGATAATGTTGATATGCTGCTTTTAGAATGCTCAAAGCAGGAGACACACAAATGCCAGAAAACTGAATTTTGTTTGATGCTGCCCAGAGGCAGCGTCAATATTTGAGGGGCCTGGTGCAAAATGGTATGCAGGGCCAGGACAATAACGCAAGGACAAAGAGGAAAAGAGCGAAAACGTAACATTTATACACATCAGATACAGAAGTAATGCAATAGCACATGACAAAAAATTACAAAAGAAAGAAAAAAATAAACAGTTTAGTAATACATATTTAAATGCGATTTTATAGAATTTTCCTGGCTATTTTCGAAGTAAATTCACAGATTATGTACCGTAAAACTCGTTTAAGACGTTCCCTGTTAATATGTTTTTCCGCCTAATAAGTCATGATAAAAAAAGCACCAAAATTCTCCCATTTGATTAACATTACACGTTGCAATTTTAATATGTCCCCGTAGAAAAAAATTTCCCGCCTAAGAAATAAAAAAAGTGAACGACCTAACAATTTTGTTACCCATGTAATACATTTTATGTATGGAAGTCTTAAACAATTTCCTCCAGTTTCCATTCGTTCTGTTTCCAAAATACAGCTTTCAAATGGTGCGGTCAGTTCACATAGGTTTACCTCCAAGGTCATTTCCGCAATTTTCACACAGCAGAATGACACAACCTCATGGCGTGGGGTCGTTGTATTTCTCCCGTGAGGCAGAGACTGTAGTCAGTCAGTCCTCACTACTCGGTCTGTCATGACGATCGAAAGATTGTATCGGGGGGCCAGAAGCCTATCCTAGCTGTTCTGTGACCTACATGAACCTGCATTTGGCAACGCTGACATGTGGAAGCTTCATTTGGCGGGGAATTATGAGGGATCTCACGCAGCCAATGACATTTGAAAAAGTTTAGGCCCGCTAGTCAACGCCACCTGGGGTTTCACCGTGGAGTTCTACCGTCAGGTTCTCAAGCCATGTGGAGGTGGAAGTCATCCCATTGGGGGAACAGCAGTTGGACGCCAGATGCTTGGATGCTCGCACGCGACTTGTTTAAACGTAATTTATCGGCGGTAATATAAATGTGTTGTGGCGTAGGGTGATTGTGAAACATTTCTGGCGACTGTTTGCAGATAAGTTACAATAGCAATTCCAGAAAATAATTAAAGACTCTGCAGGGTCAGTGACAGTGACCGGAACTACTGACCATCCCCTATGATCTACCTAATAGGGAACGTATGGAATCTGAAGATGTATACTGCAACTTTTTTTGAAAAAAGAACGAGACAACCCACGCTTGACAAACATTTCAAGGAGAAGTAAATATCTGTAATGACATGCGAACTTGTAGGTGAGAAGTCAGTGACAGTCCAGTTAAAAGTGTAAATAAAACTGTGAACGAAATGTTACAAAATGGTTAGGTGGTCAGATACAGGTGAGAATGTGTTAAGACTGCTGCAAATTATACAAATTTCAGCATAGGCTAGCATGCTGGTACCCGGCGACCCAGGCAGTATAGGGACACGTATTTACGTATTTACCGTGGAATCCCAGCAACCCGTGGGGGCAAGGAACACTTCATGTACGCAGTTACTGCGGAAACCCCGCGATCCGGGCAGGCAAGGCACGCACTTTTAAGTAGTTACCGTGGAAACCTGAAGAATGTATATGCCTGTGTTTTATAATTTCGTAGTGGTGCCCGCAGTTATCGTGAAAACCCAAATAATGTGTATGTATGTGTATATATATACTATACTGTCGTATTAATGCCCGGTGAACCTTTACGTAGATAAAGTGGCAACCCCAATTAGTCGTGCCTGTTGCATACCATCCGTGCGTCCGTCAAACTAAATTCTATGTCTTGTCTTTTCCTGCCATCTGGAAGCGGTCCGTGAAACTCAAATGTCGGAGTGTGACACAGACTGACACTGCTGCAGTATATATAAGAGGGGCTTCCTGCTTGCAGAGGGAAAAATGTTGAAGCATTTGAAGGAAAAGCCACGCCATAAAATCCCATACAATGCTTTAAGATTTTTGTGGAGAAGGACCCCGCAGCAGACGCTACGGACGCACCACAACCTTAAGGCTTCTTGTGCAACCTTATTATTATTATTATTATTATTATTATTGTCTTTTCCTTAGTAATGGAGCACCGGCGGAATGAAATTGACATGGGAAGACCGAAATACTTGGGGAAAATCTGTCCCAGTGCCACTTTGTCCACCACAAATCCCACGTGGACTGACCCGAGATCGAACACGGGCCTCCTAAGGCCCGTGTTCGGTGGCACGACCTTAAATCATGAGTTACACCAAAGAGAACGTTGTTTACGACTATATCTTTGCTATTTTGTATCTTTGTGATAAACCATTTAAAGACTGAGATTACGCTGAATTATATATTACAGGCTAAGCTCGTACCGCGCAGTAAACACTCTCCGTCTGGGCTTTAAAAATCGATCAGTTAATGCTGCATAGAAAAGTAATCGTTTTTTGTTCTGAGATCCATGCAAAACACGTAAGTAACGCTGAATTATAATACAGGCTCAGTCCGTACCGCGCAGTAAACACACCCCGACAGGGTTTTAAAAATCAGTCATTTAATGTTGTATGGCGAAACAATCACGGTTTATTCCGGGATCCATACAAAGTACGTAAATAAATCTGAATTATATTACAAGCTCAGCCCGTACCTCGCAGTAAACACACCCCGACAGGGTTTTAAATTCAGTCATTTAATGCTGTATGGGGAAAGAATTGCGGTTTATTCCGAGATATATACAAAAGACGTGAATAAACCCGAATCATATTACAGGCTCAGATCGTACTGCGCAGAAAACAGTTCTCTGTATTTACGTCTCCTGACACCTAGTGGCGGTCTGTGAAACTCGAACGTTCTCATAGTTGTCCTGCCATCTGGCAGAGGCCCATGGAACTCCAAGCGTTGCATACCTTTGCATTACTGAATTTTTATATAGATAGCATGAAAGCATTAAGTATGTTGTATTAGAATGAGTGCGTCAATTGCTGCGGTATTGGCACACTGAAATGCTGAAGTATGTGCAGTTACATAGCATGAGAGCATTAGGCATGTTATAGTAGAATGAGTGCATCAATTGCTGCAGTATTGTCGCACTGAAATGCTACAGTACGTGCAGTTATATAGCATGAGAGCATTAGGCATGTTATAATAGACTGAGTGCATCAATTGCTGCAGTATTGTCGCACTGAACTGTTATAGTGTTATGTTAGGTGCAGCTGTATATGAATCACAGCATGTAACTGCTGTTGCATTCCAGTATTAGCTCATTTAACCTTTTAAAGCCTAGCGGTAACTTTACATACCACCAGGTTTAACATTAAAAAATTCTACGTGGTGCCCACATTGCGTTTATGTGTTTTGTACGGATCTCAGAACAAACAGCAACTTTTGCCTTATAAAACATTAAGAGATTAGTTTTTATAACCTAAGTGGAGAGTGTTTACAGCGCGGTACGCACAGAGTCCTGATATAAAAGGGATACGCTTCGTCTTTAAAGGGTTAAAACACTGGAATTTCGTGGTGGTGTTGTATTACCTTCATTCACGCTTGGTTCCATATACATATCAAGTACTGTAACAGCATAAATATCGGAAGAGCATAAATGTGCACTGTTACCACATTCAAAGTTCGTGATTAAACTTGAAAGCGTTCTCATAGGCCTGTTTATTTGCGTCTTCTGACATCTAGTGGACATCCATGGAACTCCGTTCTCATAGTTCTGTCTCTTGCCATCTGGTGGCGATCCGTGGAACTCCAAGCACCTCCGACCTATGGGCGTTGTTCAATTATATTATGGATATGTAATAAGTTCACAAAAAAATTTAAAAATGGAATTTTTCGGTCCTAGCATTTTAAGATATTTGCCACTTAAGAAGTAAGATTTTCTGGGAATTTTCAAAAACATCTTGACAGTGTTTTACTCTAACTATAATTGGAATTTTTCCTCACAGTGATGATAATGAAGGAAGGCACTCCTGACTAGTCAACGATTGAAAGAAGTTTTTATAATTCTGAGTTTTGAGAATGATTGTTCTGTCAAATCCACTGTAACTGGGACTGTCAGCAATGTCTTGAAAGCTATAATCACATTTGCAAGGATGTCAAAGTCGTTATTATGGATGAGAGCTTTAGTATATGTAAGTTTGTACAGTTCTCTGGTATAACATTTCTTTACATTTTCACTTCCTGAAATCCATTCTGTCTAGACCTGTTCCTGGTGCTAAGATGCAAACTTTTAAGGCTTTTTAAAATAGTAGTTTCATCCATTGCATTTAGTTTGTTTATACCGTAGACCTACAATAAACAAAATATTTCACTGAACTTAATGGAAGACAACACATTGTGCTCATATATTAATTGGTTAATCAGCGAGTCAACATCAAACACAACTTTGTACTTATTGCATAACAGTAAGCTGTGTGTACACATTTCAGTCCTGTTGGAGCTTCATCAGACTGCGCATAAAGGGCAGAAAAAGGGAGATATACACTTCATAAGGGACCTGATAATATTTTACAGTTTATTAAATTGTACCCAAAGGTGTTTCGTATTGTACCTTAGTTTGCTGAAGTTATGTTTTTTAAGGTTTACTGTACTAAATCAGTTACAACATATCCAATTGTTAAAATTTCAAATTTTCTTATGGCCTGAGATAACATCATTCTTTAAATTGAAACTAGTAATATTAATAGCTAAAATGATGAATTTATTCTATGTTATCTTGAATATTTTGTAGACTTGTGTGGAATTCCTTTTATACATTGTATTTTCTCGCTATGAGGGATCAAAGTATTTGTTTTTATGCTGCTGAAAATAGTTTACATATTGTTATTTTATTTTATATTACTTGTGGTTTTTCTTTAAATATTGTTGTCAAGTGCTTTTACTTTTTTTTGTAGGAAAGTTGTTTCAGTACAGGCTTTTGCTCTGCCATGCCTTCTTGTTATTACATGCGTCAAATTAGAACAAATATGATGGGCGTTTGTTTTCAACAGCATAAAAACAAATATGTTGACCTCTGACAGTCAGAAAATACAAAACATGAAAGAAATTACACACCCATTTACAAAATTTTCAACACAACTTAGAACAAATCCATTATTTCAGCCATTAGTGTTGCTAAGTTTAATTTAAACCATAATGTCATTTCAAGCAAAATGAAAATTATAAAATCTTAAAAGAATTGGACATGTTGTAAAAGATTTATTATAGTAGGTCCTAAGACACACAACTTCAATAAAGTAAGCTACAAAACAAAATGTATTTGGATAAAATTTCTAGTAAACTGTAGAAAACTATGAGATCTCACTTGAAGTGTATACATATGGTGTTTACAAATTTATCTTCCTTCTTTACGTTTCATACTTAGCCTGATAATGGTCCATCAGGACTGAAATGTGTTCAGATGTATAGCTTATTGTTACTAAATCAATTATAGTTTTGTTTAACGTCAGGTCTCTAATTAACCGATAAATATTTCACCATGTTTTCGTGCATTTCGAACTTTCATTTGAAGGGTATTGTAACATAAATGAGTGTTGTATGTAGGCTCTTTTACAAAAATTTATTGACACTGCAGTTAATCACAGGTACAAGAGCGTGTGATGCACTCTCGGGTTCCAGTAACACTTGTTGGCTCAGTATGGCCTCTTATAATGCTTCATTAACTTCGCCCTCCACACTAACTATTTCGCACAACTATACTTGGTCCCGCTGCTTCTGCTGGGCTCACAATCCCTTGACTCGCGAATTACTGGCTTGCCCCTTTCATACTGTCCCTATAGCCCGGTCCACAAGCAACTTAACTGTTTATAACTCCATAAACCTTGCCTTCCTGGAAACTTATCGGAGTCTCTGTTTTTCTGCCTTCTCCGAGAGCATCCTGTCTATATCGGTCAGGAATGTGCGCACCAGGATGTGAGACCTCAGAGACGTGGCGGGTCGGCCACGCTGTCAGGGGTACCGTAGCAATATTATTCGGGTATCAAATGTTTTGAAAAAACAATTAGAACATTTTATCTTAAACTGGTTCAACGATTTCTTCGTAATCGAATAGATTCCTTTTCTTTTTTCTTTTTTTGTTCCAATAAGCTGTTTTGTTTTCTCGTTCTATACTTCTCTGCAATTTCTTTAGCTTTGACCAACGAATTTGTAATCCCAGAACTCCTATATTCTTTCAAATACAGCAAGATGTGGTTCAGACGAACCGTGAACAAATCTGTGTGCATGGTGGGAATATGTAATATTTTACAGGTAAAATTTACTTTTACGACGAATCTTACCAAATAGGTAGACTTACAGTAAGTTCACATGTTGTGAGTTGCTGTCCGATTTAAATTATCTCGCTTTTAATTTTACGGTCAGATACCGTGTTTCCAGTTTCAGTTAAGCAGCCTGAAAATTTACATTTTGAAGTTGTGTAGCTTTTACATTTGTTGTATGACATTCCCTCTTGCTTCCGCCGGGGTTTGTAGTTAGGAACTTTTCAGTTTTTTTAAATGTCCCGACGACGTGTTGATGCTACAAATAAGGTACAAATTTTTGTAAAGTACCAAAGAATTTATCTGCCGTAACCGAAGACTTCGCGACATCTCCAAGAAGTAATATTAAATTGTGGCTTCCACAAGGATAAAAAAAAAATCTCCTGAGTTATCACGTGAAATATTTTCCTGCACTCTTTGGTGTCCCATTGTCATATCCCTGGCCACTGCAGTCCGACATTTCCAGCTCTTCAAGCAGCTAAGAGAGCCTATATTTTCTGAGACAAACCCTTTCCTGTAGTGTCGCAACTATTTCAAATATTACGAAATGTTCCCTAATTTCGACTTCCAGACTGGTTATATGGACGAACAACAGAACAACAGATATTTGCCCCAGACTCCTTTAGTCAGGATTACAGTTAAGTAAAATTAAATAATATTTAGCCTTCTGTCGTAACTATAAGTCTCTTTCTTGCTTTATTTTCCATGACACTTATTAACTCATCTTGAACTGAATGCGACAAGTAGTAGTTATTGATTTTTCATCGAAGTAGACTAACGGACTAACGTGAACTTTAAAAATTGGATCAAATTTGGCAATGAATCCGATTAACCGACGAAGTTACTATTGTGTTTTATACAAGGCCTCGGACATTCGCCTGAAAGCTCAATTACTTTCAGCTAAATAAAAAATTTTTGCGATTATATGACCAAAAACATTTTTCCAGCGTTGTTTCTATTTGAATATCTTTGTGTTAAGGGTCTATTGCGTTTCCACTTTTCAGGTTCCTTTCAACTTAAAGCCAAGAATACATAGCTTCTAGATGGTTTGAAACAATGCAAATGCTATTACTTCTGTTGATATTTGTACGGAAACTGACTACTAAGTTTGATCGCGAATTACGGTGTCGTTGTGTGACAGAAAGAGCCAATAAACCTCTTCTGATAATACATGCCTTTAAATAATCTGCACAGGCCGATGTGTGAACAGAAATGACTTTGTCACAAGAGAACAGATAGAGGCTATTTGCACTTGTGTCAATGTGAAACTTTTCTTAATGATATTTCTAAGTAGAGGATGTCACCAACCTATCATCTGTTATTTCCTGTGATTGAACTTGACCATCATGGTAACGAAACAACTCCTTCCAATATTGGCGGGGGACCGCCTTCAGTTCACGTGCTGAACCTGCATTACTTTTGCCTGATGGGTCGTCAGTGGGAACCTTGTTTCATGTCACTCTTCTGGTGCCTAGCATTTTTAGATGGCTCCTAATTTTTCGGAAAATTTGTCTACTCCTGGTTAAAAGCATAAATTATGATGTGAATTTCTTCCAGAGAGAAACACGACAACCAGAAATCCGACTTCCGGTACTGGTTTATGCCATTCTTCCTACTATAAGAATATGAGGAAACATTTCCTTGCCATTTTTTTAAAAAGGGTAATTTGATATTTCTTTAACAGGAACATTCTGACACTGAATGGAAATTTGCACGAACACGTCTATGGATGAGCTACTTTGAAGGCAGTGCCACCCTTCCGCCACCATTCAATATCTTCCCAACACCCAAACTGTTATACAAAATGCTAGGCCGTTGCAAGAAGGATAAACTGCCAAGTATTTCTTCAAAGGTATAAGATTTTTAATAAAATAATTAAAATAAATAATAAAATAATTATGATTGTGTAAGTTCTACTAGCAGCCAGGAACAAATAGCTTCTTTTACCATATAGTGAATTAATAACTACATCTGCTGTACTTTCTGCTACTGAATGTCAGAATAATTAATAGGACTTGAATTTTTACATTGGTTCTAGCTTAGGAAGGCATGCATTCTGGTAAGTGGATACCAGCATTTATGAGGAGTGCACTGCCTCTATCGATCCTGAAAACTGAGGCAGTATGTTCTTCCGAAACGGTGGTAACAACCTACCATACTAGTGGGTGTCAAAATAGGAATCTGAACAGTGCTGCTGCACAAATTGTCAGAGATGTTCAGAATAATATTAAGAAATTTAATCTCAAAATATTTTTGTAATTTAGTTCATGGACACCTTCAGTTTCAGTCCAATTGGTTCTGCTCTATAAATACATTCTGTCATCATCTAAGAACATTATCTAGACTTGTTTGGCTCAGTACAATTTTTCACAGTACCTCTGATTTACTGACAAGACATTGAAAATAATACACACCATTTGAGTCACATGTAGCAGACATTTAAGTCTGATGGTCCACTTTCACACAAAACACTACACTTGTCGGTTATTGTCCACACACCTGCTAGCAGCAGGGTAATAGGACATTATGCTGACTCAAATATTCATCACTCTTTTGTTATTAAACTCCAAGAAGTAAAATTTTGGTTGTATCCCTTTCAAAATGTGGTTTTATACACTGCAATATAATTCACTACATTTCGGTCTGTGAAACAATGAACATATGTAGTGGGGGTTTATGTAACAGCCAGTTACTCTGCCCTTCCTACAGTTCAGATCTTCCCTGCATCAAAATCTCAGGCTCACCTCCCTTCCATATGAGGAGTCAGCCATTTCCTTATATATAATTCATAACTGTAATCATTATTGTCTTTGACTTTATTGATTAATACATTTTGTATTCAGTACAGTTACTGTATTTTAATAAAATAAAATAATGTGATTTACTCATAAGGAACCAGCCATAATAAAGTGGCATTTAGTGGGACTGGATGATGCATGATGAGGGAAGAAAAATGAATAGCAGGGAAGAATAAACATTATCTTTTTTTCTGACCTACCTTAAGTTCTGGGGTGGCACATGCTGGCACAGTTGGTTGAGGCACTGCCCTACAAGCCGGAAGATCGTGAGTTTGATCCTTCATTGACATAAACCTTCTGGCCTTCAGCCTCTAACAGAAATGAGTACCAGGAATATTTCCTGGGGTGTAAAGTGACTGGTGCATAGGGTTGACAGCATTAGCAGTTTCATGTGCCAATTGTCTCGAAGGCTGGGATCCTCAACCTCCTGGACCGCTCACGAACAGTTCTGGAGTTTGTCAGATGTCCTAGGTTTCTGTGCCGTGTATTTAGAAACACACATTTCACCTAGAGTAGTAATGTGTGAACCCCTGATTTCTTTTAGACAGTGACACTCTGCTTACACCTGAGTAGACCATATGAAATGCTCTCAATTTATAATGATTTAATCTATTCTCAATTTTATATTTATTCATTCTTAATAAATGTTATGGAGGTGACATAAATTTACATAGACAATATAGATGTACATTCACAAGTCCACCAGCGTATATTTTTATATATTTGTGCATATTTATACTTGTATTTCAGAGGCCAGTTAAGAACCTGAGGAATGCAAATTACTTTTAGCTTTATCTGAAGGAAGTAGTTCAATGTGGTGGCATGAACTTGTATTTAGATTTTGGTCTTTTAGCTTATGACACTGTCCAAACCAATAGTTATTTATGAATGTTCCAGAGGAAGCTTCATGGTAGATGGCACATTGATTACATCCTGAAGATAGTGGTAGCAGGTTCCTCTGACACACTGGTAACAGTCTATAAGACAATAGAATTTCATAATCCATAAGGCGTAAATATGAATATTTGACCCAGACAAAACCTCAAATTTTATGTGAATTTTAGTACTTTCAAAATTTTATGTTTAACCTTTTAAAGCCTAGCGGTAACTTTATGCACCATCAGGTTAACATTAAAAAATTCTATGTGGTGCCCACATTGCGTTTATGTGTTTTGTGTAGATCTCAGAACAAACAGCAACTTTTGCCTTATAAAATATTAACAGACTGGTTTTTATAACCGAAGTGGAGAGTGTTTACAGTGCAGTACGCACTGAGTCCTTATATAAAACAGATATGCTTCGTCTTTAAAGGGGTAATTCTGTGAACCTTAAATCGAACATAAAAGGCATTTTAAAGTTACACCATGTGGGTTACTGTATGCTGCTACTGTGAAATCACAACAACAGTAAACACATTAACGTCAGTCTTTATTCTCGTAGATATGTACAGGTTGTTATGTACAGTTGTCCGTGTCGGACGTATTTACAAGTGCTTCTCCTTTGCTATTGTGGCGGCTAAGGGCCGCGTTAGTGAGGTCCGACAAAGTTACTCCTGTGAAGAACGGACTCACTGAAGCAGTGCAGTGAGAGTGAGTTCTGTACAGTGTCGGCCGGTTGCGCGGAGCAGGCTGCGCGGTGGAGAGCCTGGGACAGCTCTGTGGTGCCGAGCAGCGTGTGCTGGTAGACACTGCGGCGCGTTCCGCAGGGTGCGAGCTGTAGATGCTGCTAACGGGCCGAGTGGCGGATGATGCTCGGGAGCCGATCGTGGAGGCTCGTAGCACGTTGAGTCTTGATATTGAACGCTGGATCCGGAATACTGGAATGCACAACTTTTGGCTGGAAATGTAGCCTTTTATACCTGGCCGTCGCTGGGCTGCCCGTCTGGGATTGGCTGGCGTGAAGAGCTTGTTGCAGTGGTGGGGAGACCGACTACCGCTGTACTGCGCGGAAAGGGCCGTTTTGCATTTGTGGGGATGTTCCCACACACCACTATATTTTACACTATTCCTGTATGTACTTGAAACTTTTGAGAGAATTTCGAACTCTTTATTTGAATTATGTGGATTCTAATCAGCATTAAGTTTTTTTTACACCAAACAGGCATTTTCATGTTATGGTCATGTATGGACAGAAAATCATGCACTTTGGTTATACTGAAATTTTATCATCTTGATCTGCTTGGGAATATAAAAAGGAACTACAAGAGAAACAACGTGATTACCGCTACACATCTGTAATGAGGGCTTTAGTGTGGCGCTATGTGTCAGCCATGCATCGCCAAGCAGAAGACAATCCTGTCACAGAGGATGATATAAACGAAATTAAGGGAGAAATTTCAGCAGCAAAATGTGAACTCCTGGAAGTTCTGCGATCCAATGGGATGGACATCTCTAAAGCACATATGAAGGAGAAAGGTAAATTATTTCTTATACAGTCTTGTCATTTTAATGCACAGTATTACATTTATGTTGGGGGCTTAATATTTAGACAATAGCCAAGTGACATTGCAGGTCCTAAACCAGTTTTTTTTAATGTTTTCCAGACAAAGAGCAGAGAAATGTCTCTGCCCCTGCTTTGTTTACTCTCTACAAATGTTAATTATCATATAATTATAATAATTATTAAAATCAGGTAGACTTTGTAATTCATTTTATTGAATGTATGTCTAGTGGTAGTCTGGCATAAGTTTTACCTTATTTCTCCGTGTCTTTAGTTACTGCCTTTATATTAACGCATTTTCACCTTAATGAATGATTTTTAAAGAACGCATCCCTTCTGTAAAAATAGGTGTTACTTTAATACAGCAGACCCTCCTCGTTCAATGGGTCAGTGCATTGCGGCCTTACTTGTTCATGGAAGATAGGCCTATATTGTGGCAACCCTCATGCACCACAGTGTAGGGCCCTCACTCATTCATGATCGCACTAGCATGAGCACGTATGGTAATAAACAAAATGCTGCATTTGCTCACCTGTCTCACTGAATGGCTACCTAGGTATCATAAAATATGTAATATACTTCAGCTGCACTCCTAAAATTTTTTGAACTAATTAGTACCCTCATATTTTAGTTATGGCTGGAGAGTGTGATGTGTGTTTTGACAGAGTCTGGATTGAGCACTGCTGCAGATGGACTTCCATATGGTGCAAACAAATTGACAATTCACTGCATCAAAAAAAATGAAGACTAAATCAGGGGAAGCATTCATTTCAGTGTTCCACTGAGGGCACAGATATTTTGTCTATGCTGTTGTGAACCCTTCCTTGGAAAGGTGGGGATGACATTGTTTGTATGGCTGGAAGAGTTTGAGGTTGTTGTGGCGCCATGTGAGGAGGTGTATAAAGACATATAAAAGACAAAGTAATGGAAGATCGCCCTTTCTTCATCAAATCTTCTGTCTCTTCCTTTGCGATCAACTTTACATTGCTTGATCAATCAGCCAGAATCACTGATGTCTTTCCAATAAACAGCAACACAAATTTTTCCATATATATCAATAATTTATATATATTATAATGTTTCATGTGTCTTTGATTCACTGAACCTCATTTTTCCCATGAGGTTTTAAATTCATGCATTGTGGTTCCACAGTTTGTGGGATTTTCGATTATGTAACACATATGAACTGCAAGGGTTTGTTGTAAATGGACTTGCATGCTACATATGTGGTGTGTATCACCTCATACTTAATTTAATATTTAAGTAAGAATTTTGGGACTAGCATATTAAGTAGTAGGATTCTGTACTTCAGGGGTATGATGCTGTGCCATAGGTAATAGGATCCTTTCATTTCAAGGTAGTGTTGTGTTCTCATCTTTGTGGGTGGAAATTTCCAAGAAAATTCTTGGGCATGTCACTATTACAAAAATTACGCTCACATGTTAAGCAGTAACTTATTAAATGTTAACAACACATTTTACAATTCTTAAGTGTGATCAGGGTCCAAGAAAATTTCAGAAACATTGATTCACTAAATACTGTGATACTTACGTTTTACTTACACAGTTTCTACGATTGCAGAACTATCAGCTTCATTAACCCATATACTGTTGTCCTCAAATTCCTTTTGTTAAAGCTTATGGTTTGGATCCTTAAGAACTGTGAACTTCTTGTGTTGACAGAAATTATTAATACTTAATATTGAGAGCAGTCTTTGGTCTTTGGATTACTGTGTTTTATTCCACACAATTATTAGCATAATAAAGTACCATAGACAAATGAACATACTAAAGAAGTAAATTGATTTCAGCTATTCTTGGCAAGAAGATGAGAATGTGGGAGCGTCGGCTTATGACAGATTTTCATGTGACACCCATGAATACAGAAGGAGATACGTATAAAACATATGGAGCTCCCCCAGCAAGTGAGGAGTCACTGGCTCGGTTCAGACGTATTGCAAAACTTGCAGTCATAAATTCTGCATCCCACAAGTGGGGTCAGGTTGTAGAGGGAGTACATGCTGTGTAAGTCTATCTACATTACCAAAATAAAATATCAGATTCTAGTGAAATTCACAACTATCAACTGAGTATCAACATATGAAGTTCTAGTGGCCTTCTCCAGAAGCTTACAAATATATTGCATAAAGTGAAAAGGTAATGGGAGATATGCTATTTGCTTAGAAGCAGTAAATTCCTGGATGCATTGATGAGACAAGATAGAAGCACATGCTAAGATCCCTTGTGCGACTAGCTGCACTAAATTTCACTCAATCATGGCAGTCATTGGTATTAAGAGAAAACAGGACTCCACTGTGATATCGTTGATCACCTAATTAGATGACAGCTTATTTATTTGCACTGATAGCTTCAAATCTTATAAGCATAGTGACATATTTCTCATATCCAATGAAGTGAATGAAGATTGAAGAGCAAATGAGAGTGCCAGGTGAAAAATGTGTGCCAAATCTGAAAGATTACTGTTCCTACTATATAAAATTCGACATTTTTTGTTGGCACAAGTAAAACTTATATTGTGCAAACATATAATGAACAATTCAGTTACACTGGGAACCAAAGTTTATATAAATGTATAAAAGGGTAGCTAAAACATTAAGCTTGAATTATTAAGCTTATAATCTATAGAACTATTTAGAAAATATTCCCATATATGACATAAAACCCCTTAACAGCAATTAATAACATAAATGGCAACTGTTTAAAACCCATTTTCTCAATACACTACTTATGACTAAGTACTCCATGAAACTGGGGTTTGCTTGTACACCCCAACACAAGAATTTCTGGGTGGGAGGGGGCTTAAAACCTGCAGTGTCATTCATGAGATGTAATTACTTTGATTTTGTTTAATGTCACACTTTCAAATTTATTTTCCTTGTGTTTTTTAGTATATAGTTACTGTGTATTCCAATTTAATCTGGCAGTATAACCAACATGGTACAGTTTACACAAATACATAAATTATTTACTTAAACAATACAATGTATGTCAGCCTGTTGGCAAAGGAATAAAACACTTACTAGGTTCTCTGATGACATTTTTGTAACATATGACCATGCTTAACGGGACTTGAACCTAGAACTACTGCACTGAAGAAGCACCATAAGAAATTGGAATTTAAACCCACAGCTGAGCAGAGGGAAATTTTAGGTTTTTGGATAGTACCATAATCAGAGAAGATGACAACATAGAAATCAACATATTCCACAAAACAACAATTATGATGTGTCTATACACTATATGTCCAACCAATGGATGCAATGTAAACTGGCTGCATAAGGGTACCTAACACTTAGGAAACAAAAACTCACACTACCACAAAAATGGCAACATATTGAGATGAGTACAGTATTGCATATCGCACAAGCTAACAGCTTTCAAAGTAATGTGATAATACAATTGGACAAGAAGATTGAAGAACAGAGGAGATACCAAAATAATGAGGGAAAAATCAAAATTCACAAAATATGGGTAAACTTTAAAAATCATGACTCATACATAAGGAAGATTATCAAAGTTTTTAAAATACGAACTTAAAAATCTACATAAACCTGGAAATGCAAAAGGAAGGCATCTAATGACACATGATCAGAGTAAAACCATATAATAACCATGGAATTTATAAGATGAAATGCGCTCATATTAATAAATTTTACATCAGTCAGAAGCATTACACATTGGCAACATGATATAATGAACGTACCAGCTGTGGTAGACCAAATCACTTACAGTCATTCTACACCATGCGCATTCTGAACACTATGCATTTACATGGCAGCATTGATAATGCTACAGAAATGGTGGCACATGCCCAAAAATAATGGTAGCTAAATACATTGGAAAGCCTCAGCATTTATAATAATAACAGAAGAGAAACAAACTACTTGAGGAACATGTAGGGATTTAATTGAACCCCTCGTTTAAAATAACATATGGAAGCGAAACATGCAACATATGCATGTAATCTGTTCTCTTTATGCTTGACTAGACATACCTGCTGAGTATGGTGCAAACGCTAAACGAAAACGTAACCTCATTTATGTGAGGTGGGATGTACCTTAATACTTACAGACATAGTCTTATGCAGATATGCCTTAGGAAATACGATATATAGATTAATATTTTGAGAAGACATGTTCCTGTGTTTTGTAAACTAGTTAGCAAAAGAAAATTCATTTAACACAGCTATCTCTTATTATAAAAACAATATTTCCCCTAAGTGTTATCATCAGGCATAAATAAATAATATGAAGCAACACAGTAAAATATCTTGAATTGTCATTCTTATGAAGTATATTTCTTTCTTACAACTTCAACTAATGCAATTACACCATTCTATAAAAATTAACCTGACATGCCTTAATTTTATAATGTAAGTAGTTTTGTATATAGTTGTGTTATTATGGCAACAGATGTGTTAAAAGTATATTAAAATGCACATTTAGGACTATTATAAAATCAATAAAAATTCTTATACTTTATACTTTGTTGTAATTAAAATTTATTAGCCTCCTTTCCTTATATTATTCTTTATATTATTTGATTTATTCTATGGCTACATTCACCTTGCACTAATATCACGAATTCAGTTGTTCATTGATGAGTATACTGGGATATTTTCTAAAGAAAAACCACTATAATCCGATATAATTTTGTTGCAATAAAGGAGGAAATATCCTTACATATTCATTGAAAATAACTAAATTCCCAATATTAATGCAAGGTCAGTGTACTCACTTTACACATACAACAAATCAAACTACTATATATGAGCTACAAAAATAAATCACATTAACAAAAGGAGGCTAATAAATTTTTATTGCAACGAAGTAAAAGGTGCAAGAATTTGTACTGATTTTGTAAAAATCGTAAGTGTGACATATTTAATGTACTTTAATACTTCAACACATATTCAGCCCTAATGACACGATTGTATAAAAAACCAATTACGTTGTACAATTAGGATGTGTCAGGTCGATTTTTATATGGTAGCGTAATTGTAGTAGATGAAGTTGTAAGAAATAGCTCTCTTTTATAAGAATGACAATTCAAGATAGTTGGCTGTCTTCCTTTTTATTTATTCATGTCTGAGGATAACCTTGAGGGGTCGAAACACGTAGCTTTTTTAAACGCAAATATTGTTTTTATAATAAATAGCTGTGTTGACTAAAATTATCTTTATTATTTTGATATGCAGATCAATTAATCAAATATAAGCACAGTCTTCTACCGTGCTAAAAGGAGGAGGAATTGGCGACATATTTAATATCCTTTTTAACATCCATTTTAACATACTTTTCTAAAATATATCTCTTAAATTAAAACAAACCTTTTTTATCACATTTTAAGAGGCTGTCACATATCTCATGACATCCAGATTAGGAATACTGAATGCCAATTTTGTGATATAGTTAATAATATTATTTTACTTAAGAAGAAGTTTTAATATCCTCTTTTTGCAACCACGTTAAGACATTTTATATTTTATACCAACTCCTCTACTTACTTCTCTTAATGTCGGCAATGTGTGTAATGGTCTTTCTTATTGTATTACATTTGTATCCCCGAAGATGGCCGATGGGCAGAAATAATGTGCATTGTCTATATATATAAAATTTATGTATTTGTATAAAGTATACTTTTTTGGTTACATTATCTGATGATTGTCTGTGGCTATGAAGTTTTTGAGGATACAGACAACATTACTTACTTTAATTGAATTCGATGTCCTTCTTTCCGTTTTTGTGTATCTGTGACAGTTCCAATATCAGCGTTCGCCTGTTTTACTTTTTATAAACAGAAAGAGCGTTAGCTCAGCATCTTCTTATCATGTACATCAATTACACTGCCATGTAAGCGCTAGTGTTTCTAACCTATGTGGGTTCTGTATACGTCGGCTGGATGTGAAGTCAACCAGCAATAACATCTCTTAGGTCATAATAAGTCAAAACAAAATGGGATGAGGACAGCCCTGTCCAACACGCAGCCCGCGGACCGCATTCGGCGCGCAGAACTTTATGACGTAGGCCGCTTACATTTTGATGTTTATAAAGTTTTGCTCTCCTTTTTTCGGAACACATCAACAAATATTTTGCGGCATATTGAAACCATTTTTGGCTGTCAAATACGTGTCTGCCCATAGCAATCCGGTTTATGTTTAAGCTTTGTACGGACATGTGTATTTACCAACCTGAAGTATATTTCGATCCTCAGTCAATGATCCTATCACCAGAACGCTGGAAGAAATTGTAGTTCAGGCACATTTTCTAAGAGTCATACATGTCACTTACTCGTCATTTCAAACAAGCGGTCTAATTTTGAAAACGTTCAGTTTTGGCATTTTAAGTGATTGTAAAGTTTAAGGTCCAAGAAATTAAGAAGGGTGTTTTTGAAAAATACATTTTATTCACTGTGTTATCTTGCACTTAAATAAGTTTTCAAAGACAAGAACTTATAATTTTATTATTAAATGCACCAAAGAAGCCTTATAATGTTAAATTCAGGTAGTATTTTATATTTTTGCGTTTTTCTACATTGGAAAATGTGCAAATAAAGAATGACGAGGGAATGTGACATGTTATGTTGCGGTGCAAATTGTTAAGGTGGATTTAGGATTTTGCCCGTAATTAAGTGTGACGGGCCCTGATTAGGAGTAATTGTGTATCACTTGTTTGCCTCTTTTTTGCTAATACTTCGAGGGCCGTGCCGAAAGTCTCGGACAAATTAATTCTACAACCAAGTAAAGACAGAAATACGAAAACAATACCTTAGGCAAATCCGTGCATTGTCTTTACTTCTCTACAAATGCATCATCCCGACTGATGCATTTTTGCACCGTTGTAGAAGTTTAAAGTTGCGCTTGCAGCAGAGTTCCGTTCCAGCGTTTGCGAACAACAATGCACGGTTTCCTGTACTGCCTCAATGGTCACAAAGTCCTGGCCTCGCGTCTGACCCTTTACGAACCCGAGCAGATGGTAATCCGATGGTGATAGATTCGGACTCTAGGATGGCTGGGGCAGAAGTTCTGCCTTTCTTCTGAATCCTCTTCATGCACAGACGAACGATATGGGACCGTACGTTGTCGTGTCGCAGGATAACTTTTTCTTCTCCAGACGTACGTCGCGCAGTGCTCGACGAAAATCCTGGTGCGTCTGAAGGCAGCGAGCAATAGTGATGGTTTCTTCTTGTGGCAAAACTCGACCAATTTGCAACATTCAGCATCCCAAATGACAGGTCCTGTTGTCTTACGGCCTGGGGTCTTCGTTTTCGGCTTCTTTTTCTTGGGCGATTTGTCATGCAGTTCCATGATCTGCTGTTTAGTTTCCAGACCAAAGTGATAGAACCGCTTTTGTCGACTGTTACGATGCTGTAAAGAAAGTCTTTACCTTCCACGGCGTACCTTTGCAGCAATTGCGAGGAAACATTTTTTGTCGCTGAAGTTTGTGCTCCTTTGTTAGCAAATGTGAATCTCGATGAGCACGAACTTGCTGATATCCCAGATTTTCCACCAGATCATCGACCGCATGGTGCCCTGTTCCAGTCTCTGCTGCCATCCCTGTGACTGTCACCCGTTAATCCTGTCTGATGAGTTCATTGATTTTTCCTTTGTTTCATTCGATATACGCAGTTCGTGGGCAAGCACTATGAGGTAATTTCTGTGTTCCCGTCCTCAAAATGCTTTATCCATCGTCTGACACTGCTAACACCCATGCAGGCTTCTACATACAGACGTCGAAATCGGGTTTGAATATCGGATGATGGTATTTTCTCCTTAACTGGAAATTCTAACACGGAAAGCTGCTGAAATGATATGTCTTTGCCAGCCATTTTCTCGCACTGAAATATGACCACATGACCGGAAGAGGCAACGTAGTTTTCAGTCTGGTGTGAGATGACACATGTAACTCGTTGTCATGTATCACACCGTAGTATTGCCTGAAATTGGTTCATAATTCCACGATTAGTCTAATATGAGTTTCAGTACGACCTTCGTGTGTGTGTGTGTGTGTGTGTGTGTGTTATCTTTCCGCATTTGTGTATTTCATCTTCTTAGTAACACAAAACACTTTCATGTTTCCAAAATTGTGATCATCTTCTGGAACGTTTTAGGCAACGCTGGAATTTGGAATTTTTTGTTCTTCTTTCCTTGTGTGTGCTCTTTAAACTTGTCTTGAACGTTCTAGCCATTTTCCCCACATATTTTTCACAACACCAGGGCAATTTAGTTGATACCACTTAAATAATATTTGCTTTTTCTTTCCATTCTTTCTTTCTTCTTTTCTTTTCCTTCGTTTATTTTTAGTAGCTTTTAAATGTTCTTGTTTCTGCTTAATATGAATTTGTATTTGTGAATGATTTTGTAGTAAACTTTCTTTCTTTTCCAACATATGTAAAGAGTTATTATTTTTATATTGTTCTTTAATGATTTGTTTCTTCGTTTTCCTATCATATGCGTCATAATATGGCAAATCATTGATGAATAAGATTTTGTCAAAAATACATGGAGTTCCTTTTTCTTTGGAAAACAGAACATATTTTCGCGATCTATTCATCACATACCGAATTACTGGGTGTATTTTTGGTGGGATGACATGAATTGTTTGTTGTTATAGTATCGGTATTCATCGATTTTATGTAATTGGAGAAGTGCAGTGACCCATTATTGACTGTAACAGTTATATCTGAGAAGTTCATTTTTGCTTATGTTCTCTGTCTATTGTACATTATATATCTTTGCGTATGTTGTTGAATACATTAAACATGCCATTGATGTCTGTGATGCTGTTGTTACAGGCAATGAGAAACATTGACAGTATTTTTTATTGTATTAAAAGGTTTAATTTTATTATGTTTCAAGCATTGTTAGAATATTTCAGAGCATACTGCTGATGTGGGTGCTTCCATGACTAATACTTCCATCACCATGTAATTTGTATTACTGCATGAGAAATAATTCTGTTCAGTTAATTTTCTACACATATTTACTAGGCCTAATTCATTATTATGTTGTATAATATTAGCATTATTACTGTCATTATCTAAGTTCATCTTTTATTATTTCTAGTAAGTCTTTTGTTGGGGAATTCATATATATATACATACTTTTTCTTAATGATTCTAGTTATAAAAAATTATTCTTTAAATATCAAATCTTGCGTAAGATTTAAGGTTTCTTTTACATCTGTAGGCATTAGGTAGGTTTAATTTGTTCTTTACAACAGTTTCACTATATTTTGATACTTACAGGCTGGGGCATTCTGCCATTTATCCTGAAGTTAATTTGATATTATAATTGATGTAATTGGATCAGAAAAGTAGAAATTAATATAACGTCAATCGAAAAGGGTTAAATAAATTCCTACCATCACTGCAACAAACATAAACCTCCACAGAAACTAATCACCCAACAAACAAGAACAGAAAAACCATATCATGCAGTACATGCTCTTCTCATCCCATAAAAATATCTAAGAATTTTGAGTCAGAAACAAAATTCAGCACAGAAATTCTTAACATTAAGATGGAATATACTTCATCACACCATTCAATTTAATGGTAAAGTGTCACAATTTATGTACTTGTGTTTTATCATAATTGTATATCACAGTTCATTGTCACAGTTGCTGCTGCGGGACCTGGAGTAGGTGACTGAAGAATGCAAGTGAGAAAGAGAAAAGGGTGTACAAGGATCAGGGGCACACCCAAGGCAGACCCTTTCTAAATCCCCAAAACCCTAATTTAAAAAAACACAGATTTTGTAGATATTATGATATGAAAAGTTTAACATGGTTTCCCTCTCAGCTGAACTCAGCTGCTGAAGTCAGCTGATAACTAGTACATTAGAATTTTGAAAAATAAATTAATAAAATTAAAAAAAGCAAGATGGGATACTGTGGTGGAGTCACAGAACATGTAGTTATATTCATATGTATATAAATGCAGTTGCAAATAGTGTTATGTTGTACTTACAACATGCTTTTCATAAATAATTTTTAAAATAAAGCACAAATTGTATAGTGCCTCAGAGTCAGCCCCCCTCCAAGGAAAAATTCTGGGTGCTCACCTGAACAGGACAGGACTGAGGACTGCCAGACATTTATAGAGAGATGGACCCATTATCTGAGGGTCCATTTTTATGCCATCTGTCGAATACAGCACTCAAATTGCAAATGAATGTAAATTTATATGTTCCATTTCCATGCATTAACTCACATAACATGATAAAAGCACCAATTAAATGTACAATAAGTTTTAATGTTCACTGCTGAGGTCACACACTCCTACATGTTGCGACCCCACTGGGTCATCATGAGGGAGATACATAAAACAGCCATGAGACAGTTAAACAGACGGTTCAACTGCACATGTTCATTTTAACTGTCTCACAGCTGTTTTATGTATAACTAATCATCTCCCTGATGATTTCCTAGTGCGGTCGAAACATTTAGGAGCATGTGACGTCAACAGTGAACATTAAAACTTAGTGAGCAGTTAATTGGTGTTTTATCATTTTATGAATATAAGCTCTTTTGATCTCACATGCCTGAGCCCTAGCTGATTGCTAGTGACTGCATATTCAGTTAAATGTTTTTATCACAGTATTGATTTTATTCATGATGGCTCCATGTTTGAAGTCACTGTGAAATGCAAAATCTGGAAGCTTGGACAGTGCAGGCAGTAAAGCGACTAGGTTATGGGCTAGATGACCAAGGGCAGAGCACAAAATTATTCCAAATCCTGAAGTGTTTAGACCAGCTCCAGGGTCCAACCAGTCTCGTATCAAATGTTTGCTGGGAGATCTCCTTCAGGGGTCAATGCAGCTGAGATGTTAAGCTGGCCATTCACCTCCATCTAGTATCATGGTTAAGAATGTTTGGAGCTACACCTCCACTCCCACTCATGGCATCATAGCATGGTGCTAAATTATACATAAGAACAACTTAATGGTGAGCTTTACAAAATACACATGGATCATGACATAATTCATCTTGTTGTTAATTTTACCTGAATTATGAAGATTGGGCCAAATGTCTGAGAGCAGAAACAAGATATCCACACGTAAAGTGAATCTAAAAGAAAATGTATGGGTTATGTATAAATGAATGGATCACAAAAAATAATCCAAAAATTCTTTTTTACCATTCTGCACAGGTCTCAGGTTGGACGCTGCAACAAACGTGAATCTTTCAAGCGTCAGCAAAACCTCCGGAAGGCCATGGATCAGGCTCGCAAACTGGTGAACAATACTCCCACTCCTGGTACTCATAAAAAGATTCCAGTGACCATGATTGCTGAAACAACAGCTTCATCCCTTATGGAACTGCTCAAGGATATTACAGAAGAGACTGAACAATGTAGTGATCAACACAGCAAGAAGCCTCTGGGAGAAGGTGAAATACAGTTCTCAGTCTTCCCTGCTGTTACAACCACAGAACAACTTTAATTATTCACCTCTTTTTAAATTGCTGTCTGATTTCTTCTCTAACAATTACAAATGAAATTCTACTTTCACAAAATATTTTATACATCTTTGCCATCAAGTAAAATATATATGTATTCAGTTGGCAGTCTTCTGGGGTGCAACAACATTAAGCCTGATAGATAGGTACCAATATCACAGAAACTTGATGCCTTTCACCTTGTGTGTTGAAGAGGCAGTAGGTTCCTCTGAAACCTTGGTGTGTGCCTGAGGGAACCCATCACATCACATCACATCACATCACATCACAGAAGTTCACAACTTTAATATTCACTGCAATGAGAGCTTCATATCTCAAGTATTATGTAACATACTTCAAACTTTGAGAATTCATATTATGAAGTTGGTCTCTACATTATTCTTTACCAAATTATTAAAACAGTGATAATCAAAGTACAACAGTCACACAATCACATTGCATTTAAGCCTAACATGTCAGAGCCAAGAAGGTCATTATCAAGGGTAATATTATGACAACAATGTAAATATTTTACTCCTCTTGGATTGCATGACCCTGAAGATGAAAGCGCTATGCTTCTTATAACTAACTAACTAACTCCATGGAGCAGACGCCTTCTTGAGAAGCTAACAGTTTCTCAGCTACTCAAGAAATTGCCCGCATTTTATGGAACCCGAAGGTTCATTACCGCATTCACAAGAGCCCGCCACCTGTCCCTATCCTGAGCCACCTCAATCCAGTTCATGCCCCCCCATCCTACTTCCCGAATATCCATCTTAATATTATCCTCCCATCTACGCCTGGGTCTCCCAAGTGGTCGCCTTCCCTCGGGTCTCCCCACCAAAATCCGGTATGCACCTCTCTCCTCCCCCATACGTGCCACATGCCCCGCCCATCTCAGTCTTCTCGATTTGATTACCTGAATAATATTTGGTGATGAATACAGGTCATTAAGTTCCTCGTTATGTAGTCTTCTCCAATCCCCTGTCGCCTCGTCCCTCTTAGGCCCAAATATCCTCCTCAGCACCCTATTCTCGAACACCCTCAGGCTTTGTTCCTCCCTCAGTGTGAGAGACCGAGTTTCACATCCATACAGAACAACAGGTAAAATTATAGTTCTCTATACCCTAATCTTTGTGCTTTTGGATAGTAACCTGGAAGACAAAAGATTCTGCACCGAATGATAGCAAGCATTCCCGGACTTCAATCTGCTCTTAATTTCTTCATGGATGGAGTTTCGATTCGTTAGGGTTGCTCCCAAATATTTGAATTCTTCCACCCTTTCAAAGGATTTATTATCTACATTTATGTTGTGATTGTGTCCTGCATTCTGATTTCGAGACATGACCATGTACTTAGTTTTGTCAGCATTTACTTCTAGACCGATCTCCTTACTAGCAATCAATAAATCTTCTGCATTTTTCTTTATACTATGTATGCTTCCACCCAATATACTAGCATCATCAGCATAACCAGAAGCTGATGTGTACCACTCAATTTCAAGCCCTCCTGGTTTGCCTGAACCCTCCTAATGGCATATTCTAAAGCAAAGTTGAAAAGCAATGGTGACAGAGCATCTCCTTGCTTCAAGCCATTCTTAATAGGAAACATGTCAGACAGATGTTTGCCTACCCGAACTCTGCTATATGTTTCGCTTAGGCCCATTTTTATTAACCTTACTAGTTTCATGGGGATACCGAACTCAATGAGAATATTATACAAGACCTCCCTCCTAACTGAATCATAGGCTTTCTTGAAGTCTATAAATAGCTGATGCACTGCCTCATTGTATTCCCATTTTTTCTCAAGTATTTGATGAATGCTGAATATATGATCAGTAGTTGACCTGTTACGTCGAAATCCACACTGATGATCCCCAATAATTTCCTCTGAATATGGAGTTAACCTTGACAAAAGAATGTTGGATAGAATTTTGTACGTAGTCGACAAAGTGATATGCCTCGATAGTTACTACAATCTGTTTTATCGCCCTTTTTATAAATAGGCACAATGACCGACTCCTTCCATTCCTCAGGCAGTTCCTCCTTATTCCAAATAGAAATAATAAGTTTATGGATTTCAGACCGAATAATCCTACCCCCTGCTTTAATCAATTCTGCTGGAATCTGATCAGTACCTGGTGATTTGTGACTTTTTAGCTTTTCAATAGCCATCTCAACCTCAAAGACACTGGGCTCAGGCACTAGTGGCTCTGCCGTATGTACTTCAGTCTGCCTAACATCATTAACCCCGTGTATATTCAACAGCTGGAAGAAATGATTCCTCCACCTAGCCAAAATACTGTGGGAGTCTGCAACCAGGTCACCCTTCTCATCCTTTATTACATTAATTCTAGGCTGGTACCCCCTCTTAAACTTATTGATACCCCTATACAAGTCTCTTATATTCTTATTCTTACTGTTTGTTTCAATTTCATTAATTTTAGCTTTTAGATATTCCTTCTTTTTGTTCCTGAAATGTCTACTAGCTTCATGTCTTACATTGTGCAGATTATCTGCATTATTTTGGTTTGGATTCTGTAACCACTGAATTTTAGCCTGCTTCCTTTTATCTAAAAATTCTGCACATTCTGCATCAAACCACGGTTTATGCTGCTTCCGTTCGTGTAGACCTAGACTCTCTTGAGCTGAGATTTTGATATTCTCTTTAATGTTTTCCCAAGCCCTATTTATGTCCTCACTAACATTTAAGTTTTCCAAAGCTGCAAACCTGTTTGAGATCTTAAGCTGATACTGTTTCCTAACCTCTAGTTCACTTAGCTTCTTGAGAATAAATCTCTCTGCATGAAACTTCTGTGCTGCTTGTTTACTTACTGCCAGTCTTTCCCTAACTTTCGCAACCACCAGATAGTGATCAGTATCACAGTCAGCTCCCCTGAAAGATCGCACATCGAGTATAGTGGAATGCCGTCTCCTATCTATCAATATGTGATCGATCTGATTGTGAGTCTTCCCATCAGGAGAGGTCCAGGTGTATTTATGAATGTTTCGGTGCGGAAACATAGTGCTCTTAACAACTAGATTCTTTGATGTGGCAAAGTTTACTACTCTAACACCATTATCGTTGCTATCCTGATATAAACTCTCATTCCCAATAGTCGGTTTGAAAATATCCTCTCTCCCCACTTTTGCATTAAAATCTCCTAACAGAATTTTCATATGGTACTTAGGAAAATGATCAAAACCCCCTTCTAATTCCTCATAGAAACTATCCTTTGAATCATCACCTTTCTCTTCTGTTGGTGCATGCGCATTCAGAACAATGATATTACACCAGCGGCCTCTCAGCACTATGTATAACATCCTAGCACTAACAAACTCCACTCTCTTGATTGCTGATACTATTCTCTGGTGCACAAAGAAACCTGTTCCCAATTGATGATTTTCCTGTCCTTTGCCATAGAAAAAAGTATACTCCCCGGCTGTTACAGTCCCTTCTTTGTCCCACCTAACCTCCTCTACACCCACTAAATCTAACTTATACTTAGCTAATTCCCTGGTCACTGTCATAAGTGACCCTGACCTATACATGCTCCTCACATTGCATGTTCCAAAACTCATATCCTTTTTCCGTAGCTGGGGTCGTACCAAAGAATCGGTCCAGGTCCGAGGCATTGTGTAATGGTTCGTAACATCATAGTTTTTTAGGGTGAGGAGTTGTTAGCACCTCGCCCAACCCCCAAGCTGGAGGACCACCCCTTGTCGGCTGTCCGCGACTGCTTATTCAATGTATTCGCTGCTACCTTCCATAACTGGAAGCCGTTCCTCCATCCGCAACCTGAGGACGCGCCATGCCATGATGACAGGGACCCACTTAACACAGGCTATGCTTCTTATAGTGTTGGAAACTATATACCAGTTGACATGGCATGACATCCGTGAAAACTAATTCAATACACCATGTTCGTCAATTTAAATATTGTAAAAGAAACCAGCAGGTACACATGCTGTGGCCCTTTAGACCAGACCTGTCAAACTCAAAACAGGTTGTGGACCAAACACAAAATTTTTGTCTTGCAACATATCCGAAACTTTGGCTTTATTCTTCTTTGAAACCATTATCATCAACATTCTTAGTTATTGAAATTTATTCTTTCTGCTTCTGTTTTATCAACTGATGCATTCTATTTCTAGCTGTGCAAAGCAGAGAAGCTTCTGAATCCACAGCACTGACATCAGCAATAGAGAAGGAAAAGCACAGCCAGAACACTGCTGAGAAAACAGAAGAGCTAACAAAATCAACGAGTGTTCCAACTTCTTCTGGTGTTGCAATGGAAAGTAGACAATCTCATGAAGTCTCAAGAGAAAGCACTCTTTCATTACCTCAGTCTGCAGCTTCTGTTCATTATGTGAAGACAGACAATCAAACTCCCAAAACTGTCAAAAGTACATTTCTGGCACATATGACTGACCAAACTGTTGACTTCAAGAAGCCACCATCAGATCACCATTCAAGAGCATATCCCACAGTGCTGGTTCCTCAACAACAGAACTCTGGTGAAGATGAAGCCAAAACTGCCTCACCAGAACCTCAGACAATAATCACCATTGCAGAAACAACTGCAGACAATGCCATCAAACCTGAGAGAACAATGAGTCACTCTACATGTCACGAATCAACTTCACTACAGCAATTTAATATTATGTTCAGTGATAATACCAGCATGGAGACTGAAATGGTTGAGAGTTCAAGCACAGAAAAACTCGTATGTAGTAGCATTTCTCCAGCACCATTACGAGCAGTAAGGAGGAATGAAGATGTGAAAACAATTAAACGACAACCAAAAGGGGGTTGGATATGAACACATACCCTACTCGAATAGAAAATATTATCTGTTCCTTGTGGTAAAAATAATATCTGAATTTAGACTGGCTTCTAACACCATTAAGTATTTCTAGGTGGCAGCTGCAACACTATGTATTCCTATAAGTGGAAGTGTGAATACCCACTTCTGGGTTGTGATGCCATATGGTCTTGAATGAGGAATGGTAGGTATGTAGTTCTCGGTTGTGACACTGTGTAGCCTCATAGATGGAAATGTCATTCTGCACTTCAGGGTTGTGACGCCATGAAGCCATAGAGGTGTATTATAAGTACAGTGCAGCCACACTTCTCTGATTTCTGATTTTTCAAGTTTCCCTTTTATCTGAGCCAAAGCACTGTAGTGCAGGTCTTTTTTAGGGAGAGCGCAGAATTCATTTGAAGGGCATATCTCAGTGTGCACATGTCTTTTGAGCGTTCCTGTACTTTCTTTTAACCATTTTCTTGGTGTATTCTTGTGTATTGTTATGCAATTTTAAGTATGTATTTTAATTACCCTAATAGTGAAAGCTGAAAGCATGAGAAATCCGTATAGTCCAAGCTTTTTGATAATTCGAGGCAACCTTGGTCCCATTCACCTCAAACTACCAAGATTCTGCTGTACCCACTTCTGAGTTGTGATCCAGTGTAGTCTTTAGTTTAAAGGATACTCACTGATTTCTGGTTTGTGACAGTACATAATCTTACAGGTAAAAGTGTTGGTACCCACTTCTGTGTTATGACACCACTTAGTCTTACAGGCAAACAGTAGGCATCTACTTCTGGGTTGTGACATCATGTAGTCATACAGTCATAACTGTAGATACCCACTTCTGGGTTGTGACACCATGCAGCCGTACAGGTTGAAGTTGCACGTCTCGGTTGTCTCATTGAATTGCTTTTAGGTGGAGGTGAAGGTACTCACTTTCGGGTTCTTACAGTATGAATTCATACAGGCAGAAGTGTATGTACACACGGTGGGTTGTGACACCATTTTGTCTAGTAGGTGCAGTGGCCTGGGGCAAGTAATCACAATGGCTTCCCCTAACAAAAATTAGAAAAAATTACAAATATTTATTGCATTTTCTTACATTCAGCTCAGTAATTTAAAATTTGTTAAGTGCACAAAGTTTGTTTTTTAATTTAAAATACTCATTTTGTCGACCAATTTTCCACTCCTTCAACTCTGCTGCGCCAGCTGGCTGCACCAATCCCCCCCTCCCCCACAGCTATGACCCTGTGAAGGTGGAAGTGTAAGTATACAATTGTGAGTTGTGACACCTTGTAGTCTTACAGATGACCATGTAGGTACCCACTTATATATTACAACACTCTGTAGTCTATCAGGTAGAAGTGCAGGTACCCACCTACTAGAGTGCACAGTATCACAATCTAGAAATAACCCACTGTGAATATCCTACTCGCCACCTGGAAACTTAAAATGTTATAAACTGGGAATATTGTGTTCTGGTTGTTAATGACAACACAGAGGTGAAGCATATTCCAGGAACCATCATTCCTTAATGAAAAAATTTTAAGTGATTAAATTACCAGTTCAGTTTATAAGTCATTATGTCTGTATTGTAATACTAGCGGCATGAAATTTTAATATGTACTGTAGCTGAGTTTCAGAGAAGTCCACTGCAAGAATTATTTATTGAGGTAATAATATATTTAGGGCTGTTTTATATTTTGCGCCACACTATGTGGACCATATGTCACCATATTTAGATGTTTACTTTAGTGGGTCAATTCATAAGTCACACACGAATTACAGTAACTGAAATTGGTGGACATTTGAAGCAAGTATGCATGTACGTAGAAACCTTTGTATTAAAATATTTCTGATTTTTACCTGTGTGTGCAAGATCATTAGTGTAGTGTGTATCATTAGTGATCACATATGACTTGTTTCTCCACAAAACAACCAAAAGTTCCATAGCTTTTAACACTGTCATTCATGAGTCTTTTTTTACAAGTTTTCTCACTTCACTGGTGCAAATAGTGCATCTACTCACATGGCACTTTGCACTCAGCTGATCAGTTTCATATGTACAGTGGATTTTCATAACACATAGGTGGATTTTATGCCACTAACATGAACAGCCGTTATGAGGTCGAGTGTGTGGCCTTGGTCCAGCAAGTTTTAGACTGTCTGACAAGAATGCAGCTCCTTCTGCAACATCCTGCTGCATCATAATGTCCACAAGAAACCTGTAACAAATTATTGTATCCCAACCTGATTTTAAGTCCCATTGTTCGTGTAGATCCTGAACCATGAAAAGTGATGTTTTTCATTCATTCACATGCACCAAATCCATTACCTTATACCAAACTATATATTTTCCCTCTCCCATGAGTCTGGAAGGACAAGGCAATATATTCCTGTGATATGCCGGTATCACAGCACAATTTTACAAGGTTCAAAATCCCCAGAACAGGATAGACATTGTCTTTACATTGTATGACATGAACACAGACCATCACCAAACTTAGAGAATTCAGACTGCATTTACAAAACTCTTACAGCTATGGAACTGTGAACATTTAAGTGATGTCAGATCTTCTTTGATTGTATGTAGGTGCAAATATAAGTAACAGTTACCACTATTTTAATTCTAAAGGTTTCTGAAGATGGTATATTACACCTTAGGATTACTGCCACTGCTTAAAGTGACAGAGTAAACATTTCCATCAAATACAACTCTATAGGTAGGTTTCGGGCATCTGTCTCAGTGTAGATGAGGTCTTCACTCTTTTGTGTTGTTATACAGCAGAAGTCTTGGCCTGTTGATGCCTGAAAATGTGACGGATGGGCTGTACCAATATGTTGGTAAACAGCTACCAGCATATGCTGCAGAACAACCCAGAAGAGCAAAGACCTGAACTCTGTTGGTAACTCCACAATATTCCACATGAGGCGTGGAACAGATCCAGTTCCTGAAATACTATGTTCTTGTTTTGATATTAAACGGTGGATAAAGTAAAGAAACCTACTAATCCTGACCATTACTTTTGTATGAAAAATAACACAGGAACATTTTTTAACACATGTACAGTATATGCAGCTGAGAGTTATCTTCCATAAATCTCACATGCTTCAGAAAAAATGTTCAGGAAGTCTTACAGTACAAATACCTGGTACTTCTCACCATTGCCACAACTTTATTAATGTTAGTATTAATTCATCACATAATAATATGACGAATTAGTATTAAAATTAACCCTTTAAAGATGAAGCGTATCTGATTTATATAAGGACTCAGTGCGTACCGCGCTGTAAACACTCTCCACTTCGGTTATAAAAACCAATCGCCTAATGTTTTATAAGGCAAAAGTTGCTGTTTGTTCTGAGATCCATACAAAACACATAAACGCAATGTGGGCACCACGTAGAATTTTTTAATGTTAAACCTGGTGGTATGTAAAGTTACCGCTAGGCTTTAAAAGGTTAATGCAGTTGTGTTGACAGAAGTAGCAATTATCATCATAATTAACACAACAGGATGTCTAACATCAGAATCTTATAGTATTTTATTTTGGTACCACAGAATATTAAAATGACATGGAATTTGTTTTGCATATGTTGAAAAAGACTACAAGACCAATCAGAAGGTCAGAATTAACATGGCATGGTCAAGAGCATTAGATAATGCAAATTAAGTAGAAACTGTGAGAAAATAAAATGATATAGGCACCTTTGAAATGTTCTAATCTGTACAAAGAAGGTAGTGCTAATTACAGTACTGTGACGAATACCAACATTTAATATATTTTTGAGCCCTTTTCTTCCTATAAAATCAATCTAAACTACAAAAAGTTTCAACCAGCACTTAATTAGTAACTCTGCCCCTCTAACACTGTGCCACTTACATCATGGAATCATTCACCATGGTCCCTTCCTTTGCAGATGTTTCAGTCCAGCCAACGAAATTGTGCTCCTTAAAAAACTCGTTTATTTCAGTTTGGTCAACTTGTCTGTGTTGCATATCACACTATGAGGAGGAGAAGAAGAAAATAAAGATTTACATTGCAATGGGACTTGTAACAATTTCTCCACACCAATGTACAGAGCTTCTAATGATCTGTCCACATTCCTCTAAAGGGATTCATTCCTCTATAAAATTGTGTACCTTTTCTTAAAGTGTTTCTTGTTACCTTAGTTCATGGTGGGAGTGCATAAACATTCATATAAATTCAGATCAGATCTGATATTTTTTCAAATATCTCACAGTACACAACATATGAAATTGTGTGATATATTTTACTCATGTGGATTAGTTACTTTTGTCAGAAAGAGTCTTTGAGCTTGGTTTGTGCTTAGAGAGAAATGCAAACACTAATTTTGATTGGTTGACCATGCCCATAGTCATGTTTCTTTACTATGGATCTCCAAAACCAAAATCTGACATAAGTTCAAGAATGAAGACAGACAACAAACACCCTTTACCCGAAATGATAACACTGCTCTTAATGCTACTCAGTCAATGTAAATATCAGCTGGCCTACCTTATTTGCCAGAAGAATACATGGAATAGGGCTGCCATCTGCAAGACTGCATTTTGAATCAACATCTCTTTTCCATTTGAGAGTGTTTACAAAAGAGTTCCTGTTTGTTAAGTCAAACATAATAACACATCCATGAGCATCTTTATAGTACACTCTGGTCATCCATGTGAACCTTTCTTGACCTGCTGGTTTGAAGAAAATTTTAATGTGCTATACTACATATTCCCAGACGGGGAAAATTCAGTGCTGTCTTGAACATGTACAAAGATCAGTTTTAATATTTTCCCATCTGTATATAGGTCTCCCAAGTGACCTCTTCCCTTCAGGCTTTCCAACTTGAATTTTGTAATTATTTTTCATCCTTCTATGCATGACACACACTCTGTCAACCACATCTTCCTTGATTGCCTACCCTAAAAATATATGGGGAAGAGATCAAATTATTAGGCTTCTCATTACACAGTTTTCTCCATCCTCTTGCTACTTGCTGCCTTATAGTTTCAAATATTTCCCTCAGCCCAACAGAAGGCAACTTAGTTTTGGGCCTTATTCATCCACTATTTAAAAATATAAAAATTTAACACAATGTTGCAGAAACTAGTTCTTTTTCTGCCATCCAAGGCGTCTGTTCACTTGGGTGCGTTAGGTGAGCTGGGTAACTTGTATCACATTAACTATCACAATACATACAATTCAGATTTTTTTTTTTACAAAACAGTGTAAATATTAATGAATACCTAAAACCAAGATGCACTATGTTGGCAAAGTTAGTACCCACATGAAACCAGGAAACCAACTCGCACATTACTAGTTCAAAACAGGAAGACTGATAGCGACCCATGTCCAGGAACATTGACACAATTTTAAGAGGGCCCCGGTGGAAAACTTATACTGGTTCAAAATGCCTATGAAGAAAGTCATCAGATGGGATGGAATGAATCCAGGATTTTGCAAGTTGAAACTAAGAGTAGGTACACGAAATGCAAAGAATGAGTGCACATATCATGTTTGACAAAACCAATCAGACAACCTTGTTTCTTCGATTTGTAGTTCCCTGTTCAGCAAGGAGGTTAGCAATTCATAAGGAATGCCAGTTTGTATTTTAAACAATGGATGATGAACAATGAACAAATGTGTGTAGTTTTATACGTGATATACCAATATCAGAACCCTATACATTTGAATTACCTTCAATCTGTGTTCTCCTCTTAAAGAAAGAAACCAAGTTTTACACCCGTACAAGACAGGCACAATTACACTCCTTCAGCACTTTACAAAGCAATCACTCTGCTCTATTTTAGACTACTTCCAAGCATTTGCACAAACAAAACGTTTCTTATGGTTAGGATTTTATGACGTCTATTTCATTCATAGAGTCCATTTCCATTTGAAGAGCCTATCTAGGTTCATGAAAATTCTTACCAGCAATATCCCACAGCTGCAGTTTCACAGTACGTGTCTCTGACCATTTCACAACCTTTAGTGCAAAATCTACTCCAACAGTTCCTTTGTAATCCCTCTTATACGCATTCTGAACATATCGCTGGACAAATGATGTCTTCCCAACAGTAGGATCTCCTATGATGATCACTTTAAACAGCTTCTCTGGTGCGGGAGATATTTCAGAATAGAGATCCATTGTTAACTCGGCCAGCGCTGGTTCGTCTCACGAAATGAAACGTGCTAACGATAATCCATTCGGAACACATGCGTTCTTAATCTCCGACAACTGGCAGTAACTGCGTATGACTGGCGTAGCGAGTGGCAAAGCGGAGCTGTGCAAGATGTATACTTACATGTTTACTGTTCGTATTACCTTAGTTAATTTTTATTATTTTCGTTGTAATTTGTTTTCAGTGTCGTACGTCACTTTATTGCCAGGTATCCGGATACTTCGCAGCCGAACATTAGTTCGAGCCCAGTCGAGCCTCCCCACCCCCTACGTGAGGAAAGGGAAACGTTTTATTTGTTTGTGAGTGTCCAACCTCTGGCTGAAGAAGGACCATCTGACCGTCCGACCTTCTAGTTTCGCTCTACGAAATGGGTAGAAAGACGGGGGATATAAAAAAGAGAGAGAGGGGGGCGGAATTTGGAGACAAGGGAGTACGGAATGGACAGAAGGAGGCCCGCCGCAACCGACGGCAGTTGTCAAGAATTAGGGAAATCTGTAAGCCCGTTGTAACTGGCATCAGTAAATATAGTAGTAGTGATAAATAAAGTGTGGATACCTCAACTAGTGGATGTATCGTAGATAATAACGTTGCGAACTCGTTCAATCAAATAACCCATCACGTTGTTACGGATACAAGTGGGGGCATAAGGACGGCCTCAACTTTAACGTTGCATCCACAGAGATATTATTTTATCTGACAGTTATCGCCAGTCACTTCTATCAGCTTGATGGCATTATACGTATAAACACATGCCCACTCGTCGGCTACAAAAATACCCTGCTGCTGAGCAGAAATCGCTTGAGTCATCTTGTCGCTGTGCGCGGGTCATATGAGGCACAAGGTGAAGACGGCTCGTGTAAGTTCGGAAAATAATTTACAAAAACATAAAGATTTTCGAGCAACAGGTTACATTCTACACAGTAAGAGAACAGGCAGGAGACAAATGGGCGCTGCCTCAACATAATGTAAGATAACTCTTTTTACAAGCTACGACATAGATGGTGTGTCTTTATTATATACAGGCTGACGGAATTGGAGTACTCCATCAGCCTGTATACAATGAAGACAAATGAAGCAAAAAACACGGGAATGGCTTCACAGATTTATACCTATTTCAAAATTTTTCGTGGAAACGGATGATCGAAGCCTAAAACATTTAATATACACAGCTCTTAGACATGAGTACTGACTACAATATTTAAACTGTTATATTATACACTTTAACGAAAGATGAATGCGTTACAATATGACTGATATCAGATATACGGCATTATTTAAAATTCATATTCTCATGGTAGAGAATGAAATCTTATTCTGTTGTTGGCAGCACTGTTCACTTAACCTTCCTGTAAGTATTTTTATTACTGTAATATCTGTTGATGACCATACAGGCCGAAAAATGTTATATTGAATATTAAACATCCAAAACTATTACGTTGTGATTGACGGTCTATTAATTGTTCCAATATACGATATAAGTGTCACAAATGGATGTAAAACCAGATTTTACAACTAGCTGTTTTTTGTTCTAAACATATGTTCGGAAGCCCTTTCGATATAAGTCCGTGGAGAATTATATAGGGTACTAGTCTGCTGATGCCCGGCGAACCGGGCAGGCTAGGAACACCCATTTGCGTATTTACCGTGGAATCCCCGCGACCCGAGGGGGCAAGGCACACCCATTTCCATAGTTAATGTGAAAACCTCGCTATGTGGGCAGGCAAGACACACTCATTTACGTAATTACCGTGGAAACCTGAAGAATGTATATGCCTGTGTATTAAAATTTCGCCGTGGTGCCAGCAGTTACCGTGAAAACCCGAGTAATGTGTATGTATGTAAATTATGCTGTAGTGTTAGTGCCCGGCGACCCTGTACATAGTTAACATGGAAACCTCAATTAGTCGTGTCTGTTACATACCATCCGCGTCTATGTCTTGTCTTTTCCTGACATCTGGAGGCGGTCCATGAAACTCAAATGTGGGAGTGTGACACAGACTGACACTGCTGCAGTATATATAAGAGGGGCTTACTGCTTGCAGAAGGAAAAATGTTGAAGCATTTGAAGGAAAAGCCACGCCATAAAATCCCATACAATGCTTTAAGATTTTTGTGGAGAAGGACCCCGCAGCAGACGCTACGGACGCACCACAACTTTAAGGCTTCTTGTGCAACCTTATTATTATTATTATTATTATTATTGTCTTTTCCTTAGTAATGGAGCACCGGCGGAATGAAATTGACATGGGAAGACCGAAATACTTGGGGAAAATCTGTCCCAGTGCCACTTTGTCCACCACAAATCCCACGTGGACTGACCCGAGATCGAACACGGGCCTCCTAAGGCGGAGGCCCGTGTTCGATGGCACGACCTTAAATCATGAGTTACACCAAAGAGAACGTTGTTTACGACTATATCTTTGCTATTTTGTATCTTTGTGATTAACCATTTAAAGACTGAGATTACGCTGAATTATATATTACAGGCTCAGTCCGTACCGCGCAGTAAACACACCCCGACAGGGTTTTAAAAATCAGTCATTTAATGTTGTATGGCGAAACAATCACGGTTTATTCCGAGATCCATACAAAAGACGTAAATAAATCTGAATTATATTACAAGCTCAGTCCGTAACGCGCAGTAAACACACCCCGACAGGGTTTTAAATTCAGTCATTTAATGCTGTATGGGGAAAGAATTGCGGTTTATTCCGAGATATATACAAAAGACGTAAATAGACCCGAATCATATTACAGGCTCAGATCGTACCGCGCAGGAAAAACAGTTCTCTGTATTTACGTCTCCTGACACCTAGTGGCGGTCTGTGGAATTCCAACGTTCTCATAGTTGTCCTGCCATCTGGCGGCGGCCAATGGTACTTCAAGCGTCACATACCTTTGCATTACTGAATTTTTATATAGATTTACACAATACACCATATGCCGGAGAATATAATTCTCAGACACCTTTTATAAAGTATCTAATCAAATCCAGTGCTGTAAGGATGGAAATCAGTGGCAACGATGAAAACATTATTTCATTACCGCTGGTAACACATAAAAGCTGGGAACAGATAATAGGCAAAGAAAAAGACTGAGACAACAGAATCTAAGAACAAAAATGCGTATAACACTTAACAGAAGGCCTATATAGGCGTGTGTGTGGGGTGTGCCAGTTGTGCCCAGGCACAAACTAATGTCTCAAAAACAGTAACAATTTGTTATTTTGTCTCCTTTTTAAGTTTGTATTTTAAAGTAGAGTTTATTTGTTAATTTTAAAAAAGTTTGGTTTAGTTCCATCTCCTTTAGTTTGCTAGGTGAAAAAATAATATATTTTATGACTGACTATTCAACAAACGTGAAAATTAAAAGTCCCTTAGCGCATACTCTAATGAAATGTGGTGGGTACGCTTGTGAAGGCGTATACGGAGTTTTAGCCAACACATGGCACTAAGGTATGGATGACAAAAAACACGGGACAAACAATATTACATACTAGATTTAGAGGAGAAGGCAGGCTATGGGATTAAATATTAATATAAAAGCTGACCCTCACCGATGGATTACTAGGTACATTAAAATGACACAAATTAAATCTAAAAAATGTGAATAGCAAAACAACAGACCAACACGTGCACTGGTATTTGTATTGGTTGTTGAAGAAGTTCACTTACAAACCCAACACGTTTCGGTAGACTACGGTGCCATCAACTGGGGTGACGGTTGAAGTAAAAAACACCGACAATAAACATCCGAAAATCCCACGGTGTCTGGTTCAAATAGTTTCACTTATGGCACAAGTGCTTGTTGGTGTTTTATATTTCAACCATCACCCTGATGATGGTACCGAAGTGTACCGAAACATGTTGTGTTTATAAGTGAACTTCTTCTACAAGCAATAAAAGTACTTGTGCACGTGTTGGTCTGTTGTTTTGCAATTCTAGTGAGTAAGTGCTCGGTATGGAAAAAGTAAAATTTGCTAAAAAATGCGGCTGTACTTGTAAATTAATGACACCAATTTTAACAATAAACTAGAATACAAGGAAATTTATGGCGAGCTAAAACATGTAACGTTCTATTACGTTTTAAAATGTTTCGAGGATAAAACCTTACGCTTATAATCTTACGCCGTTACATCGTCACCGTGTATTTATTACAAATGAGGGCTATAACTGACTAGAAACCAACAGAGGACACAAAATAGAGTAAAGCCGGAACAAACTGAACAAGCGGTTGAAACTGTTGTATTAGTCTGAAATTAAAAAAGCCAAACTCATTAACTAAATAAATTATGAACTAACTCCATAAAGGAGAGTCAAGTTGAAAAGCCATGGTGATAAAGCATCTCCTTTTATCGGGTTACGCTTAGTAAGAAACATATCACACAAACTTTTGTCCATTCGGACTCTATTATAAATTGCATCTAAACATTTTTTTATTCCCCTAACTAGTTTCGTGGGCATACCAAATTCAATGACAATCAAAACAGACCCTCCCCCAAAAATGAGTGAAAGCATTCTTCAAGTAGGCTATATAAATAGCTAAAGTATTGTCCCAGTACACTGTCACCTATTCTCGAGTATTCGGTATACGCAGAATATGTGATCAGTAGCCAGTTTGTTACGTCGAAGTACATATTGATGACCCACAATAATTTTGTCTACGTATAGACTTAACCTCGACTGAAGAAGGTTGAATAATATTGTGTATGCAGTTGATAATTGTGATATTCTCGGTAATTACTACAGTCTGTTTAAACGCCACTTCTGCAAATATATACAATGATTGACTTCTTCCACTGTCGGGCAGTTCTTTCTTACTCCGAAAAGAATTAATCAACTTATGGATGTAGGAATGTAACGTTCTACTTCCTATTTGAATCAGTTCTGCTGGAATTTGATCAATACAAGGTAATTTACATCTTTTCAACTTTTCAGTAGCCATTTCAGCCTCCAAGGCACTAATGGCTCAGTTGTATGTGTTTACTCTGTCTAATACCATTAACCCCACTTACATTCAGTAGCTAACCGAAATAACTCTTCCACCTATTCAAAATACTGTGGGAATCCGCAAGCCTCTCACATTTCTCATCCCTGTAAGTCAGCTCTGGGCTGGTAACGTATTTCAAACTCCTTTATGCCGTACCCAACCCTCTAATATAATGTTCCTATTGGTTTGTAACCTCGTCAAATTTATTTTTAAATATTCCTTCTTTCATCCCAGAAATGTCTGTCTGCCAGTCTCACGTCTTAAATTGTTCAGAACACTTGCGTTACCTTGACTTGGATTTTGTAGGTATTGCAGTTTAGCAAGCTTGCTCTACATCTGCAAATTTTGAACATTTTTCATCAAACCACTCTTTATGCTGCTTGCGTTCATACTGAAGCAGACTCTTTTTAGCTGGACTTTTGCGATTCTCCCTAATATTTTCCCAAGTCGTATTTGTGTTCCTGCTGCCATTTAAGTTCTCTAAAACCGCAAAACATTTTTAGATTTTAAGCTGTATTTTCCCAGAGTTTCCTCCTGGTTCTTCTATCGCCGCCTTCAGAGTAGCATGAAAATTCTGTTAGGGTATTTTAATTCAAACTTATTGACAGAAGATGTTTTCAAACCGGCAGCTGGGAACTATAAAAATTCTACAAGAAAATGGTTATTTTCAACGTGTTTCGGTTGTGGGCGGTTATTATCAGGGAAATAATTCGTATATGATTGTGTAATACTGATGTCTTTAAATAGAAATTCCTACGATTAAGAAATGTAACTGGTTCAAAGTATGGCAAAATTTAATATTAGGATTATTATTTTATATATTTAATAAATTTAAAGTATTTAAAGCCCGTAATTCCTATGGGCGCAGAGAATTACTTGGAAGGTTGAATACAAACATCAGTGTGTATATAAGATCTCAGTGCCTTTATTACTTTACCATTAAATAATACGCTGGTTGTGTCTTAGTCAGCATCACTGGAAATTAAATTTCTTATTAGATTTATCTGCTAATGTAGGTGCCAGTTGTGTTAATATTTCTAATTGACAGATTAGTACAATACAACGTACGCAATAAATACATCAGTCTTACTTGTGTTCTTCTTCGCGCTGGTGGAGTGGATGCATGATACCGGACAGGTGTATCGGGGGTAAGTTTCAAGAGGAATTATGATGCCATGTTCTGCATTGTAGACTGTTTAATCTGTAATTTGGCAGATACTCGTCACTGCTGTTTTTCGCAAGCAGAAATTCTTTTCCAATTGAAAATACGCGAATGGAGTAGTACGTAGTGCAAAATATGCCTGAAAAACAAGCCAAATTTTCCATAAGTTTCAATAATAATCAAAACTTTTTTCCTATCTGCCTGTTATCTCCAGAATCTCTCCTTTTATGTGTGCTTAGTGTAACGGTTTGTTGTAACTTGTGTATTGTTATCCGTCGGTGAGGCATCTAATTTTAAATTTGAGTTTTGAAGACTGTCTCACAAATAACGACAAACATCAACAACGTGAAGTTGGTAGATACAATTTTAAGATATTGACAAACGATTAGAACCTGAGTACAGTAAGTACAGGGGGATGTACTCATGAACGTAATCCTTGATCTTCGAAATTTGAATTGCAAAAGATATATGACAAATAATGGCAAAGGTAAACTACATTGTTCGTACATTTTTAACTACTTCAACGGTTGTGAACTATGTACAATTCAGATAAATATTAAATGTTATTTGTAATTGAAGTTTGATATAAGTCAGAGAAAAGTTTGATATTTAAAAAGTGGAAAAAATTTTTCGTTGAGTTTTATTAGTACGCAGGAGCAAAATACAGAAGAAGCCTTAGAAGATTATATTACGGATATTTCCTCAAGCTGTCTTCAGTGTGGTGTGTACAGTACGTCACGCAAGCCATGTAAGCTATGTAGTGGAAGGTACGAAGCTGTCAGGTGCTATCCGAAGGGGAGGTAAGTGCCACCTGCCGATGATTGTGGGATATGTACATCAGCGCAAGCGAAGGTAATTGCAATTTAAACACACGTCTTCGGAATATTATTAACCGAAACTGAGCATTTATACTTACCCGCAATAATGGTCTGCCGGAGAAGTTGCCGCCAAGTCACGGCGGTGCCTTCGAGGTAGATATTTTGATACTAAGCTGCGTACCATACGCACATACACTGAGCAACATAAAAAACAGAGGAAAAGAATGGATATTCTCACTATGGTGAATTAATGGAAAGTAAACGCATTAACACAGTGGAGATTTTAGGAAGTGTGCCTAAACTTACATGCGAATTGAAAGTTTCAGGGCTCGAAAACGCTTTTGGATAATATGAGAACTGCACTGCCTTCGTGTTATATTACACATTCAGTGAATCAGGCAGCAACGGAAATTAACCCGCAAAATTACCCATCATTGTCTGGCTAGGAGCCTTTTATTCTGTTTCAGTTTCCTTCATTGGTTTATCCGTTCCGTAGTTCTAACACAACAAATGTATTACTAAAATTTTACTGAAATTATTAATAATTATAATTAAAATTATTTTTATGGTCTGTAAAAATGTAAATTAGCAATTTGAGGATATTACATAACACGAAACTGTGAGATTTATAGGAGTCACCTGATGTTAAAGTAGTGAAATGTAGGAGGTACGATGAGCTGGAATGTAGCTAGGATACATGAAGCTCGAAGAGGAACTGTGTGATTTGTACGTTCACCTCCCTTGATGTTTTAAAGGGAGATGAAATATAGGAAGTTACGACGAGCGCATTACTCGTACATAACTAACATGGGTTACCTAAGGAGGAACTATGATAAATACATGGGTCACCAGGTGTTGTTATGACAGTGATATGTAGGAGTTTACGGTGCGGGTGGTGGGGGGCGTATTGAATTGAATTGAACTGAATTGTATTTATTTACGTTCCGTAGATCCAAGTACTGGTTTACACCATAGGTTACGGAAAAAGTCAAGTACAAGTACATAATATCTGTACAATACGGTTTTGCTTGAACATTAATAAGATTATAACAATATTTATATTACCATGACAATTGGATACGTAGAGGCAAGTCTAAAGATAAGCAAATGATATAGTGACATGTTTGAGAATACACTTTAGTTTAGAATTGATACTAGTTACTATTTATTTACACTGAAATATTCATCTATGGAGTAGAAGGAGTTAGTATGTAAGTAATGTTTCAGCGCTTTTTTAAATTGCTTACTATTATTAGTTAATTCTTTAAGACTTTGAGGGAGGTGACTGAACACTTTGATGCCAAAGGAGTGCACTCCTTTTTGATAAAGGGATAGATCTGATGAAGGTTGATGGAAATTGAGTTTTTGTCTAGTATTTATGTTATGGATGTCAGAATTTAAATTGTACATACTGTTGTTGTCTACCACAAATAACAGGAGTTAGAGTACGTACTGTGAGTGAAATGGTAGTATTTTTAAATTTTTAAATAAATCTCTGCTAGAGTCTCTATCCCTGCTTCCTGTGATAATTCTAATTGCCCTCTTCTGCATTTTGAAAATTTTGTGTTATCTTTAGAGTTTCCCCAGGGTATTATTCCGTGTGCCAGAGCGGAGTGAAAATAGGCATAGCAAAGCATTTTCGGTATTTCCTGAGACATGTAGGGTTTAACAGATCTGAGTGCATAACAAGCTGCACTTAGCGTGTATAGTACCTGCTCAGTATGTAGTTTCCAAGACAGTGTATTGTCTATACATAATCCAAGGAATTTTGTGTCATTTGCTTTAGAAATTATGTTGTGAGAGTAGCTTACGTCCAAGTTAATTTGAGAGTCCATTTTTAGTTGTAAATTGTATGAAATGGGTTTTATCAAAATTTAGTGAAAGACTATTGGCTCCGAACCATTTATTTAAGTAGTCAGATAGGTCGTTATGCCACTTATAAAATCTGTGGGATTAGAGTTGGTAACTATTATACTAGTATCATCTGCAAACAGGATTGGTTTAGATTTATCCTTTACAAAGTGTGGTACATCATTTATATAGAACAGAAAGAGCAAAAGACCTAGTATGGATCCTTGCGGGACACCCTGCCTTATTTTGTCCCATTTTGAAGCTGCCTGATGACTAAAGTTTATGTTTTTTATTTCCACCCTTTGATACCTACCCACTAGGTATGATTTAATCCAATTACTAGTTTGCCATTTATTCCATACAAATTTAATTTGAACAATAAAATGTCGTGATTAAAGCAGTCACGCGCTTTAGCTAGGTCACAGAATATCCCGCCTACTAGTGATTTGTTATTAAGGGCACTTATGATTTCATTACTTAATTCACAGGTTGTTTTTTCTGTTGTTAGATTTTTCGTGAAACCAAATTGCTCTTTCACTAATATATTGTTATTATTTAAGTGTTAAAGTAGTCTGTTATACATTACTTTTTCAAGGATTTTTGAAAATGAGGTCTCTACGGATATTGGTCTGTATTTGGAAATGTTCTTTCTGTCACCTTTTTTAAATACCGGTGTTACTATAGAGTACTTTAAGCATTGAGGAAAGGTCTCTGATAAAGAGGGTGTATTGCATATATGATTTAAAAGTGAGGTAATATAAGCAGAGTTGATTTTAAGCAATTTAGTGGATATTTCATCATATCCACATGTATTTTCAGGTTTAAGATATTTAATGGTGTTTTGAATTTCCTTTGTTGTTGAAAATCTGAGTGGTATGTTCGGAAATGGGTTGTTAAAGGCGTGAGCCAGATAGTGTGCTGGATTACTGTTACTGGTGTTACTGTATTTACTCTTGACATCACTAATACCAACCTTAGTATTACTATTAATATTATTGTCCTGTGGGGGAGTATTTTCAGCAACTGAAAGGAAGTATTCATTAAAGACACTAGCAATAACTTGTGGATTATCAGTGGAACCACCACCCACATTTATTTCTTGTATGTCCACGTTGTTATGATATATAGCTATATATCATGGAACTGTGTGATGTACACAGGTCAACGCCTGTTGTTAAAGTAGTGAAATGTAGTAGATTAAGATGTGCTGAAATTTAGGAGGAGAAAACAAATCAATAAATGAAGAATTTTGGTATGGGAAACTATTTGAAGGTTTTCACTTATGAAACTCATATGGACAACATTACACTGTAACATAGAGGCACAGACAAAAATATATGTGCTAATAAAAAATGGTTTGGCAAAAGAAACATACTTACTGCGGAAACAGCAACTTGATCACCACCACAGTGAAACAAGGTAGGAAGGATCCAAATTTCCGCCTCGTTTCGGCTGCTGGAACTGTATGACAGCATTCAACCACGTAACCTTAATTTATACGTTGCAGGGCTTTTATTAGGTAATGAATTCATTACATTAACCCTATGGCCTGCTTTGATTCACCACTACTTTTGAAAACATCATGAGTCTGTACTTACGCATTACACAAGAACTTTCCACCCTTGTATAAAATAATAATTGGTACATTAATTAGGTAGGCCTACAGATTGAGTACATAGCTGTCCTTGTTTAGAAGCTATTATTCATCAAGGCATTCAAAAATTCTCCGTCCTTTATAAAAGGCAAATGTTCATTACCTTACACGCTGTGCAGGTCGGCCTTGGGCTGGTTATGAAATAATCAGATAAATGACAAAAACACTGTCAATAACTAATTCTGTATTTAACGCCATAGTACAGTACGACCTTAAGACAGGACAGCACCATGAAACGATCAATACCTTTCCTATATAAACAAGTTGGCAGGCATTTCATAACCACTCCAAGGCCAACCTGCACAGCATGTAGATACAACACAACATCACAGAAAAATGTGAGTGCCAATGTCAGTTTTGACTTTAATTTTTAATTTTAATTTCGTTACTTACGAAAACATTTTATAATCATCACGTGCATGTTGTAGGCACTATTAAGCATGGTACCACCCATACATTGTTTAACATCTAGCGGGGAATTGGAACTTGGAACTAGGAATAAATCTACCATGACATACCTGACTGGCGAACCTGTTGCAACAACTTGTAGTAACAAAAGAAGTTAAAATTTGTACAAAGTATTTGTAATAGCGTTGTAGAATTTTTCGTCACATATATTCCGAGTTTTACTATGAAAATATTAACATATTAATCGCATTTTGTGGTCTTTTATTCCTTTCTCAATACGTTTTGAATAAACAAAAGTTGTGAACTTGAAGATGGCCTAAAATGGTCGAAAATTATTGTTCTGTGTAATAATTGAGCGTAGTTTCGTTTGGACAGACTTTGTCTTGTTTTTTTATAAAAACACAATGGAATTACATCCTTTAAAAATGAGGTCACTTTTGTAGACCTAGGCATAGACTGAAGAATAACATAAACATATCCTTCTCCTCTGGCGTTACAGCGCTTTGTGGGCCTTATCTTTCTTGATGACTTTGCTCCAGTGACTTAAATGTGCTTTCCTCCACCATGTTGTCACCTTTAAAGATTGGGTCTTTTAATATAAAATCTAGCCGCCTTAATTTGGTTCTTCCTTTCTTCCTTCTGCCTTCTTGCAAGGTGCAGCATTATTTTTCGTTTTCGCTATATGTCCAACCTGTTCCTGTTTAGTCATTTTAATCATTTTCACTATTACTGCTTGTATAAAATATAAAATTCCTCATTGTATTTTATCCTCCACGTCCCAATGACACAATTTGGACCACAAAGTATTCTTAAAGATCTCTTTCATATCTATAAAGCTTTTCTTTACCAAATTTCGTGAGGCCCCAGGTCTCACATTCATAAAGTACTATTGGTCTGATTATGATTTTATGTATTTTATATTTTGTATCTTTCTTCTTGACAGTAATATATTTCTCAATCCATTGTAATATTTATTTTCCGTATTAATTTAAGCCTGATTTGCGGCCTAATGTTGTTGTTGTTCATGAAGATGGATCCCAAATATTTAAATTTACTTTTCTCTATATCGTTGTTTACTCATACATGTTTCTCTTTAGCTGAACTGCAGGCTGTTTCCATATATTTTCTTGGGTAATAATTGATTATTAATTCCATTTTTATGACATCAGTGTGTACCTTATGAAAATATGGTGTAGAATGCATTAACCATTTCACTGCATTTGACTACGCGGCACAATGTGTTCGTACGTTTCTCATAATTTACGATTTTTCCCCACACAGCACTCACCGATTCATCTTTATGATGAAAGCACACTGAGTTCTCTATGAGAAACGAATTCTCTCGCTCTTGCTTTATGTCTATATATAGGCCCTTTAGATGTGTGCGTGTGTGTGTGTGTAGGACGGAAAGAATTATTTGTTGATGAAAAGGGAATAAATAACACAACAGAGTGGAGAAAAATAACGCACTACTCAGTCACCAAACGTCATGGCTTAATCCCCCGCCCTTTTTAATCAATGCCGCCTAGATCCTTTTCCCAAATATGCATATGTATATTATGCGCGTGTATATATATATATATATGTGTGTGTGTGTGTGTGTGTGTGTGTGTGTGTGTGTGTGTGTGTATAACCTATATTCATTTTGGCTGCACATCAGAAAGAGGCCAAGCCGATATCACGAAGTCTGCCTAGCACTTCTTGGCTACCATTACTGATGTTTTCCGTGATTTTCTTCAATAGTAAGCCAAATGCCAGGGAGTAATTAAAAGAGACTGCACAGCTCGGAGCCCAACCCCACCCCAATCATGGAGGTCATCAGCCAGATTGATTTCGCCTCAGGTCGCAAAGTTTTCCAGCATACGCGACCGGGCCACTGTGGGTTCAAATCTCAGACATCAAGCCAAAAACTTCCTCCCCCCTCCAATAGAAAGAAATACCTTCATTAGTAGCACAAGCCCACTACATACAAGATTCTGTCCAACATTCTTGTGTCAAGCTTAACTCCTTATGCAGAAGAAATTATTGGGGATCATCAATGTGGATTTCAACGTAGCAGGTCAATTAGTGATCATATATTCAGCATTCGTCAAATACTTGAGAAAAAATGGGAGTACAGTGAGGCAGTGCATTAGCTATTTACAGACTTCAAGAAAGCCTCTGAGTCAGTTAGGAGGGAGGTCGTGTATAATATTCTCATTGAGTTTGGTATCCCCATGAATATACTAAGGCTAATAAAAATGTGTCCAAGTGAAACCTATAGCAGAGTCCGTGTAGGCAAAAATTTGTCTGACACGTTTCCTATTAAGAATGGTTTGAAGCAAGGAGATGATCTGTCGCCACTGCTTTACAACTTTGCTTTAGAACGTGCCATTAGGAGGGTTAAGTAAACCAGGAGGGCTTGACATTCAATGGCACATATCAGCTTCTGGTTTATACTGATAATATTAATATCTTGGGTGGGGAAGCCTACATAGTATAAAGAAAAGCACAGGAACTTTAGTAGTCGCTAGTAAGGAGACAGTAAATGCTGAGAACTCTAAGTACATGGTCATATCTTGAGATCAGAATGCAGGACAAATTCACAACATAAAGATAGGTAATAAATCCTTTGAAACCGTAAAAGAGTTGAAGTATTTGGGAACAACCCTAACGAAACGAAATTCTACTCAAGAAGAAATTAAGAGCAGACTGAAGCCGGGGAATGCTTGCTATCATTTGGTGCAGAATCTTCTGTCTTCCAGCTTGCTATCCAAAAATACAAAGATTAATGTATACAGAATTATAATTTTACCTCTTGTCTTGTATGGGTGTGAAACGTGGTCTCTGACAGTGAGGGAGAAACAAAGGCTGAGGGCGTTCGCGAATAGAATGCTGAGGAGGATATTTGGCCCTAAGAGGGACGAAGTAACAGGGGAGTGGAGAAGGCTACGCAACGAGGAACTTAATGATCTGTACTCTTCACCAAATATATTCTGGGTGATCAAATCGAGAAGAATGAGACTGGCAGGTCATGTACTACGTATGGTGAAAGGAGAGGTACATACAGGATTGTGGTAGGGAGACCTGACGGAAGGAGACCACTTGGGAGACTCAGGCGTAGATGGGAGGATCATATTAAAATGGATCTTCAAGAAGTGGGATGGGGCATGGACTGGATTGAGCTGGCTCAGAATAGGGACAGGTGGCGGGCTCCTGTGAACGCGGTAATGAACTTTTGGATTCCATTAAGTTCGGGGAATTTCTTGACTAGCTGAGGACCGGTTACTCGTAGCTTCTCAAGAAGGACTCTGCTCCATGGAGTAAGTATCAGAAGCCCTATATGACCACGTGAAGGCCTTCAACAAAAATGGGAAATTTGTCAGCGTAGGCACCATCTCCGTTATGGTTAAATCGTTTTCGTTTCACAGCCCAGTCGTACGTCTCGTGCGCAGGAATGGTTTTTTGGGTGCGTGGTGTCTTCAGACTTGCCATGGCTCACGCAGTTACACGCCATCCTTTCGTCAAGTAGGTTTAGATTCGGTCCCAGTCAGTCTACGTGAGAATTACGGTAGACAAAAACGTCACTTGGACAGGTTTCTCTTCAAGTACTTCGGTATTGCCCGGTCAGTTATCATTTTTACCTTAATACTACTCTTATTAGAAGGACAAGCAAGCGAAGGCTGAGATCATTCAAACAGCATTTTTTAGATATCCAGGGCATTGGACAGGAATGTACTTGGACAGTGTTTTTTCTCCAAAGGGCTAAACAGCCACATGTAGCGGCCCAGTTGCTGGCCGTTGCAAACACGGTAATGCGTTTTCAGACTTCACAAACGGTAGGGAATGTCTTGCTAAATGAGCAACTGTCAGTTTCTCGAGGATTTTTTCCAAGAAGCTTGTTTACTTATATCGTGAAATCAGTAGTACAGCTTTATTATTTCACTACAATATTGGATTAAAACCTGTTTCGTGTCACTCCTTGGACAGCTGCAAACTCCACATGTGCTACAGATGATAAGGCTGCCTCTCCTGGAAGGGTCACAGACACAGTCCTCCGCTCAGGGTTGGCAGAAACCGCAGTACACTCCGAAACAGAACTGCCGTGCCTCTCTGCACTAGGGAGGTTCAGTTCTCAACACTAACACTAATCAGTCATACTGTGCAGAACTGATACTGGAATCCGTTACGGAGAAAAATCTATCCTTTATACGACATATATATATAAATTCTTGAATTGTAAGATATTACATTATGACAGCGGTGAAAATGAAGAATGCTGTCTTCTGGGATATGATGCCGTGTAGTCCGGTACAAATTTACCTACATTTCGGGGAATCCTACTGCACACATCTTCATTGTATCCTCAAAACGAAGGCAGCAGGTTACTCTGAAGGGTCTTTAGCTCCTCGCTTGTTTAACGAAGAGATCACAAGTTTTTCTCATTTACTGAGCTTAGAATTAAGGGATGATTAGACGGTAATAAACAGGAAACAATGAGATAGGAATCGATCGTTACCCGGGACTTGCCTGGAGAGCTAAGGACAAACGCAGCGAGAATCAGTTACAGTAGCCTCTTTCCAGGTCCCAATTCGGACCACGAGTGCACTCACTCATTCACGAATTTCGGTCTGTTTGGTTTATGTTAAGCCCTCAATTATCTCATTATTTAGCTCTAATCTGCAGTGTCCAGACAGGCTCTTGGGCCCATAAGCACCTGGGGAAAAGCGGCCGGGGAGTGAAAACATTCAACTTCACCTAATACCAGAGTTAAGAAACTGTACTCTCCCACATGCCTTCATGGCTTGGTATTCAGTTAAACACAGAGACCTGTTTACCTTTACCCAGTATTAGGCCAATTACGTTTAGCCTATAGGTCCTGATATATTAAAATTAATAGTGTTACGGGGAGAGAAATGCCAGAGTACTCACTTATACAGTGCCACATCCATAACACTTCTGATACTGCCTGCTGCCAATAGTACCGTGTGAAGCTTCTTAATCAGCTGAACTTCGCTGCCACAAAAAAAAGTGAGAGACTACCACAAATTTCGACGCAACATGCGTCCATTTTTAACAAAAATTGAATATTTTTCGGCCTTACGCCTATTACGAAATCTGCTTTGGCTAATATACGTACGTCACAGACCGACAGCTCTCCATGGCTCAGATTATGACAATATATTGCCAGGGCTATGCAGCCACAAATCACACTACAAAAACAAACTGCACTCTTAAGCCCTTGAAACCTGAAATTAGAATAAATAATGTACAAAAATTTGGTCTTCACTTCTCAGAAAGTTGGTAAATGCAATAGAGACGTACGTCTCTATTGCATTTACCAACTATTTTTTTTTCTTTTGCTAAAGGGAAAAAAGGCCACTCATTCCTCACCTCGGCACTAGCTGGAAGTGAGTGGTCAACCTCATGCTCCGGCGTTTTACACTTGTGAAAGAGCCCCTGTTACCCACTAAACAGGAGAGTGGGTGGGCCCCCGAGCCGATCTGGACGTTTCAGAGAACATAAAACTTTCTTGTCTCTTTCGGGAAACGAAACACAGTTCTTCGATTTTCCTGCCTGTAGCCCATTCGTTATACTGACTAAGCTATCTTGGTTTAAGCGGAAAAGAGAGAGGAATAAATAGTACCTACTTGCATGGAACAGAATCCTTCTTCAGAAGCTGACAGTCGGTCAAGTCAGTTTACTACTTCATTTCCGGAGCCAATGAAAAAATTTCTAAATCTCACACTCTAGTTAGCCAAGTAAAATTAAGAGGCAGACGTGAGACTTCCAAGTGATCTCCTTGAACTGCCCTTTTCCTACAGCTCGGAACCAATTTTGACCGTAGCTTTGGCACCCCTACTAAGCCCATCCGCCCAAGCAACATGATGCATGCCAGGCCTTTACTTGACACCCAAGTCGTGCGCCTCTCTTCTCAGACACATTTTGCCATTGTAAAGTGAGGCTGTCATAATGCAGAAGCGTGTCTCAGTGCCAGATTAATAGCTGATTTCATGGTAATGCACACCACCTCACGTAAATTTACTTTATCGTTACGTCCAAAAGAGCAAGTCGAAAAACATGGGATTTTCCGGGATCTATGAACATTGAGATTAGGGAATTCTACTCAATACGGAGACAGCAGTTCCATTTGCAACATGTGTACCGATCTATCAACCAAACTACACGGCGTCATATGTCAGAAGATCACATTCCTAATACTCACCGTTGTACAATCTATAATTTTTATAACCGTTTGTATAAGTTACATCCGAGTATAGGGAATCAGTTTAAGCCTTAACATGTTGTCTAGAAGGGAAAAAGAAAAAGAAAAAATCAGGACAGGAGCCTGCTGTACCGGGTTTCATCCTAATTATACGTAGTCCGGAGCCAGTACTCGGCTACGGACGGGAGGCACAAGGCGATATTTCGTAGTCAAGGCTTAATGTCACATTTGTCAGACTGCGCTATGGCATAACGCAGCAACACAGTAATGAACTTAGTTTGAGGACAAATGGTACAGGAAGAAAGTTATTAGGCGTTCGTAACTGCTGTGTTTGTCATATCTGTCCTACTGACCACCTCTTTTTTTAATTCGATGTTGTAGTATTTCGGTAAAAGTTACCGCGAAATTCCAGTCTTCAGCCACATCAATCTAGAGTAAGTCCAGTTTACTCAAGGTCACAAATACAAAAGCAGGTCATAAGTAAGCTTAACAGACTACGAAGAACGCCACTGGTAAATATGTGTCATGCATCCTGAGTGCATTCTGCAGTATTGATGATCCGCAGCGCACTGAATTGTGGACATTGGTTACAAGAAAATTTAAAGCATTTTTAAAAATGTAATTGCATGTATTTCGCCAGTTCCCGTATTTTCAGTGTCATAGTCGTGTCAAAAGAGCAACATGCGCTAATCGTGCAGAGGGAGTGGAATTGTTTAAAATTGGGAGATTTACAGAAGTAAAGATCTCCATGATGTAATATGAAAGGATGACAGTCCATCTTGAGAAGCTACTGAAGAAATTCCCACTTTGTGTAGAACCATTAAGTCCGTTAGCGCATAGACGCACAAATTTTCCAGAAACTACGGTTTCACCTCAAAATTCTACGCATTAGAAAGGTGACATGACTACTATTCCATACTGAGAAACCACAAATAGTATTAGGCGCTACCGTAAAAATTTTAGTCACCATGGTAACATGGCTCCAGGGATTTGTATGCACCTGCATTACCGCGTTCGTCAGAGCCCTGTCCTGAGTTACGTGAACTCTGACTGTCATATTATATTTATGTCAGTTCGTAACCGTGTTAACATTGTCCGCCCATGTGCATCCCAAGATCGCTACGTACGAATATTTCATTCCCATCACCGACAAAATACAGTCTTGTCAACTGACGCTCACGTGAAATGAAACGCTGCTGTGTCACACACACACCTAGGTATACTAAGCAGCCTCTTCCCTCCCGGTTTTCCGAGTGAAATCTTGTATGAAGTTCTTTCTTCCGCAGTACATGCTACATGTCTCGCCGAGCTCACTCTGTTTCAGGGAGATCACCTAACAATATTGTAATCTGACATCGAGGCCTGTGAAATGAATTCGACAGGTCAGACCAGTTAGGCTGAACGATGGAGCATGCAGATAATAATGCAGTAGCATATCTCCGGCGGGCACAAGGACGAGTATTTGAAAGCAGCCATGATCTGATGGCTGAAGGATAAACCAGTCCCACACAATACTGCATCTTTCTCTGTCTCGTGTTCCACGAAGGCATGAGACGAACTCACTACGTAGAAGCAGTGTGGGTTAACAACACTGTTGTGCCTGTGCGTTTATAGTTAATGTGCAAACAAGAAAGACGAATCATAATAACCCCCACTTTCTGCAAGAACAGTAAGAAAGCAAAATAAACAACAAGACGTTCGTAAAAAAGTCGTGCGGTTTAATGGATGGGGGATTTCAAATTATGTATTCTTGTGGCTGTAAAACAAAACAAATTACGTCCTTATATATAAATGTATAATTGCGAATGGCGGCAGTAGTACGCATGAGGTGGAGAACGCTCTCACTGGAACAGAGGGTTCGAATCTCTATTGGGGATGTTCTTGTATTTCCTTACACTTGCCTCCTACGCAAACTGCATTTCAACGTAGCTACTCTGTGAAAGCACCAATAAGACAACTAACTGACATGCAGCACTAGAGGCACGCGTACGAGATAAATAGGAACCTAAAAATAAAATCGAAAGCCAGTTGATTAGAGGAATACAGCAGACGATAAATACCAAAAACCTTACACACTCATTCCAAAGTAACACTATAAGGGACAGGATAAATTACCTTACATATCAGCAGAACTCCTTATTATAAAACACGAAAGCTCGGTTAAGGACTAAAAGATGCATCGTTCAGGTGCGCATCGAGACTTCCACCAATATTCAGCACTACAAGAACAATATAAAATAATGGTTAGGCTACTGGTCAGTTAACGTGTGCTATATGAATAGCTCTGGAAGAACTCCAACTGAAACCTGAGGAAGATCCTGGTGCTGAACCAAATGGTTCAAAACATGTCAGGCATAGTGTAAAAGACTACAACTAATGTATTGAGTGGTTGTTAGACAGTGAACACTGCCTATTTATTCATCAAGATAACGGGTAAGTGACCATAAAAATTCAAAGTGACTAAACGTAAAACAGGTGGTATACGTAGCTGCCATTTTTCTTTAAAGAAATGAAGCTTGACTAAACCACTCAGACTTGTTGGGATGTAGAAAGAGGTCTTGAACCCACGCATTCTCGTACTCAACGCCAGACGGTTAAAAGTTTCGGCCATTTTATCTCCAAGGTAAAACAGCCCAGTACTCATTTTATATGAGCCTGCAGGCACCGCAGAATAGGTCTGGACGTGATGTTGAGAAGTAAGTTTCTTGCTCCTGTCTGGAATCGAATTCCGATGTTCCAGTTCCTACGCAATAATTTTACATAATTATTCCAGCCTGATACATCATTTATACAGAGGTACTATAGTTGCAGCAATGTCGCAGCCTGCAGGCGTGTAGGCATTCACGAGTCTTAAAATACGAAACTGAAATGTTTCAGCACACAAAATTACATATCGCGTTCCCGTTCACACTCTCATTAAAATGACACAACGATTTGTCTTGAGAGTAGTTACAACAAGCTCGTCCACCACGAATAATAAGAATAAGATAAAGCTAATGAGTACCGTGCCTGCGCCACTGCTACAAGTAATGGCTGGCAGTTGCGTGTTTGAAACTTGGTCCCTCACCCGAAGGTAAGAATGCAGACTGAGGTTTAGTGGAACACAAAGTCCGATTGTACTGCACTGCTTCCATCCACTCGAATGTGCTTAAAACGAAGCTGGCTTTTATAAGGAAACAGAGATTACCTAACTTAATGGACGCAAAACGGTGGGTTTTACAATTCTAATTTTTTATCTGGTGACGGAAGCAGAGCCAGCTTCCGAAAAACCTTGCTTGTAATTAAAACGAAACGATGCGTTAGCTTAATAACAGATCTTCATCATCAACTTAAGAATTATATGGTGCCTGGGAAAGCTAAGCAAGGCGAAAAGCGTATAATAAGAAGCTTCATGTTTTGTACTCTTCGTCAGATATTATTAGGGTGATCAAATAAAAGGGAACGATACTGACGGGGCACGTAGCGAGTATAGGCGTGCTGTTACTTACACAGCACAATGAGGCAAAGGCCTCCCCCTAACATGCAATGCACTCACAAAGATGGAGTAGAGGTGTAGCTCTACTTATTCTTAACCTCGGCGCTAAATAGGGGTGGATGGTAAAAGCCACAACCCTCCGCAATACTCACGGGAAAAAGCCCCGATGTCCACTGTACAGGAGGTTGGGTGAGCCCCAGGGCCGCTCCTGGACGAGTGTGGAAAAGAGAAAACCTCATGCCTCCATCGGGTTCGAAACCCGAGCCGTCCAGTCCATAGCGCGTCGCTATGCCGAATAAGCTACACCGACCCCTAATATAACTTCAATGAATATCCTAAAGAGAACAGACCACTTGAGAATATATTATTAATACTGTCCGAAATAAGTATGTTTCGAGAAATGGAGTGGATTTTCGTGACTCAGAAAACGCCTTTGTAAAGCGTGGTTATTCACCTTCGTATTCCATAAGATGGGAGCCAATACAGCCCAATCGGTGCCTAGGCTACAGTCTGAACAACTGAGGAGACATGGTTCGATTTCCACCAGATGTAAAAAAATTATCTTCTCCAGACCGTCTATCCCGGCTCTAGCGGTACAACCAGCTTCCTATTCAATGAGCAACTGGAGCTCTTTCTTCGGGGTGTAAAGCGACCGGGTCATGAAGGTGACCACTCATCTCCATCTATTGCAGTCGTTAAAAGTGGGTGGTGCTATACCTCTGCTCCCACACGTGACTTCATGGCGCACAAAGGGACAAATTTGCCTGTAATTAATAAAATTGGAGCAATTTCGTAACTGGCTGAACAACTATTAGCTATTCAAGAAGAAATATGCTCTATGTAATTAGTCTGTTACTTGTTTCTATATCTTAAAACGGAAAACACAAGTGTTTCTATCGTGCAGGCAAAATTATTGAAAATTTAAAACAGATTAATATTGCTGCATGTATCACCTGTTTTGATGCTAAATGACTCTGCTCTTTTTACACAAAATACATTTTTTGCATGGTTCTCACAATAATCAGCGACTTTTCATTGTGTGCATATTCGGTTAGATCGTGATTTGGTGATCAGTGGGAGGGTTATCTGTTAAATTTATACCTCGAAGCCTCGGTATGCTGCCTACAATGTTCAGCTGTGCAGTACGTTTCTATCCGTTTGTTGCATTCTTTAAGTCATTAATAACAACGTACATGGAAAGATTAGCAACAGTAAACCATAAAAGCGGGGAAAATATCGCAAGAGTAGCTGTGAGTGAAAGGTATAAATTTCTGTCTGTGTCCTTTTGTATTTGACGGCCAAAATACTCAGCCACCTACTGCCGAAATTGGCCATGTTGGAACTGAAAGAAATGTCTCCATTGTCTACGTTCAATTGAAGAGCGTTACTTTTATTAAAGTTTACTTTTTACAATTGCCCATTGAAATTTCACTGGATTTTATAGTGGTTCAGACTCAGTATTCTTCCATTACTGATTTGGATTCATATGAATTTGTTTCTGTTTTTCCGTTACATGAATGGCGTAGGCCTCCTTTTGCTGTCACGCTAAAGAACCACATGAATATGGCAACAAACAGTGTGATGGACGACTAGCAGGCTGAGGCACTATATGATAGGCCGCAGCGTAAAAAGTATGAAGAAACTTCACACTGAAAATAATTCCTTCACTCTAATTTCATAATTAAACTATTTTATTGCAAGACCTAAATTACTCTTATGGTCAAATTTCACTACGTTGTTTTCACTGTGCATTTTTATTGAATTATTCGCTAAAAAAGTATCAACAATAACGCACAAGTTCTTACCCTATGTGACCCCAAATTCCTTAGACGGCCACCTTTACCCCTACGTGTTTCAGTGGCATGTATACCACCATCACCAGGGAGAGAGATTTCACACTTGGAGGCTGCGACGCCACTGGTGAGACACCGTCGTTTTTCACGCACACATAATCGGAGTCACTCCACAGGAACTGCTATCTATCGCGGTACGTATACAGCGCTAGATATCTTCCATAAAGAGGTACTACATGAACTGCATTCACGAGGATTAGTGGCGGGCTCTGGTGAGTACCGTAATGAAGTGGAGTTGTTGATGATTGACTGCTTCTTAGCGGTAAGAAGTCTGAAATGTTTATATTGTAATGTTGTGCCTAAGTCCAAGCACGATCCCGTGGATGCCTATGAAGGAGTTCACGTATAGCTCCACTTGCTTTAACCTTGACACTACATGGAATGTGGGTCGAATTCACATTCCATTTTTTTTATTCCCAGGAAAAGAAGATATGTGCCTGGATGTGCCGATTTACGAAGCAGGTGCTAGGTGGGGTGAGACCCAGACCCTGCCTTGACGCAGCAGATACAAATCTGGAGTGGACCCGGAGCCGGTCTGGACGGTGTGCAAAAGAGAGAAATCCCGTGCCCTGTCGCAAATCAAATTCGCATCACGCAGGCGGTAGTGTAGTTACTGTACCAGCCGAGATATCCTGACTCACATGGTACTTCAAGTAAATATAGTATACATGTTGAGATCACAGAACATACCAAAAGATGGCACTTGTGCTTTGGTATATTGACGACAGACTACTTATTCATGGTCAGGTTTGTGACGTTTGCGACGAACGGTCTTCTTGCAACACCATACCTGAATTGTAGACAAAAATTTTAAAACACATGGTGTGCTGATGACCTCATACGGCATGGTTTTACTATAAGCTGGTTCCAGTCAGAGTGCTTCATGTCTATTTGACACGTGCCGGTTTCAATAGGCCAGGACACCGACAATCCTGACTCAAAATTTTCATATTTCCCACAATTCCACCAATCAAATTTCGCATATATAGTGTGGGCTTTAAATTACTCCACGACAGTTTCATTAACAGTCCTTTCAGTTTATTATTCAGTACCTTTGAACGCCTGGTGTCTGAGTCAGTGAAAACATAGTGTAAGAAGCTACATAGCCCAAAAGGCTCCTTGAAAATCAGCAACTTCTTTAAATGTTTAGAGGAAACAAATAATCTTGAATAAACCTTTTCACTTTACCTAGACATACAGCAGATAATTCTAAAACTGGTCACTGAAGCATGCAAAACAGGAATCGGCTTTTAAGTTAAAATAAGTGAAAGTCCAAGCCAAACAAACTGAACTCTGGGAATAAATGGCTTGCGAATGACAGCAATGATGGAGCAAAGTCGCCTGTGTGTTTAATAATCAAAGCTGTTACGTCTCGTCTGCTCTGCAGTAAAGTAATATGTTTGTACGCTATGAAAAATAAAGTCTTCCATCTTCCTTTTCCTTTTGTAAATGAAAGACATCTGGAACCGTACAAGATCCCAGACCAGAAGGTCAGAAATTAACGACTAAATATGACCAGCTGGTGTTTTGCTGAACTGTGACCTTCAATCTTACTCCTTGAAAGTAGCCACATGCCCCGTATTCTTCATGTAGGCTATCAGCTGCTCGTCTCGAGACACGCGTAACGTGCCCCACACTGGGCTGCGTAGATATTGTCTATCAGCCGTTGCAACAGAAATGCGTGGCTTTTGTCACAATTCTCAAACCCAGACAACATAGGAAAGCATTGTAATCTTAACTTTTGAAGCACACAAAATTATGGACGCACTTTTGTGTCCAAGTTGCTTGATATCTGAAAGAAAGTTAAGAGGCTTCGCCCGCTTGTCCTTCTTATAAAAACTGTACTAAGACGATAAGTCTGGAGGAGTGGCGAACAGTACTGGAAGAGAGAACCCGAAGTACCCGGAGAAACACATGCCCCATTACACATTCTGTTACAAATATCACAAGAACGGTTCCTGCGTCGAAACCGGGCTTCCGAGAGGTCAGCGACTAACAGCCTCAGTCATGGCACGCCCTTCAAATGTGGGCTGAATATCAATTATATTTCAGGATTCAGCTCTGTCTTCGCCGAGGACAGTCCGTCTCCATTATAAGAAACGATCGCGGATAGTGCAGCCTGTACCTATAGCGACTAAGCTACGGGCTGGACGGTACAAGTTTCAATGTCGGCAAAAGCAAGAGATTCTTCTCTTCTTCAAAACGCCCTGAAGCTGGCCACGCACCTCAATCCGAGGTTAAGAACGTTTGAAGCTATAGTTCTGCTACCCCTGTATGCGTTCATGGCGTGGACAGGGACAGCTTTAACCGGTTAACGATATTTAGAATAATACTCCCTTCTTATCTTGAGAATCCTAGAAACAAGTAAATACACTGTGTGGACAAAATGTCGGGTGTCGTGCTCGAGGCGGCCGTGTTTCAGGCGGACAAGCTAAAATCGTAATCCAGGCGGACACAGCCTGTCTCAGGCGGACAGTAAACCGTTTTTATCTGGCACAGGAATGAGATAAGGATATTGAAGTTATGCCAGTTACACAAGTCCATTATCTGCAAACCTCCCTCGCCCTTTTTTTTTCATGCTTGGGACTAGTCAATGTCTTTACAACATTATGCGGACAAAAAGCCTTAGTCAGCCAGCCAGTCAGTCAGTCAGTCAGCCAGTCAGTCAGTCAGTCAGTCATGTGATATTTTTATTATTTAATATTTATATGCAATAACTACAGGCAATAAGTCTTCTTCACACAATGTGGCACTAACACATTTTTCTGTCTATTATCTATAATTATTCACATACACAATTACTGCACACTATAAGTCTTTTCCTGTTCCAAGTGTAACAGTCCGAAATTCATTTCGGGGCTTATTAATGTGTGTAAAGAGCACATCTGTCCATGGGAGGTGAAGGATAAATCTTATTCAAGCAAGGATGTGAGGAAAAAGCAAAAAGCGTAATTCGTCAGCTACAAAGAATTCGATTCGGTCTAAGGTTAATAATTTACGAAGTGCTTTCCGCAAGGAACTGAGAAAGTTACGGAATGAAAAAGACGTGCGTCTGCAGATGACGCCTACGCACCTAAATTATGTTACTACGATTCACTGTTGTGTACTGCAGACGAAGAGTAACCCCAGTAAGGAGTTTCAATGATACAGGTATAGTAGGCTCCGATGCGCAAGCTAAGGCAGAAAGTGAGGTAAAAAAAACAGTAGTTGCATTTTTATCCAACATTATTTACAAACTGCACATTATTTACGTAAAGGATTATTGATAAATTTGTTGAATACGTCTCGTAATGAAACAGTAAATTGCTGTCCCTATCCTGAGCGAGGTCACTCCAGTCCATAACGTCTCAACCCACTTCCTGAAGATTCATTGATATACTACCCTGACATCTGTGCCTGCGTCTTCCAAGTGGTCTCCTTCCTTCAGGTCTCCCACCAAAACCCTATGTACACCTCTCCTCTCCCCATACGTACTAATGTCCCGCCCACCTCATTCCTGTCGATTTGATCACCCGAATAATATTTGGTGATGAGTACAGAGCATTAAGTTCGTCTTTGTGCAGTCTACTCCACTCCCCTGTCACCTCGTCCCTCTTAGGCCCGAATATCCTCCTCAACACCCTCTTCTCGAACACCCTCAGCCTTTGTTCCTCCCTCAGTGTGAGAGACCAAGTTTCACACCCATACAAAAGAACAGGTAAAATTATAGTTCTGTGTACCTTAATCTTTATATTCTTGGACAGCAAACTGGAAGACAAAGGATTCTGCACTGAAAGATAGCAGGCATTCTCCGACTTCATTCTGCTTTTAATTTCTTCGTGAATGGAATTTCGATCCGTTAGGATTGTTCCCAAATAGCTGAACTGTGTCATCCTTTCAAAGGATGTATTATATTTCTTTACGATGTGATTTTGTCGTGCATTCTGCTCTCGAAAAAAGTATACAGGTCTGCAGGTATTTATTGTATTCTTTCTTATCCTCTTCTTTAAAAAAAAACATGTCCGCCTGATCCACGGCCCCTACAGCCACGTAAACGTATCATCTTCCTTATCACAAAACTCTGCCTCGAGCACGACGTGGCCGCCTCGAGCACTGTCGGCCTCAGGCACGGCCGCTACAAGCACGGAAAAAAATGTCGAATTTGTAAGAGGAATGCAGTAGTTACATATATAGATATTAGTGTTCTTTAAAGGGTTGCATTTTACCAAGACTTTCATAATCACAGACTAAACTTACGATGGCCGTCTTCCGGTACGTGTTGTATGTACATAAGTACTGAGGAAACGGACGGACTTGATGCTTCCATTTCTATGCATAAATGAAAACTGCCGTGGAATAATCACTCTCCTACCCCGAAGATGTAAGCAACAAGTCCCTCAGAAACTTTGGTTCGAAACGACACGCCGTGACGACGCAGAATGTTGCATACTTCATATTCACTGGTATGAGAACCTCATATCTGGTTAAGGATTAAGCTGTTTTACGTCTTATGGCCTCAAACTAATAATTACGAATTAATTTTAAACATGCTACTGGGGCCTTAGTTTATTTGACAAAGCTTTTTGTCACTTCCCACCGCTATTCTGCCGGGCGTGTAAGCCATCGTCTCTGTGGGCTGCAGGGTACATCAATACGATAAGCCAACCAAGAGGAGTGAGGATATTTTTCAGGCAGAATAATGACCTTTTATAAAGTGTAAAGTTGAGAAGGTTTAAAATTTTTCTAATGTTAAAAGTGTGTAAATTATAACTGCAGAAGTGTTAAAATAGGTTCTCCATTGTTTTCATGGGTATCCCAGTCCTATCCTATCATATGAATGGGATATTCGCATTCTTCCGAAATATTTCAACAACTTTATTTGATATTATTACATCACATATTAATCACATGCATACAGCTCAACTTCGAATTAAGGAAAAGACACCGAACGTCTCACTGATGTGTATTTAAGATGACAATATATGTTAATTTGAATTGAAGACTTAATTATGTCTTCTCTAATATGACGTGTTGTAGCCTTGTACAGGTGTACCAACATTTCGGAGGAACCTGCTGCCTCCGTTTTCAGCCTTCGTGTACTAAACTGTAAGTTTGATCATCTCAGAACTCTTAAACTTGATACGGCCCTAAGGACTTCGAATTACACAAAATTATACTACAGTACATCAAGATTCATTTCTTCTGGGATATGACGCCCTGTCGACTGGCAGTTGTCGATTTTCGGAGGGGCTCCTCCGAAATGTAACTATTTACTGACGTAGCATCGTATGCCAGAGGAGTTGCGCCTTTATCAGCACTGCTATGAAAGTGGACGAAAATGAAATCACGCTGTTAGGTTTGTTAATGTTAAAATTGTTAAGTGTCATATAAATCATGTCTTTGTTCAACCAGTTGCATAAAGCCTCTACGTTCAAATTTCACCGCAGTGTTCAGTTTTCCATCTCTTTTTGGTATCACCACTGTTTCGTTTGCCTGTAGGTTTATCTCTGTCTCGCCTATGTCTTACACTACATTCGGATAGCTTCATCACATAAATAATGTTCCAGAATTTAGTTCGTATCCCAACGGTAATCGAACTACTTTTGAGTAAGGGTCTAGCAGAAGCCGCCAGTAGACACGACAAAGTGCTGTGAGACAGCGGCGATGTCTGTTGCTGACGTCGGCGAGATAAAAGAATCCAGCGCCAGACTGGCTCGCCGTTGCGTATCAAATACGCCTGTTTCTCCGCATTACATCCTCATCATCCCATCGCACTCAGGACAGCCCATATGCCCGTAACTTGGGCAGTCTCTCATCTTCTCCTTACGGAAGTCTGTATTGAATCATAGGCCAGTCCGTGTGTGATGGTATGTTGATGTGGACTGCATTCAGGCGGCTCGGCCTGCAGTCCAGTGGAAGAAGGCTTTTGTGCAGGTGCACGGTAATGAACCGTAAGGTTCCTTGAAACACGAAAACTTCTAACTAGACGAGCGCCTCTTAGCTTCTCAAGAAATGTGGCGCCTCGTAGAGTTTATAGTAACAGATCTATGAACAACTAACAGAGTAGTTGCTACAAATATATTGAAACAGATTGCGCAATCCAAAATTTTCATTTGATATAGGGATACTGCTACTGACACGTTTCGTGACAGAAAAGATGGCGCATCGCCCTGGAGGTAGACCGAGTTTATGAAAGGCTGAAAAGTGAGTGGCAAAGTCATACATAATACCTGCTTCTGAGAACGAATTCCTGTGTTAACCGGGAACCACATATTGTAAAAGTTAAAAGTAAAGTTTACGTTGTTCCCGTCGGTGCCATGAAGGCATACAGACTCAGTTAATATTGTACAGACAACACATAGCGTGTCCGTTACAAAGAAATACCCGCTCATGCTCTTTAGGAAAATAATCGCTGTTTATTTTTAAAATCATATGGACCACTCTATGGGTAAAATGCAGATTTTCTGCCTGTTAATGCAGGCAGCGCATGTGGTGGCTATTGTGATTTAAAGGTTAAACAGGGAGAAATAATTCATTTGTTCTGTTAATCCAAATCACCTAAATTTAACACAATTATCTATTGAAGTATGGGTAGTGTTTAAGTGGCCTTGAAAATAATTATGTTACAAAACAAAGTCATATAGAATGAAAACATAAATTCCTACGATTTCTACAACAAAGAATACATTAAGTTAGCGAGAAGCAACAAAATGGATGACTGTCCGGCGTGATACCGCATTCTTGGGGCTAGGACGTGCTCGTAATATGACGGTGAAAAGACAAACAGACGGGGCAAACAGAAGCGCTGCTTATGACTGGCCCCTTTTCGCTGTCAGCGTGTGCCACAAATTGCAGGACATGCAAATGTTCTGGTGTTTATAGGCTTTTAAACCCCTTACCTTACTGGTTTATAATACGCACTAAGTGCTTAACATTAAAATTCTGCATTTTGCCCACACAGTGCATTTGTATATTTCATGTGAGTCTCACATTAAACAGCGATTCTTTTTCTCTAAAGAGCATTTGCCGGTTTTCTTTGTAACAACGGCGCAGTGTGTTATATGTGAGGTGAGAAGTGAGTTAAAATCTCATTTATGTGAATGTGGAGCACACATTTAATATAACATCGTACCACAGAATAAAGTTATATCACAAAATTGTGTACGTTTACCTTATTTTTGTGCAACCCATAGGCCTACGAGTAACATCTGAAGCAACTAAGCAACCGTCACGACCTTAGTGTTCGTATTATGTTACCAGAACTATCAATAACAACATCCACTCTTCGTACATATGAGGTAGGAGCAACTCTAGCGCTGCTCAGTGCTGAAAGTTAATTAACCCTTTAAAGAAGAAATGTGTCTCTTTTATATAAGGACTCAGCATGTACCGCGCTGTGAACACACTCCGTCTCTGTTACAAAAACAAATCAGTTAGTGCTGTATAGGGAAATAATCGCTGTTTGTTCTGAAATCCACACACAACACATAAACGCAATGTGAGCACCATGTAGAATTATTGGATGTTAAGCTGGGTGGTAGTAAAGTTACCGCTAGGCTTTAAAAGGTTAATGTCGCTGTATTAGCTGCAATAGTTGCGGAGCGTCTCATGGCAATACACGAAGTAAGGAATTGTACAGCTGTTCCTGTATATAGTTCAATACGGTTACATGGATTGGGAGGGGAGGTATAGCTCCACGCATTGTAAGCATTAGCTGCATGCACCTGCCATTAAACCTCAGGTACATCATTGATAGGAGGCTGCGTGGAACCACAGGTTGTGGAAAAGAGATCTCTGCCACAACTTGAAATAGGGAGCCGGACGTTCAGACCAGAGACAAGGCATTATACGTAAGTATAATGGCTACCCCGGGTCCACTACACAAAAGTTCCGTTAAAATAACAAAGAGGCGTCAGCAGACTGACAAGAATCAGCTTCTTGCATACGAATGCTAGACGTGTTATTTTGAAACGACAGCGGACTGTGATGTGGAAAACGAGAGCTGCTCACATGTAGATAAAATGAAAGTGCAGCACTACCGTGCAGATGCGCACTTCGCAGCCTGAACACAAAGGCGGTTCTTTTCTTTCTTGCTTCGCCCCGATTTACACGGAGCATGCTTTCTTTGGATGGTCCCCTGGTTTCGTCTGCTTGTTCTTTTAAATTACCTGTCGGCTTTTCGGGCAGAATCAGATAGGCTTATCATGTCTGGGTTGCTTCACGCCACGCAGCTGATAAGCTGGGACTTCGCAAGAAATGTAATGTGACAGAGGTTCAGCAGGTGTGTTGAAAAGCACAGCGTTCATGTCGTGTCTCTCATCATAGACACACCGAATGCATGCAGCATAAACGAATGCATCCTTCCGCTTTTAATTTCAGGTGCACAGGCGGAGATATAGCATAGATGAGAGCGACGAGAAATGCAGAGGCCAAAGTTTTGGTTGGTACAGGTGAGAGACCGCTTGCTGCACCTAAGCGTAGATAGGAGGAGAGTTCTAACTTTACTGCCGACTTTAAAGAAGTATTGTGCCATGACGAGGAGTGCATCAGCTAGCTTAGAACAGGATCCAGTGGACATGGAATGAACCGCTGGGTCCCATGTAAGACGGGGAATTTGTCGACCATCTTGATGGCTCTTAGCTTGTCAAAAAGGACCATGTCCAATGGAGTTAGTTAAAAATCACTGAATGAAACTGACATTTGAAGTTCTTAAGGTGGTGACAGGACGAGTAACATGTCGGGTTTGACGCCGTTTAGTCTGGTAAATAATTTAACAGATTTTGCGAAAACGTGCTGCCTCCATCTTCAGGTCAGAACAGTTCCCTATGCTGAAAATGGAGGCAAAACGTTCTTCCGAAACGTCGATAAATTTCTACGAGTTTATGCTACGTCATATCTCGGAAGATGGTGACCTTGGAATACAGCATTGCTTAGGGCTGTATACAAGAGCTAGCACTCACTAGCCTTGTGAAATGTCTGTGTTAAGGCGGACTTTACTGCTGCCTTTTCTGTTGGCTGTTCACATCCCCTCAAGACGGTCTTCAGGTTAAACGGCAGGTAATAAGGCCAGCAGCACTAACGGCCCAGACGCTTCAGAATTCATTTGAACTTAATGAAGTCCCTGGGTGGATAGCTGTGACGTTCCATGAAGAATGGACCTCCTTGTCCAAGACAGCTGTAATTAATGAGGTTCCAAACCAGACATACTGTAGCCGCTCAATGTTGCACGATTTTCCGCTGATCATGTCGCCGTTCCTTTCTCGTTCCAAAGAACCTGTCCAAGCCCGAGAGGCTCTTGGTATATTTTGTAACATGTTAAGTATTTACGGTAATGTATTATTAACCCCTCGTCCAACCCCCAAGCTGGAGAATGGAGGAGACTGCATAATGAAGAGCTTTATGGTCTTTAGACCTCAACAAATATTATTGGGGTGATCAGAGGAAGAATAGTGAGATAGAACGGCGTGTGGCAGGAAGGGGAGAGAGAAGAGGTGCATGCAGGGTTTCGGTGGGAAAGCCTGAGGGAAGAGACAGCTTGGAAGACGTACGCTTATCTGGGGTAATAATATTAAAATGAATCTTTCAGAAATGGGATTGGGGATGTGGACTGGATTGATCTGGCTCAGGATAGGAACGAGTGGTAGGTTCCTGTGAATATGGTGGTAAACATTCCGGTTCCATAAATTCCGGGAGTTTCATAACTAACTGAGGAGCTGTTGGATTTTCAGTAAGGACTCTGCTCCATGGCGTTACTTATTTACTAACTTAGTCAATCACTCAGTCACGTTATCATGTCGATATGAAACTGGTGTTCGATGAAAACATGAGACGCGTGCTCAGAAGCACTTACAGTTAAGAGTTCGTGCCCCTTGTGAGACGAGGGTTTTGAAAACCGCGGTCGTATAAAATTTGACGCCGTGTAGTGACCAGACTACACGGTGTTACAACTCGAAATTCCTTGATCTTCTTATTTATCCCCACGAAAATCTGAAATTATCTAACATGGTTTCTTATTCTGTTACTATTATAGTGTGTAATATTACGATCTATTATTATTATTATTATTATTATTACTATCTCCTTTATGCAGGGTATTCATACTTATATACCTGAAACAAACCATGTTTCTAGGGTATACAGCGTCGCAGCTATTCTGCGCTTACTGCTAATGGTGCATACAACGCTGTCTTCAATATTAAACTCTTTTGTGCTTCTACATTAGCACTTTCCGCAGTGTGTGTGCTGTGCCCAATATAGCTGTTTTCTGCACTTCCTTGATATCGTGCTTTCCTGGTAAGCCGCTCAAGTATTTTCTGAAGGATTTTGAAATGGTTCCAGTTGCCACTATTATTACTGGCGTCGCCTTTGTTTTTACATTCATTCCACATGCGCTGTATTTCTATTATAAGGTGTAATTTTTATTCTTTGCTGCTAATACTACTTACTGTTTTATTTTATTACGTAATACTGGCTTAAGTAGCGAATAATTTCTCTGCTTTTTGGAATCTGAAAGTTCATTAATCACCCTGTTCACAAAAGTCCAACACGTGACCCTGTCCTGGGCAAACAGAACCGTGACCCAAACTTCACGCTGTATTTCATCAATATCTGTTTTTAGCTTACATTCCAAGTAATGTCTTCCCTTAAGGATTTTCTACCAAAGCTTTGTGTATATTTACAATTTTTCCCCTACAACATTCCCTTCATCCTCTTTATCACTTTAATACTATTTTGGTTAAGTGTGCATGTAACGAAGCTTCTCATTACATAGTCAAATATTTCCAACAAATTTGGCTGCAGTGTCATCAACAGTATTGGCATTGTGTTGTAGCCGAATATCCCGGTTCAAATCCTAGGCAAGCCTCCCTTTCGCGTTTGTGTGTGTGTGTGTGTGTGTGTGTGAACATAGAGGTATCATAAATTTGAGTCTGACAGAACTGAAGGCTCGGGTGTTAAGTGCAACTACGTCTTCATCATAAATTTATGCAACCCAGGAACTTCTCAAGGTCCACTTAATTCTTTTCAAAATTGTGAGTCATTTTGTTCGCTCCGCAGAATGATGCCATTTGGACTGCGCGTTTGGAATGACCCAGAACTCAGTTGTGACAATTTTAATTGACCCTACTTTTAAGGTACGTGACTTTATCAGCAGTACTCGCTGAGTGCATTTTATTTCCCAGGATTTTGAAATTAAATTTAGCCAGTAACGATTAATAAATGTCCTCTAAGAAAAAGATTGGAGGAAAGGACGTCTTCTCTTTGCCTGACCAATCAAAAATTTGAAGGCAAGTTCGTCAGAAATGTTACTTCTACAACATGAGCTACTGACATGACGGAAGGCATTTCTAGTCAGTCGACGTAGGCAAGAACTGAGGAGAGTTAAAATTCTTGCATTACAGAGGCGGTTATTTTTAGGATCATTACCGAGGACAGTCATAAAAATGCGTCTCACACGCAACGGAAGGCACAGGCATACACATACACGTACATACCAACTTAACATAGTTACCAGCTGTCTTCTACGCGGAAATACAGGCATTGTGGCGTTGTACCGCACTATCACCACCGTGTGCGTGTTGGATTGCCTACTTGAGGAACTTCGATTAATTCCAGTAATAATTTGTTACTGACCAATTAAGCTTAGTCCTTTAAAAAACGCCTGTTCTTTTTAATACCTTGATGAAGGAATTTGTGCTTCCATTATTTGATCTAAGCCGTGCACCCGACCTCTCACCCACTCGACTTACCATACTTAATTAAATTCGCGCCTAGCCTGAACAGCTGTAAATCGAGAAGGACGGTAGAAATTTCGTCGATCAGCGGTTACGCTCGAATGGTGGCTCACTGTGGACGGTGACAGTGAAGGGTGTAAGGGAAACAACGGCAAGAACAAGAAGATCATGCTCAAACTGAAGATCAGAGGCATGCTAAGCGGATTCTACGGCATAGCAATGTGTCCCACCTGCGGCTTCATCACGATCCACTCTACATATACGTAGTACTGGACCTGGCGTGTGCTATCAATCGTTCGGTTCTCCGTGTTGAATTTGTTTCAGTTGAAACTGAAGTAAATTTCCATTCTTTTTTAGAGTTTATGTTAAAGCTTTAAGAGTATGTCAAAGGAATGTGAGAAGAAATTAGAAATTAAACTCTTTCCACACTTGGTAGGATGCATTCTCGATAACTGTTAATATACCCTTGTAAAATTGCCTGCAGAGCCAAGCGGTCGTCTCTGCACTGCCGTATACATCATCAAGCACAACCAAGCATTAGTTTCTTATTCAGGGATTCGAAGGATCTGAGCCCTTCTTCAGAACTGAAGCGAAGTGTCTACCTCGGTTGACTATCACAGTTAAGCCTCAACATAATTTTAATGATAACAACAAATTAAGGTACCACCTCACAGAAAACGGCGTGTGTCCGTTACTAAAATAATCAGCGCAGGTCCATAAATGTATTCGTCCTTCATGTTCGTAAAAACTTACCCAATGACATGTAACGTTCTTACGGATGTTACAGTCAAGTATCTTATTTGCTAGATGTAAGACCGTCTAGGTTGATATTTACCGACATTCGGATGAAAGTGTTTCCTCCACTTGATGGTAGAAATGTAAGCCGCGCGGGAAATATCGAAGTCAAAAGTCACTCACTCTCGATTGTCGGTGTGTCAGACCGTCCTTCTTTCTGTCGACTCGTTCCCGGTCACATGTCTAGACGAAAGTCTGGGGTTTTGAAAGTGGCGTCTTACTGTCTTGGAGGGCCCGATCTGACAACAAAACGCATCTGGCCATTGTCAGAAGTCACAATCTGTCAGTTTTACATATTTACATATTTTCAGTTTTAGTTGTGTGCATGTACAAATTAATACAGTGTTTGAACATTTTGAAGGATATACATTACATACAGGACTTCTATTAGCCAAAGTCATGTACGGCAGCAGATCATGCCTTACCTTACTTAGCTTTTGCAATAACGGCAACTTAGCTGAACTATCGTATGCTTGCCAGCCGCCAAGTTTAAGGCTCTTATAGTTTCTGGGATGGGCTTCGCTTTGTCTAAAGTCTTAAATATTTTCATTCTCATGTTTTGTATGACGTCTGCTTGCACAAGTTTGTGACAAGGTATATACGTACGGAATTTTTAATGCGACATGCATATCGCGGAATGGCGTGCGCCAAGTAAAGTGGACCAACCGACCAACTATCCAAAAATCTAACTAAACGTTACAGTTATACAATTACATTCGTCTTTCAGCGTTTATTATTGTATAACGGCAATGTTATATTAGTCATAAGGTACGATCCAGTGTTATTACTTCCATTGGATGACTGAGGAGTCGTGGCTGTATTTTTGCAAAGAGCAAAAGATCGCCCACACCGGATCTGAGGCCCACAGAGCCTCCTATTTGGCGGGTACCGATGGATTTTCCTTCTGGAATAAATCGGCTGGGGCGTGAAGCTCTCCACACACTTCCATCTATTGCCGAGGTCAAGTGTGACTGGAGCTACATGTCCATTTCCCCATATGCTTCCATGGCGTGCACAGGGACAAATTTACCTGTCGTTTTGTTATGTTGCGAAGCTAAATCCTGCATCCTAAAGGGAGGAAATTTTATAACATAAGTGTAAGATTTGATGTCATCACAGCGGTGCTGATTGAAACTGTCATCTTCTTGCTGTATGCTCTGATCTACAGATACATATATACTAATTCAGGAGCGAGTAATCTTTAAAGCAAAGGTAGGCTGGAGATACATGCATAATGAGGAACTTCACAATTCTTGTCATTATCACCATTAACTTAGCAGGTATCTCCTTTACGATTTATGTAATAATCGACTAATGTGTATTATCTCCACTTTAAATGTCAGAAAAAATAGCATGCAAGTGAAGAAAACAAAACGGTTAAGAACTCCACCGCTTAAGTTTATTCTTTTTTACTTCGCTCAATACCACAATAATCCTTTCAAAAAAACAGCTTATTTTCAGAACTAGACACTGTTTCCTTGCTTTGGTGAATAAGAACAGATAACAAATTTGTAATCTGTTGAACCCACAGGTAATGTTGCCCGTTGGCTGCTGTATAATCTTATTACAATGCTCAGCCTGAAAAATTTTTTACTCCAGATTCGTCTTTCTATAAATTCTATCCGCATTACAGATAGGACGCCTGATAATGACTGACCAGTATACCGGGTCGAATCGAAACTTTCGATCTCGTGGGCTGCTGAAATGTAGGTGTATGCTGCCGTGTTTCAAATTCGTGCATGCATGTAATGTTTCCTATCCAGCAAACTGATTGGATCCTTTATCTTATGACGAATTATGCTCATGGTGCTCTCATACTCGTATGTGTATCCCATCAATTGAAATGTATTTTACAACTATATTATTTTATCATGACCGCCAAACTTCGGATGTGTAGGAAGCTTATAATCGAACACACGTTCACGAATTCTCCGGGGAAGGTGCATTCGTATTTGTCTCTTTTGTACATCTTCTTATTACGTTATGCTTCTCACTAACACCTCTCACTCCATCGCTTACTTTAACTGCGTAATACGCCACTAACTGCTGCACGCTTGGCACCTCATCTAGGGGCGCCCCTGCACCTACTCGTACGCTTGTTGATCGCCGTAAGAAAAGTCGAACATAATTTCGGAACTACGCGATGGCTAACAAGGATCGTTGAATCTAGTTTCGCCGTTCCCACTCCCTCGAGCTTATTTAACGGACACCACAAACAACGTAGAACAAAACAGTCAATTGAGATATGTGTGGAGCGCCACTGAACAAATGTCTGGGGGCGCACGCCCTGTTGCGCAAGCACTGGAAATTCGTAAGAAAAGTAAAGGGAAAGAAGTCGCCTGGCAGATCATGTAGAAGACAGGATAATACCGAAGTTAATGTAATATTTAAGAATGTATTTTTTACATCACAGAAAACTAGTTCAGGCTGTTTGCGAAAATAATCGCTGTTTAATGTGAAGAACACGCGAAATACATCAGTACAACCTGTCAGCTAGGTTAAGACTTTTTAATGTTAAAGCAGCTGGTGCATATATTTACCACTGTCCTTTAAAATGTTAATATGCATGTTAAGGATATACAGTGGGAGTATGTGGGCTGGATTCGTATGACCAATTTTGGTCTCCTGTGTACACGGTAATGAAAATTGGGGTTCAAAAAAAAATTCTTGACTAGCTGACAGCTTCTGCAAATTGACTCTGCTCTATGGTATTTCACTGTGTGTTAGTAAATGATAGACGCAGGTGAGAGTCTGCAGAAAGCAGTGGGAATAGGACTGTCCACGTGCGCGGCCACAGGATGTTTCTAGTAAATTACAACGCAGAGGTAATGGACAATGGAAACGCGGATTCTGCGCACTCTGTCAAGCAAGAGATTAACGTATTGGAAAGGATATGGAAGAAAGAATTTGTCGCTTACTCTCGGGTATTATCACGGCATTTTCCTGGACGGACCGGGGAAAAAAAACAAATGTATCAGTCGGTGGCCAGGCGCCAGTCACGTCGAGTTTCTGCCGAACAGAAGTCAGAAGCATTGCCTCTTGGGTCATCTTGTTGGCCAAGACTTTCTAAAATCATCTTTTAATGGTGGAGGGTTGGCAACCCACAAAAGCCTCCATCCCACTTCATTTCGGTTCTGTTTATATTTAACTCTTTCAAATGGTTCGTATAAGAGTGAAATATGAGATTCTCAAGACGCTGAATGTGAAGATAACTGGCCACTTAGTATGTGACGCCGTGTAGTTTCTTATATGCCTACAGACTTGTCACAGAAGCCTGATGCCCCCAGTATTAGAACATATGGTGGAGACAGCAGGTTTCTCTGCAGCGTACATACAAATAGTCGTTCTTGTACGTCCATTTGTTTTACGCCTTTAAGTTTCAACACCCCATGCAAACTTACACCATTCCTTAATCTCCGCTCTTACATTTTCGGTATAACGCCCTTTGCCTGGCTGGGCACTTCAACGCGGCCGGTAGAGCACAAATCTCACGGCGTAGAATAAAGTTGGGAGGCTGCGCGTTCGCCGCAAGCTATGCAGTCATCGTGCGCTCGCCGGTTAGCTCAGACCACGTGTCTTATTTGCATTTATTTAAGTCTTTTTTTTTCTGTCTACAAACGCCACGATTATACACCCAATCGAGAAAAAGAGCTGACACGACCATGAATAATCGCAGCAACAATCTTAACAGTGGTAATTTGTATGATCTGTGGGTAATAAAGTCACACTGTAGTAAAGCCTGTGAGAGTGAATTTGATTATTCGTGACAGAACATCTGTCACAGCGACGATAAGGAAAATCTTCCATCCGTGACATGCCTAGTAACCAGGAACTAGACTGAAACGAATAAAACTGTGACGACGACGAATGACATTTCCTACCGTAACCACCATCATACCTCCCTATATTAAAATGGCACGACCAAAACCCTGACCCAACCGCAGCAAGAATCTTAACGATGTGGCGGAGTTGCACAGGCTGAGACTGAATTCAGTCATCCGTAACGTCGATGTGCAACACGTACATACATGATAAATGAATGCAGCTTGTTTACAATTCCTTTTCAATGTAAGTAGGCGCAAATTATTATTAATTGCTTATTTCTACATTAATATCAGTATCTAAGATAATAATATAATAAATACATGTTCTTATGCCGAATTACAATAAGTACTGTTTTTTTCCCTGGGATAAAGCGGACGGGGCGTGGCGTTGACTACCCACCCGGCCTAGCGCCGTGGTTAAAGACAGAGGCTATACCTCTACTCCTCCTCTGGGACTTCGTGACCTGTTCTAGGGTGAAATTTACCTTTTACCTTTACATATACCGAATATGAACTGGCTGTCATTGGTATGATTGCCGCCAAGCCCCATTTATTCCATTATCTTTTATTTTTTTTACTGACGCCCGGTTTTCGGAAACCCAACTTGGGCGTAAATCAAGGGCTACGTGTACGTGTTAACGAGATTATACGGTATCACGTCTCAGAAAAGAGTTGTCTTCAAAAAACCATCCTTTTGGGACGAACCTTTTAATGTCAGAATAGAAGAGTTTAGATTTTGATGGTTGCTTAATAGTTCTGTACTCTTAAAAATGAACATCATTTTGTGGGTTATAACCGGCCTAAAGGTGTTTGCCTTTAGCAGTGAATTCCTATACTGTAACTTAAATAATGGCTTCAGATTCCAGAATTTTAAGCAAATAAAAGTAATATTCCTGTAATGTGTTCCATGTCCGTGCACTATATTATACAAAACACTAATCACCAACAAATGCACTAAGACAGTTTTATCATCAATTGTAACGCACTCGTACATGTTTCGACCCTGCTGGGTCATCTTCAGGGAGAACTTTTTGTTATCGTCCCGGTATGAGACCGGGACCGCAGAGAGTTCACGCCTCCAGTACACAGTACACAGTCAACAGCACATTCTCACTGAACTATAAAGTGCAACCTTAGTGTAACGATAACAAAAAGTTCTCCCTGAAGATGACCCAGCAGGGTCGAAACATGTAGGAGTGCGTTACAATTGATGATAAAACTCTCTTAGTGCATTTGTTGGTGATTAGTGTTTTTGTAATATTCCTGTGTTTAATTACGCATTAACCATGAAGAAGTGTGGGGGAGTGAAAGCATGGTTGCCACATTCTTAACCACGGCGCTAGATGGAGGTCAGTAGTAAGCTTCACGTACCGGCCACTTTACCCCTGGAGAACGTTTCCTCATTATCCATTTGATTAGAGCTGAATGGGACCTAGAACGGGTCTGAGCGCTAAGAAGAAAAGAATCGTGTTTCTCCACGGAGTAGACGCATGTATGGAGTGTAAGTGGGTCGAGATATGGAACACGCATAGCGAAAAGGGGATTACAACATTTTGGTAGGAAAGCCTGCAGGTACGAGGTTATTTTCAAGACCTAAGCGCAGATTGTACAACTGTAGTTGCATGAATGTTAAGCAAAGAAGATGTGATGATGTGGGCGGATTGTTGTGCCTCAGGATAGAGTTCAGTGGTGGAGGTCATATAAAAAGCACAGTGTGTTTTCAAGTTGCATAGAATATTGGCAATTCACTGAGCAGCGAAAGGACTATCACTAGGTCAACAACTCAGCTCCGTGGAATGCTAACTTTGTAACAGACTTCATAAATCTTTTATGTTGTCTGAATCTTGAAGCAAGGGTTTGTAATTTGTAAAAAAAGAATAATACGACGATGGTGCAGGGCTATAACTCACTGCATTTCGACTGTAATTAATCGATTATATTCTATTCAGTGATGTTTCACGGCGTCAGGATTCATAATTCATACGACTTGAACACTTGATAATAAAATGGATCTTAAGGAAGTGGGGTGGGAAGGTGTGAACTGGATTCATTTGGATTACGATGTAGTCAACACACTAAAAGGCAATTTTGAAAGAAAGAATAAACCTTCGTGTTCTACAAAAGGCGGATAATTTTTTGATGATTTCAGCTGCTATTAGCTTCTCAAGAACCACTCTGTTCCATGGGTTATTTAGCACTTAATAGGGACAGGTATTCAAAAGTTGTTCCCGGAACACTTCTAATGCTTCTGCAGTAGAAAGAATTTGGTTTCTTCCCTGTATCACAGAGCTAGTTCAACATGAGCTCTCTAGTACGTATTGTGGCACAACACAAAAGCACATGCACTTTCCATCGTCCCAACACTTGCACACAATCACCCTGGTAACAGGTTTTAGCCTTTATTGTTATCTACTTTCTTTCATTTCAGTTTTCTGGGTGCACTTTTGTTGTGCAACTTCTACTGAATAGGTGGGGGAAGAGAGATATCCTCCCTTGTCCCCTGCATACCTCAAACTCTATAGCAACCATCTTTTAAGTTTCTGGTTGGAAGATCCCATCTCATGTCGTGTCGTCTATCACTCCTTCTTATTTCGGTCTTCTTACTTATTTTCCCCCTAATCCTTTTCTTAAAATCATCACTGTATTATTTTTCTGCTTCCCAAGGCATATTTATCAGAAATGTACGGTTAACAAAAGAATACTCGACCTTGTCTTCACCTTCAGCTTGCTCCTTCTTTTTATTTGACATATTAAGGCTTCTATGGAAACGTGTCGCGACGCGATATCATGAAAATTGACGTGTATTATATTACATAGGGTCCCATACTCCGCAGAGCAAATATATGGAACTCCATTCTACCGTATTCTAAAGGAATTTCACTTCGTATACCAAATATAGTGAAACAAGTACCAATTCTTCGTCCGGGTTGTGGTTGCATTCCTTGTCATTGTCAATACATAACAGTTGTACCTAATTAATTAAAGCATTAAAAAAGTAAAGACAATGAAATGCAGACATCAGAATTGAGTCATGTAATTTAAGAACAGGTTTGAGGACAACACCCAAAAGAAATCTACCACAATAGCCTACTTGTACGGCGCATTGACAACCGTGACTACCGCACATATTGGCGACAGTACAGAACAATTTCACAGTATCTTATATTTTTCTTTATTAGATATACGGAAAACGGAAAAGTTACATGTTTACATACATATATTTCGCGCAACCGTCTTAGTTTGTTCATATTTTGACTGGCTACACTTCGCACTACCGGGATTTGATTGTCGGTCCCAGGAAGAGGAATATTTCTCTTTGCCACCGCTTCTAACACCTCTTGTCCCGATCAGCATTTTGTGTGTTCAGTAAATAAGGCTGTTCTCTCTGAGGTAAAGTGACAGGGGCGTAAAATTGTCCTTTCATCTTCATCCAGTCGGGTTGAAGGCTCTTTCTTAAGCCGTATGACGTAATATATTTTCGCAACCTCTGTAAGCAGTCGTTTGCAATTTAATACTTTTGAGCCAGAAAGTAATTGAAATTGCTCGTAAAAATTCATTTCCAACCTCACAGAAAACGCACTGCATAACCAATACAAAGACCAACTGGTTACTGCTATTTCATGTACGTTTTATTTATTCACAGTAAAACAACAATTTACACACACATATATTTTATGCAGGCCCATATATTTTATAGAGAAAGTTACAATTTTCGATTGCACGCGAACAGAAGGCTGCACTTGTCATTACACACGAAATATGGAGGGGTATTTACGTAAATGTAAGGTTCAGTTGTACCAGTAATAAAGGTGAATTGGAATAAACTAAAATGAAAAAAGTGTCTTATTTGAAATGTCGTGTTATAACTTGTGTGGTATAGAACTTTCTTATTTCTTGCTATGTCAGTTAATCACTCTTTATCCTGAAAGTATTGTGCAACACATAGATATCATGTGTGGGAAAAATGTAGGAATTAGAATATTAAAGCAAGTACCACTGCATTTTTAGAGCACCCCCCGCCCCGTCCTCCTCCCCCCTCTGTCACTGTCAGTAGGGTCAAGGAATCTTTCCATTTTCATACGTCTTAGAGGCCTTCATCCTGGAATGCATCTCCTTATACATGGAAGGCCAAAGAGACCTATAAAAAGCACCACGTATTTTAGAAACACATAAAAGGGCCATAAAAACATTACAGAGTTCAAGCATTGTAGATGGTGGGAGCTAGGAGAGAGATAAAGATGTGACGGACCGGGCAAACAAGTATAAAAGGAATGGAGAGTGACAGATATGGCAAGACAAGCTGGATTAAAAGACACAAAGGTGCAGGGTTATGGGGGGATATGAAATATGTTTCGGTGGGGAAAAAGAATTAAAAATGCTTTATGGGTTGCATTTAAATGTCTTTAGACAGGAATGGGTTTCAAGTTTATTACCACAGGCGGACTCATCTAAGCCCGAGTCCCTATTCCAACGCTCAACGTACATGTGCCAGCAGCGGCACATGTAGCATGCACAAGGTTAATGACAAAAGCATTTAACATTTTATCGGCCGGACAATCGGGGGTTCGCGGTTGGATTTTCGGCAGAGAAAGACATTTTTCTCCCATCTGAAAATCCAGACCGACTAAGGTGTCAACCAAGGCTCCTCTTCAGTGGGTACTGAGGCTGTTTCTTTGGTCTAAGGCAGCAGGGACGTGGAGCTAACCACTTAACTCCATACAGTGCCGAGATGAAAAATGAGAGGGATTGTAACACCACCCCTCCATGTACCTTCATGGTGTGGATATGCATGACTTTATATTGACCTCGAATTCTCAACGAATGCCACGTGCAAGACCTAGGTGTAGATGGTAGCATAATATTAAAATTAATTCTAAAGAAATACAATATGAAAATGCGATTGGATTAAGCTAGTTCAGGCTAGGATAAAACGGCGTATTGTTGTGAGCACGGTAGTGGACCTTTGAGTTCCATACGAGACTGGAATTGTATCGACTGGCACAGCCAACAGGACCTGCTCAAGGAATCATTACTTTGGAACTGTCCATATGCCTTTACATAAAATTGCTTCTAACGCTGACAAGTAGTAAATATACCTAACAGATATTACTGTGAAGGTACAAATTAGAAACTAAAGGTCATTCAGCTAGTCCAGAAATTTTCTACTTTTTGTGGAACCAGAGTATTTATCAACGTGTTTGCAACGTCCCTGGTTTGAATCACTTTAGTTCTGTCTGCATATTCATGCCACATACATTTAGGAAATATTTTAAAATTCTGCTCCCATCTTCGAATAGGTCTCCCAGGCGTGAACCAGTTTAATTCATCTACAGCCCCACACCACATAGAACGTACAAGAACCATTTCAATATTATCTTCCCACCTACGACCAAGTCTCCAACGTGATTATTCCCTTCAGGCGTGCCACAAAAAATCTAACTCATTTTTATCGCCATAGTGCGTGCTGCCAGCTCCGCCCATATTAACCTCATTGATTTCTGCGACCTCATAATGATTAGTGAAGAACGCGGCTCACTGGACCCCTCATGTTTTAATCTATCCTCCTGTCAGTTCATTTCCATTACGTAACAGAATTATCATCGGCAATTTCAATATAATTTTATAATAAATAGTATGCGACTATGCTGTTATCATTGATCGAGGAATCAGGGTTTTATTCCCGGCGGGGCCAAGAGAGTCCTATTCGCAGAGTGCAGACCCGCACTGTGGAACACCAAACCTCCTACCATATGGATACCGTGGGCTCCTTCCCAGGCAGCAAGGCTGCTGGACTGTGATGCCGACCACGTACATGCATCTAGCTGCTCTGATAAAAATGCACGGAACTATACTTCCATTCCGCCACAGATTGCTACGGCGGTACAACAAATAAATTTCTCCGTGTCCATGCCACGAAAGCTTCTTGTGGCAGAAGAAGTGTAGATTTACTCATTCTTAACCTCGGCGATAAAAGGAGGTAAGTGGCTGCTTTCGCCCCGGGAAAGAAGCCTGGTACTAATGAATAAGAGGCTTGTTTGGCCCCATAGCTGGGCTGGACGACTTGGAGAGGGGAAAAATCTCTTGCGTCTTGCGGATTTTTTTTGCAATGTATTTATTACTGATTTATAACTTCTACGCTCACTCCTCAACTCCATACAACCCACTGAGTACCACAAACTTACAAGAGTACATCCACGTGGTTCCCAAATTGCCACATCCGCTTACTATCGCGGAAAATTTTCCATCTAGTGCGACACAGGAAGTCAATGAAGTTAACTGTAGAAAACGTCATATGATGGCAAACCACATGCAGGCCAAAATGCAGACAGTCACACTGTGTTTCTGGCTGGGCCGCAGCTTGAAATCAGGACAAGGAACCCAAGAAATGGGGATGTAGCAAGAACCTATCCGCTGGATTTGTGCAAGCCGGAAGTGATTCCACTTCCAACTCGCAGTATTCTCGCCACATTTCTTTAGACAGTGAAGCAAGGTATCCGGAAAAACACGATTAGCACAAATGTCCGTTGCATTGAGGCCTATGTGTTGGAGGCGAAAATTGGTAGTTACGATCGTGGATGACAAGGCCGTGGCACATAACATAAAGTAGATCCGTCGCCTATAATCCCCTGTTGGATTCCAAACTCTCTTGGGCAGATAGGCAGGCAAAACGCTTGTGACAAAGACGTAGGTACGCCAACTGCCGTGGGATCACCGCTGAACTCGGAGGTTTAGAAAAATGAGGAACGAATATCCAAAATTCCAGCCGGCTTACAGTCACAGATCTGTGTGTCACGGATGAATGCCTGAAGTCGACACATGATTAAGAATATGGTAAGACATTTCGACACAATATCAAGCAGATTATGCCTTCTTCCTCCGACCTGCCAATTACAGTGGTCAAGGGAAATCAAAATGTTGTCCCATGCCCTATGTACCAGGATATGGCTGGATAAGTGACCGGGTCTTATCCACGAGAAGCGTAGAAACCTGAGCCATATGTCAGAGTTTTGACAGAAGATAGACATGCACAAACCGAATGCGTTTCTTAAGGCTCAGATCCCGGTTATATTAGTGGCGCACCGCAGTTTTAACCGGCCCAAACACAAACTCCTAAATGAGCTGACTGGACTCAGTCACCGTATTAACAAAACGGTTGCCGAGGATGGCGATATCCTGCTCACAGGAGATATTCATGACATCCTTGGATACACCCCGCGACAACAGTGGCCAAAGTGCTTGATTTCCTGCAGTTCATGCGGACACAATTTTCTTGTTCGTGGGGGGCAACAAGGTCCATTATCTTCCTCAAATCATCTTTATTCGTAACAAAAATGGTAATAGGCCTAGGCTACTGCCGACGTGGACGGCCTTCTCGACGGAATCCGAATGCTGTTGATACGCATGCCTTAAAAGAGCATAGCAAAGGATTCAGGGTTAGGGTGAAGAAGATCACAATCATCAGGCATCCTTGACATATATGGGACAGAATGGGCACTGGAAATCGTTAATTTGGGCTGAGGAAGAAGCCTTCCCGCAAAGTGATTGAATGGGAAGCACAAAAGGCTCGCCGTAGCCATAATTAAGCAAAAGTCGGAATTTAAGTTGAGGTATGCGCTGGGGTGAGTAAGTTACAAGTATTAGCAACAGGAAGGCTGTATCATGTTGCAGTCCCTTAGTGACAGCAACTCTTTCTTAGGTGTTTATACGCTGTTGCTAAACGGACTAAAAAGCACTGAGCTGGTAGGTTTGCGAGCGCGTGTGAGGCCGGACCGACGCGCAGTGTCGTTGCTAGTTATCTTTCGCGAAGACCAGACGGACAAATCCAGGGCTCGGTTGAAGAACCTAAGATGAGCTTGGTTTCTCTAATGTTCTTGTGGTGCATCCATTACTTTGTAAAATACAGTAAGACAGGTACTACAAAATTCAGTTTAAAGTGAAAGAAATGGGATGAGTTTAGAATCACAAGGACGATCCAGCCTTGGTTGCTGTTAGGCTCCCATAACTAGGTAAATTTCAGTGGTATAAGGGCAACTTTAATGTTGTTATTTATGTGTGCTGTAAACTAAAGTAAATGAGAATATGTGTATATATTTTTAAGAATAATGTAAGCAGTGTTCTGTCTGCAGTGCGCTGGGACGTAAGCTGTAGAAAGATGAGGATTTAATCCTCGCCCAAGCACCTCCGTGAAAAGCGTTTGTTGATACGGGAGTACAGGTAAATTCTGATTAGAATTTTGATGTGCTAATTCCTGTTGAATTCCTAAAATTCACGATAGTTTAACTTTTGGAAATTAAAATAACAACCAGAGTAATAGGTCTTTCGGGGAAACCTCTTTTAATATTACCTTCGCGAACGTAGTAAGAGCAGTGAGACATTGATTGTTTGGTGTCAGCGAACGGCACCGCCGTCCGCGGCACTAACAAATGGTAGGCACCGGTGTGATTAACCACTGTCCACTACAGTTGGTGGCCTGCAGGTTCGAGGCCGCCCCAGACACTACATAATCGTCGCAGCGGCCATACCTGGCCGGCCAATGGGCCACTACAATGGAAGGGCGGCGGTAGCGAATTAGCACCAGACTGCTCGACCAGATTAGCAGTCTGCGGTGGGGATACCACACCAGCGGGCCACTACACTGTCAAAAGGAGCCGAAAAATGTAAAGAAAGGGTAAGATACATAGAGTGCCACTCCTCAACTTCGCATAAGCGACGGCATTCCTTATGTCCGCCACTGCACTAAAGATGGTGCTCCCGGGCGTCCCGTAATGTTGACTGGGGTGCAGAATGTGCGGCAACGTAAACTACATGCGGTTCGCCAAGATCCGGCTAAGATCTTATAGTCCATATTTGATCGATTATCAGGTCTGATATCCCGTGGGACTGAGGCTACTGCCTCTTTCGACAGGCATAAGACCATGCCTTGTTTCTCAGCCTCCATTAATCTCCCTCCCGATACATCCCCTTCATTAGCTCAAGCATGTTGTCCTTGATGAGATCTCAGTATAATTATACTTTGTAAAATTCTAGGCAACTACCGTCCCCATCCGGAGATTTCTTGCAAGTCTCTTGCCGCACCGCATGGTGCAGATCCATTTCGGAAATGGGCACCTCTTAGCCCATCACGCATAGCTCCCGGCAAAGTCACGCACCGCCTGCACCATGTCGGTTAAACTCGCATACTGCCCCGGAACTCGGCCGTATGTGCGTGGCCGAAATTCCAAGAAAGTATGCAAAATATCAGCTTGTGCAGTTCGTAGGACACCATTGGTTTCACGGATGTGTTACGAGACTTCTCTGTCGCGTTTTATTCGTGCACACAAGTGTTTTAGCGTTGTTGGTCCTTCCCTGCTTGTATAAAGAAAGGCCGCATGTTTGATTTGGCACGATCCCATCATGTGGGACTGGGTATATGTCAGCGCCTCCACGCCTGTTGGAACTGCTCTCTCGTAGGCTGATCGTCAATGGCGAGCCGGTTGAGTTCCCAGGGTCCCCGCCTGAGTCGCAGACGAGGGATGTTCTCGTATAATGATACTTCTAGACACATCGCCAGATGGTAGGTAAACGCGGCACCGACGGTTTCCATGTCCACTTCGTGTCCTATTAGACAAGCCGATATGTATACCCGATTCAAGCAGGCCGCGCTGTGAAAGGAATAGTGGTTACACAACGTTTGCGCGGAGGCGTTCTTCCAAACAGTTATAAGTCCAAGCCGCCACACCGCCATGGCCAGCGCGCAGCTGTAACCCACTGTTCTTGTAGAGTCAGCACCGGAAATAAAATCTGCTCCCAGACTCAAAGCAGATGGGAGAGATCGCAACAAGTATAGCGTATCCACAGTGTAGAACTGTCCCCTTTCCCGCCTTTATGATGTGCCGGATGGCGCATATGTGTTGACAATGCCGAGATTCTGACAGTATGCTGCCATCCATGTCCCAGATACATGAATGCGTAATGCCCTACTTATCAAGGATTGTATCACCGACATTAGTACAAGCTATACGTGTAAAGTATGCTGTTCTATTGAAGTCCAAAGTTATGACCGCCCGCTGCAACAAGTACAAGTTCCTTGCTTATAACAAAATTAGGGAACATTCTTATCCGCGTTGGTTATGAGCACAAATTTTTTGTTCAGCATCGCCGTTTTATAAGTCCTCACCACAAGCTCATCAGCAGAAGTCCAAACTGGCCCTACTGTGACGCGTCGCGATCCTCCCTCCGAATTCAGTTGCTGGTCCTGTGATTTACATGGACCCTGGTGTGTTGGGTCTATTCGGACAGGTCGGCCTTACAAAAGAAAGAGTAGCTTAGGCGGGTACAGAGGTAATGCCGTCGTCCGTTGATGAGGGGGCCATCGCAGCATCGAAACCGCTACCTCTATTTCTTGAGAGGCCTTACTGTATTCCTACACTTGAATCCACAGATCTCAGGGTCCGAGCATTAACGGGGAAGGGCCATCATTACCTTCTGCCTCTGAAAAAGGTCCTGTTGTGTCCATGTCTAGAGGGAGTCAGACCAGATCCATAACATCCGTCAATCGAGCAGCAAAGGCGTCAGGCTTCCTGTGTACAATAGCCAGAACTGAAGTCTCGAGCTGGTACATCATATCCGCCGTGAGCTCCACACATTCCCCAAAGTAACCGTCTCACGGAGGGAACTTTCAGGCCTGCCTCGCCTACGGCGAGGTCTTTCACGAATGTCCACTAGCTGCGATGTCAGCCCACGACTGCGGCACTTTCCGCACTGCTGCGGCTCATATGCGCTGCCGCAAAGGACAGGCCTCGAGAAGATGGCCCGTCCGATTTCAGCCACAGCATGTTGGAGGCTAACCGTCGTAACAGATTGAAGCTCAGTAGCCGGCGATTGTAAGCTGCGATGTAACATGCTGCGTAAGAGTAACCATGGCAAGACGGACTCCATTAGCAACCGGATAATCGGTACATCAATGCCGACTTTTACTCTTGTCTTTCCCGCTCCGTCCGATCCCGGTGGCCGCGCGGTTTAAGGCGTGGGCCTGCGGCCGCTCGCTTGCTGGGATTACGGGTTCGAATCCCAAGGGGGCCTGGATGTCTGTCTCTTGTGAGTGTTGTGTGTTGTCAGATAGAGGTCTCTGCGTCGGGCTGATCACTCGTCCATAGGAATCCTAGGGTGTGTGGTGTGCCTGAGTGTGATCGTGAAGGATCGATAACGCGGAGGCCCTGGCCCACTAGGGGCTGTTGCGCCATGGAAAAGAAATTATCGCTCCGTCCCACAGCAGCTCATGAGGCATCCGGGGCGGCAAATTTGCAATATGCACTTTCCTCAGGCCGACCCAAGCGGCACTGATACGAACTCGTGAAATTTCGCAATTATTATGCTTTTACTCCGCCTGCCCTCGTCTTTGAAGCAAAATGTCATCCATACATGTTGCGTACTGAAATTTTATGTAGACCTGCTTCTTCGGCCTATCAACATATAGGCCTACCTTCAAACTTTCTTGCTCCACTAAAGACAGTTGGGCTTATATCCATTCAGTGGTTTCAGACACCAAGATATTGGGGCCTCTTATGTCAAACGAACGGGTAATCGTTGTATTCTGACGTTCGCCCGTCGTCAATACTTATACTTTCCTCCCACTATTAGAGGCGAAACAAAACCACACCACAAACCACGAAGGAAACTAAACCAGCACACTCAAACAAGCTATTCTGCTGTCACCGTAAATTCAGTACGCGCTGCACTCCACTTTCCGATACACTCAGCTATTCAAACGCAACTGGATTCGAAACGTAGCCTAGTGACTACACCAAAAGCGCTACGCTGGCTCCCGGCGTGGCACTTAATTAAGTGCAGGGACAGATTTACTTTTCTCTTCACACTCTCATTTGGATTCAGATTGTACGGGTACACAGCATGTAACGCGCAACAACTCCTGCTGCCGCAGCATTATATGTCACACACTCAATCGGCTAATAATTTATGAACTTATTAAGCATTCTTACCTGACATAGATTAACGCTACAGACGGCTGTTAAGTTGAATTTTGCCGAACTTATAGTGTGTACCTGCCCGTAGGTCAATTTGTTTGTCATTTCCCCCATAATATATATTCCTTGTTTTAAATATTTTGTGAGTTGCGCCGAGCATCGCCTCTCCTTTCATTATGCTTCACACATTTAGACCTGTGCCTTCAGAGGTCAATGCAGCAGTTGTTCCTGCACATATTTTTATTTCCAGTATACTTATTATAAATCACGGGTACGACGCAACCCGCGTGACAGTTTTAAGGCTGCTGCTGGTAAAATTTTGTCCTCGTTTGTATGTGGTTATTACGTGCAAAAGTGACCCATTTTTCTTGTGGTTCCATAGCGAGCATGTGTCCATATGTATATCGATGTCAATATCACGGTCTTCCGAGATGTGTCGCCGTGTAATTTGGTACGTCATTTCCAATATTTCGTAGGAAACTGCAACTTCCCTTTTCATGGCAGGAGACAGACCTGAAGATAAGAGCAGCAGGTGTCTCAGATATCTACTACACTACGTAGTTTAACATTTCAACAGACTTTTGTAATCTGCAAATTTGCCACTTCACAAAGTCCGCTGTCTATTACACATCAAATCAGGGAGGTAGAGATGTGCATGTCATGTAGCTCGCCTGGGACAGATGATACTGGTCCGAACACCTGAAGCTAAGTGACGAATTTGAAGACCTGTGTGTTGTTGGTGAGGGCATAATATTAAAGTAAATCTTAAAGACATTGTGTGTGAGGTATCGGACTGGACTTAGCTTTTTCAGTATGGGATCCAGTGGGGGGCCTGCATGCATACGGTAATAAACTTTCAGGGCTTATAAGCGACTAAACAGTTATTCAATGGCTAAGCAACTCTGGACCTGGCAGTATGTATTCAGCATCATATATGTACAGTCGATCGTAAAACGTCCAGAATGAATGTGACAGAAATATTGTATATCCGAAGGTGGAGTCAGCATCTCCAGAAGTTTGTACATGATCTTCATTCCTGTAAAATTAAGTGGCGTATAAGTGAAATGCATAAACGTTACCTTATATACGTACAAGTAAGACTAAATGAAGCTAAAATTAAGAAAAGTTATATTTCAAAAGAACCAGTGCACCGTGTAAAATTTTTAGGCGTGGGCGACAGTAGCACCAATGAATTTAACATAGTGAAATAGTGTGATACCATGGAAAGATTTTCAGCTTTTATTAAGGCAATAATCTGCATAATGTAAAGTAACAACGTGGCGGCCATGAAAGAATATTCTTTAGCTTTCGGTTTGATGGTGACAAGTAATGGACAATTGAAATGGGGCATGCAACATTTTCAACAGAAATAGACCATAAACATGACTCCACAATGTGTGTGTGTTTGTGTGTGTGTGTGTGTGTGTGTGTGTGTGTGTATGTGTGAAATATTGTTTGTAAGGCAGCAGTTTCACAAATAATTGTGGTAATATGAAACTCTGCGTTCATGTATGATGATGATGATGATGATAATGATAATGTGGGTATTTAAAGCCTGAAATAGATGCAGAATGAAAGTAGGCTGTAAGGTGTCTGCTAAGAACTTCTAGGCTTTGTTTCTGTTGTATAATTTTCAACCTTTTATTCTGTGAAGAATATACCTAAAATGAGTGATTCTCACAATTTTATCCCTTTTGAATCCTGCAGAGTCAACGCCTAATAACCATATTGCTTCTTTGTACCATGAACTTTGAGCATATTTGCAGGCAATACGATATCGTTAAGTAATCTGTGGAGGATCAGGTTAGATGAGGTTCAGAGACTCTTACTTGAGCTTTATTGGATGGCCTCTTATGCCACTTCTGTTCTAACGTCCACTGACTGAGATGGTGGTTTAAACTCCATAAAGGAAACTGTTAAATACAACGACGTTGCGACAGAAAGCTCTAAAAGTAAATTTAAGCACATAAATTTAGGACTGTACCGAAAAAGGAATAAATAATTAGGCTTGATTTTCGTTCTTAGTGAGCAATCTTGCAGGATCAAATACACGTGGTATGTTTCGCAAACAAATCATGGGTGAATAACTCTTCAACGAAAAGTCTGTTACCATATGTACCGCTTGTTTTATAGTTTGGTGAGAATGCGAGATTTTAGGTTCTCATAGCGGTGCAGTTGAGAATTCAGGCCTTGTTGTTCCTAGCGCTGTTCTGCTGGGTGAGTAGTCCCGGCGTTTGGAAGGAAAGTTTTGCATGTGTCTTCAAGGGTCAAGAATTCCATGAAGATGAAGGCACTACGTTCTTTCGAAACATTCGAAACCACTCCTTGAAGGACAGTGCGTTGTATCACAGAAGACCTGAATACTCATTAAGAGAGAAGTCTAAGTTCTCTTCCCACCCGGTTTGCTTATGGCGTTGCAGTCTGTACGATTATTGCCTACAAGGCATTAACTAGTTCGTCACTGTAATGGAAGCGTAGTATGTTTTCGGTGAGGTAGGAACTTAAAATTTAAATATTATATAAAGGAATTAAAGACTTCAAGGGACTAATAGCATTATAAAGACTAACTTAAGACTCAAAGCGCGGCAGCAGGCCGTAATTAACACACAAAGTGTCAGACTTTGTGACCACTAGCGATTAATTGCCAGTAAGTGCAACTTGGATTAAAAAACCTTTATATTATACTCTATTCTCTATTCATGCCAGTCCAATACAAGGTTAAGAATGCACGGAGACCATGCCCTACATACACTCTTACATACGGTTTCATTGCCTGATGCGTAGTTAAACACAGACAACTGTACTTTTACGTTACTATATTTTGAAGTGCCGTTAAGATTAGATGGCACACGCGCAGAAACCAGATTTCGTCTTTCGGCGAAACGGACGAGTCCATGTGACCGGGGGGGGGGGGACAGTTCAGTCAGCTACTGGCAGCCTAGGTGTGCGGGTCAGCTGGTAGCATTTGTCCTGTGCTGGAGAGGCTATGCTCCGCGGACTTTCGAGGCATGTTGGATACCCACTCTATTCTTCTACTGCCCCTTCATTTCCCCTCCCACGCGTCGTCGTATGCCATAGCATCTTAATCGCACTGTGCCAAACTTCGCTTAATATTTTGAAACATCTGGAGTTGAACTGAGGTCATTTAGCGAATATGAAGTACTTGTCTCAAGACCTAGAACTGTACACATAAATACGGATTTATTTGGTGATTTCTTAACCGAATGTCATGAACATATGAATGGTCGTGGTTTATGTCACCGCCAACACAACTAAATAGACCGCTGGAATTTAAAGCGGTGCCCATTTATAGAGTTGCAATAAAAACTTAATGGAAAGTTGTTTCCTGTTTAAAAACGTATGACTTTGGCCAAAAGCGCGCGGAATTATTAGGTGCTTTCGCATAAATAGCGAAACGCGCCTATTAGCTTCGTCATATATGCCCGTCTGTCCACTCTCCGTCCGTCTGTTTGTGTGTCTGTCAGCATGTATCAGCACGGCTCCAATTGGACGGATTTTCATGGAATTTGACGTTGGGGACTTTTACGAAAATATGTCGGGAAACTCCAATTTGCTTAAAATCGGACAAAAATATCCGGCACTTTACATGAAGAGCTACGCGTGTTCCATAATGTTGGCAGCGACATATGTTGCGCAGTAATACAGAGAACACATTGCTGTGCTTCCATGACAACGCTTTCATTATTTATTACATTTTCGACAGCTACATGTGTACGTCAACAACAAAAGAGAACGCATTCTTGCGTTTCCACGGTAGTAATTGTTACTCTAATGAGCTACAATGTTACGTTATACGTAAACTGATGTCATTGTTACTTAAAGTAACGATAATAATGTCAACCAGTGAGGACCGAGTTAGATGGATTTTGATTCCGGTCGGGGTATGAATATTTGCTCGCGTTACTCTGTTTTGTCCTGCGAAATGAGCAGCTCGTAGGGTACGTATTTCCTCTACCTAAGGAATAATGTAGTCTAGATTTAGAAGACTGCAAACCAAGACTCCGTTCGGGTTTATGCTAAGTGACTGACAATAACGACAGTAATGATAACAATAATAACATAGCCTTAGACCCCACGCGCATTGACAGCATTTGTAGTGCTGAAACGGTTGTTTGTGGTGGCACAGTAAACATGAGCTCGCTGTAACTAAAGAGTTTCTTGTGCCATCGTATCTGTGGCTTTTTTTAAGTAGGTAATGGACTTCACAGAACCAATGTATATGCTCTTCTTCTTAGTGTAAGGAAACTTCGACGCAAAAGGCGACCCTGGGTTCATCCAGTATTCAGTAACAGGCTTTTAAATGGGCAGTTTTATAAATCGTACGAGAATTTAACAAACTGGCGAGGAAAATTTTCAACTACTTTGGAATGAATATTGAAAGTTTTGACAAATTCTTAGTGCGTGATGCACGACTAATTACTTACACAAATACTCACCTACGGTTTTCTTCCACGCTAGGCAGAAAGAAAAATGTTTGGTCGAAGTATAATTTTACGCCCTTTATTCCTGTTCTCTCCTGCAGTATATTCTTCTGTGCCTTTAATTCCCTTTTGAATTATGTCCTAAGATTTTTCTATCTAGCCTGAAGATCCTTTCCTAAAACAGACAGAGAGATTACTATTACTCGTTGTCTTCGATTTAATTGTTTTATATTCATTTTCTAATTTACTTTGTTTGGGAATAAATAATTGTGCTGTTTAGGGTACCTCGCGACGGCTCACAGCTTTATTTACCCACATCTTGAATACCCCCTTTGTGCTGCTATACGTGACATTGTCAGAGATACCTGTGACGCCACATGGGAATGTCAAACAGGCTAATGTGTCAGCCAGAGAAGAAAATTACTGAATGCCCATTGCAAATAAATTCTACGACAGAAAAACATTGCCGATCTGCATAGGAGCTTTTGATGGAAAACATACTATGATAAGGAAGCTAAAGGAATTTGAGTCTCAAATTTTCTGGACAAGAACTTTTTCTCAACAGTCCTCATGGCTGTGGCAGATGCACACTGTTTTTTAATGTCATGTAAGTTGGAGCCTACGGTTTGTGGAGTGATTCTAAAGTATTTAAAAACTCGACATTTCGAAAATTACTACTGAGCAGTAAATCGAATATTCCAGAGACCAGAGTTCTGCCAATGATGCGGAAACGAGGTTTCGTAGCATTTGTGCATGTGGGTGACGAGGGGTTCGCCTTATCAGAACATGTGCTGCTGCGATATCCGCACAAAGTTAAGGTTTTTGAAACGTAGGTCCTGTACAGCTACAGGCTGTCCAGAGCACGAAGGATAGTGGAAATAACTTTTGAAATGCTGGCTAATAAATAGAGAATATTCCATAGACCAACTGATGTAAAACCTGACTTTGTGGTAGGCCTACCATCATTAAAATTTGCTTCATTTTGCACAGCTATATACGAAACATATATGAGATTCGATTCAATGGCACCTTGCATGAATGTCCCCTAGAAAGTGTACAATCTGTTGGAACAAGGGTCAGTGTTGGTGGCTTGACTGCAAAAGGCTATTTTGCCACCTATTTCATCTCGCCACAAGGGTCAATTATCTGACAGTATGGCAAAATGTAACTTTTGTCCCTTGTAAGTACGGAAATAATTTTTATATAAATTATTTCTTTCATTAAAACATTCTCTTATTATATTAAAATTTAATGTCTTTTCAAGGTTTGATTACAGGTGTAAGAGTTTCGTGGGTAAACAGTGGGGCCGGGTGGTCTTTTTTTTAATATTTGACCTGCCTGTACTCAGTTGAGCCGAAACTTCAAATAAAGTTCAGACAAAGCCACTTGTCATTTGTTTACTTTCACGAACGTGAACTCGACCTGTAATTCTAGCTCAGCGATAATGATGAGGCATATCTGCAAGCGTAGCAGCAAACAACAAAATTAACATACCTTTTTCTTATTTCTGTTCAGCGGGAAGCTCCATCTCCTTTGTGACGAGTGACTCGCAAACTTCATACCACAGTTTCTCCTTAAAATTGCTGCCACTGTATTCTCTCAGTTTTTTTATACAGAGGCCATGAAGGCCCAGAGGGGGAGTAGAGGCACAGCGCTACTCTTTCTTCAACCTCTTCTCTAGATCTGGGTGAGTAGTCAACGCTACGCCCTGGTCACTTTACTCCCGAGAAAGAGACCCGATACCCCAGACACAGCCGCGACAAAATACACAAGAGCTGTGCACTGTACTGCAGACAGCAAGCAACTGTGCAGTTGTGGTTACCAGTGCGCGCGGATGGACTGAAACATGAGCGTCCAATTGCTAGACCCCGCACGCAGTGGCTCAGTTATATAGTTGCCTAGATGGAGAACGTTGCTATAGACAAGAAGGCGCGCAAAGGCAGTTCTTCTGTTGCCGCAGCCTGGCCCATTCTCGATGCAACGGAACTGTTGCCTCTAACAATAGGGTGCACTGTTTGACGCTGAAGATTGAAGGCACTACGTTGTTTTTAATATTACGTCTGAAGCCTACCCGGCGTTCTCAGATTCCCTTCACAAGGTAGCAAGGAACCCTAATACGTCTCTCATACCACAAAACTAGTTTAAATCACCACATCACTTGTTACACCACCGCAAGCACACAGCCCCACCAAAGCGGTACTTTTTCACAGTGCAGCCAACGGCTGTTTCCGAAACAAATTTCCTTTGCCATCATCGTTTCCCAACACTAAAGGTCGGTAACTATTTATGCGTAGACTTGGCATAACATTCCGGAAGATATGAATTCCTTTATCTTAAACGTCTTGGTGTGTTCGCTCACTTCGATGTAGTCATCTCGAAAACCTAAGATTCACAGGAAAGTGAAATGAAGGTAAAATGCTTTCCTTTCTTCCCTCTACAACGTCCATACGAAACATTTGTTTCTCCAACAAATTTGTGCCGATTTACGCTAGAGGTGAGAGCAGAAACGTGTATAGGTGTTTATGCAGGTCTCATGTCCGTTAATGTTGTCCGATTTTAACGCAAACCGACATGTGTCGACAAATTTAGGAAAATTTCTCACGATTCGTATAATGAAAATTGTTTCGGTGGCGCTGGAACTGTTAAACTCGAGGCAATTTTGCAGACAGACAGACAGACAGACAGACAGACATGGCTACTTTTCGTTGCAAATGCATAAAAGCTATTCGGTTTCGTGTAAGTGTGTCACTCTTAACTGGACATGTGTTACATTGTTGCTGGGATACCGTGTGATTATGTAACTGTATTTGCGTTGCTCTGCTCCTCTCTAGCCGTATGACTTCTTGTGTATATTTGTTACTCTCTAACTAGCTGCATTATTTTGTTCCTGTGTGGGTATGTTACTGTGGAACTAGCTGTGTCAATTTGTTTGTGTTATTGTTTTACAGTGTTACTGTGTCACTGTGTTACTGCATGGTTGTTTTACTGTGTTATATTTTAGCAGGGTTACTCTATTAATTACCGTCTATCTTTGTTACTGTGTAGGTGTGTTGCTGTATTAGTGTAGCTGTACTACTGTGTTATTATTGCCTAGATGTTTACAGTATAACTGTGTTAGCATATAGGTGTTTTTGTGTAACCGTTACTTCTCTATTACTCTGCAGCTGTTACTATGTGCCAGTGTTACTGTTAGTTTAACTGTTACTGCTGTTGTGTTACTGTATTACTGATCATTATTGTAACAATAAAACTGTAGCTCAATCAGTACCTTGAAAGCTTGCGGGATGGTCGACGCAGGGTTCGGTCTGCGTCACCTACGCGGAATTTTTCTCTGTTCCACTGTACTCTGATAGGCTCAGCGGCCCGCCCAGCTGCCTATCAAATGGATACCGGTGGCTCTTTCCTGGGGGCTAAAGAGGCGGTGGTGGGAAGGTGACCGCTCGCCTTCATCTGTGTATGATGCCAAAGTTAAGAATGCGTGGATATATGTATACTCCCTCATTCATTTCTACATGTTACTTTCGTGCTGAAAGTATTTACAATACATGTGCTTCACATTCCAGTCAGGTGGTAACGAAACATTCTGGTGAACCAGCTCCATGAAGTGACGCGTAACGCTCGTCGGTGGGTTTCGGTAGCTGCAAGGTATCATATTATTTTAGGGTCTGGCTGTCTACCATGACAGGGAGGAGGAGGGCAGGTAGGCCCTGCGGTGATGAATTAAATTCAGAGACGAAGAAGAAGCAAGAGCAGGAGATGGACAAAGCAACAAAAGAAACGCTCAACTCCGGTAGCGTGTGTATTTTTTTATCGTCGTTTCCTTCTTCGTCTTTCTTAAAGGGCGTTCCTTTTAAAACTTGTTACTTGGTACAGTCTGTTCGGGAACACAAGGGAAACCATTTCATAGCGGCTAGGGGTTGGACAACAGGAAAATCAGAGCTCGAATTCTGGCAGGGATGGAGATTGTTCTCTGTTCTGGCCGACTCAGACAACTATGTAATGGCTCGACCATTGGCAACGAAGTAGTCAATGAATGTAGTACAAAGGTTAACAGAGCATGGAACTATAACTTCATTCTGACATACATCTTCGTGGCATTGTGCTTAGTTAAGCAGGGAAAAATTTACCACAAGCTAGGTCACAGTGGAGTTTGGATACAATATTTTGAAAAAATTAAAAGAGGCTGTCTACCGCATTTGGCATTCCGTTACTTATTTAGAGGAACATGACTTAGACCGAACAAAACAACCACGGAAAGACAAAGGTCGTCACCGGATTCATAGAAATAGGCCATATTGGTCTCAACACTTAGTTTTGTCCGTTGTGTCTGTGCTAAAGGGAATTTTTTAAAGCACCCTAAACCCATTATTATTATTATTATTATTATTATTATTATTATTATTGTTATGTTGCCTCTTGTCACAGGTCATTTCGCCCTGGTATTTTTTTTTAACCAGCTGTGATCCCCACTGTTTCAAGTTTCAGACCGCAGTACTTTCCGTATTATGTGTGATGTTCCAAATATATCTGTCTTTTGTAGTGAATCTATTGAACGTTTTCCTGGTGTGGCTTCTAAATTTTTCTTTAAAACTCTCGTTACTATTCCGGTGGCACCAATTACTACCGGCATAATCATACATTTCGTGTTCCACATTCGTTATATTTCTATACATAAACGCTTGTATTGCAGTTTCTTCTCGACTTCCTTTTGTGTGACATTTCTGTCCGCTGGTGTTGCTACATCTGTCAGTGTGTATGTTTTCTCTTTTTTATTTTAATTATTATATCTGGCCTATTTGGTGCAACTTATGTCTCTGTATATACCCTAGATTCCATAAGTCTGTCATATATTCATGTTCACACACTGTTCTCTGTGTGTGTGTGTGTGTGTGCGCGCGCGCGCGCCATTTATCTGTCGTTGCAATGCCTCGTGTTTTGCATATTGAATAATGTAAATGTGCACCAAATTTATCGTGTCTCATTAAGTATTCATTTTTCGCCAAAATGGGGCATCCTGAAGTTAGGTGGTCAATAGCTTCTTCCTGCTGTTGACATACCCGGCATTTACGGTCAACTACTTCCTTCAAAATTTTATTTTTAAAATAGTTGGTGCTAACTGCTTGGTCTTGTGCTGCCACTATTGTACTTTCTGTTTCTTCCTTCATGTTTCCAAATATTAATCATCAATATGAGTGTTTATTATCCACCAGATTTTCGTCTAAGTTCTGTGGGAACTGTATATGCATCCTTTTCCCTCGTCATCTTTCTTTTGTCTTCTCTGCTGTGCTGTCCTTATTTGTCTTTTTCCTTTCCGTAATTCTCTCTTGAGGCTTCTGGCTGTCTGTAGCATTGCTGAGTTGTTATTTTGGTGCGTTCTAACAATTTGTATTTCTAGATCTTCAGTTTTGTAATTTATATTATGTAGGCTTCCTCTAGTTGCATGAAACCCCTTCCCCGTTGTTTTCTGCAGATATACAAACGATCTACATCTGCCTTTGGGTGATGCTGTCCATGGACGCTTAACTGTCTTCTTGTTTTCCTATCCAGGTTTGGCACTTCTTCTTGGCACCAATTAATAATTCCAAAGCTATATCTAAGTAAGGTAAATCTCGTTTTACGTGAGTTCCTTTTGCGCGATTTCGCTTTAACGCGACTTGAAAGTTTACAACTCTTTTCGAATTTACGAGATAATTTTCGCTGTAACGCGATTTCGCACAGACAGTACGTGGTCGCGCATGTCTCTGTAGGAGGCTAGCAGGAGGTAACGTCAGTGTCGTCCCATCAGTCACGTGTATGGAGTAATTACTTCGTTGGTATAATCATCTTCCCATTATTTTCCTCTTCAATGCCATTGACTTTTCTTACCAATAGGAGTGAGAATCTTATACCTGCATCACCTAGTGCAATCCAAGTGAAAAATCGGCGAAAGACAATCGGTGTTGAAGAGAAATTACACGTAATAATGCTACGTGAAAACGGTGAAAGAACTGTTGATATATGCCGTAATGTTTGACTCGCTCATAGTAGCGTACATAAAAATCGTGATAATGCTGATAGAATTAAAGAAAGCGCTAAGTCGGGAACTAAAGTGTTTGTTTGTGCAGCAAGACTACCACAGTCCTATCCGAATGAACCGTACCAAAAACTATGAATGTGAGCTTCGTACATTTTTATTGCGTTAGAAATAAAAAAATATACTGTATAGAAATGTATGTATACTGTATCGAAATATGCATACACTCTATATGCAGTACGTATACACTCTACAGGTCCTTACGTCCAATATTGTTATAATCATACACTGTATAGTATGAGGTTGTTAGTACCCTAACCCCCAGGCAATACATGGTTTTAACTGGGAAGTTTGTGTTCGATTTGCGCGACATTTTGCAGGAGCGTAACCCTGGCGTAAAACGAGAATTGCCTGTATTGCTACTGCCAGTGCTCCAATTGCTTGTATTTCGTTCTTTGCACTCAGTTCTATGTCCAAGACTAATCTCAGTCTCCTCAAGTATTCCTTCTTCAACTTTTCTTTCTCATTTTTATGCTGTAGATCATGGCTCTCTTCTATCCCTAAATAATCATACGCTTTTGTTGTGTCCACTTCTTTAATGTACTTCTAAAATGTACTTCCTATGTATGGTTTCCTCTGGATCCTCCCTTTTTAGGACAAATTTTTGTACATTTTTCGAATGCCAAATTCGTATTAATGTCTGTGCTAATTCTTTTTAAAATGCTTATTTCATTCTCCAAATCTTCCTCACTTCTACTTAGCCGTTTCAAGTCGTTCGTGTACAGTAAGTGATTTATTTTCCTCTCAGTTCCTTGTACTTGGTATCCACAATCAGCTCTGTTCAACTCTTGTTTTAATGGGATAAACGATATACAGAAAAGTAATGGCAAGAGAGAGTCCCCCTGAAGTATCTGAATGGGTTGTGACTGCGTTACTTCCTGCTTGTTTTCAGGTGACGAGTCTTGTTCTATTTCTCCACTGATAATTTGCAAACGCTGACAATTTTACTGCTTACTCTTACCAATTCTATTGACTTTTGTAACCAGCTATGTGGAACACTGTTATATGCTTTCTGGTAATCAATGCTGGCTATACATAAATTCTTTTTTCTCCTCTTGCAGTCCCCATATTTTGCGTTTGATATCATTAATTGATCCTTGCACCGTTTACTTCCAGGGTGACATCTTTCTGCTCAGCTGGTAATAAGTCCTGCTGCGCCAGACGTGTGGAGATTCTTTTGGCTATTTTACATGGTTGTTAAGCACTTAATCGGTAGGTATTTGCTGACTGCCTTGCTGTCTCCTGTTTTTGGCAGGAAATGAGTTATTCCTGTGGGTATCCAGTCAGGTATCTTCTCTGGTTCCTCCATTATTGAGTCGAAGTTTCGTTTAATATGCCTGTGGGCAGCTGGGAATGCTTTTAGCTAGTAGTTTTGTGTTTAAGCGCCTCCAGGAGATTTCCAATTGTGAGCTTTTTACAAAAATGAAGTGGTTTCCACAGTTCTTACAGGCACTCAATCCATATTACTGATTTTCCTTATCTCGTCTCTTCTTAACCATTCTTTGCTTTCATTATGCTCTACCTTTTCTCCCCTCAGTGACTTCCAGTAAGGTTCTACTCCTGGCATAGACGGGGGTTCACTGGCCTCTATATTTTTCGTGCTCAACTTTCTGTAAAATTTTTTGGTGTCTTACTCGAACATCTTATGCTGGATATTTTGAGTTCCCTTTTTTTGTATCTTCTGATTCTTTGGGCTTTTGCTTGCACTTTCTGCTTAAATGTTTCTTTCGGCTGTGCTACTTCTCTGGCATTTGTCACTTTATATTTTTCAAAACTCTTCCTCTTTTTGCTGTTGAGGTTTGAATTATCGCAGCCTGTTCCCGTTTCAGCAAGTACTGGTGTGTCTTTTGTCCAGTTGCTTATTTGTCTTTGCATTCTTATTTACAAAAGTTTTCATTTCTTCTATTTTTGCCTCTTTTGCTGAGCTGATTCACTGTTTCTGTAATAATTGTGGCTGCAGCATATATCAGGTTGTTTATATTTGTTATATCCGATTTATTTTCTTCGAAAAGTTCTTCAGTTATTTCAGTCATTTCATCCTTCAGCTTTATCAATTTGCTGTTTTCCTTCAGTTTTGGTAACCTTTCTGTTTCAGACATTTGTGGTAGCCTCACTTTATGGCACATTAGTTTATTTCTGATTTTGTGGTCCCACGCTTCTGTTTCTGAGTTTTTACCTAATGTGACCGTGGTGTTAATTTGTTCTTCTCCCTTCTGGGTAATTGTGACCATTCTGTTGTCGCTGTTCATTCCTTTTTATGATCTTCTTTCCACACTCTACGTCTTGTATTTTCCCGTATATCATCAATGTCAACCGCTGTTATTCTTTTTGCTTTTAAAATATAGTTTTTCTGGTTTAGCAATAATTCGCATAAGCATTTATTTTGGTCTTTGGGTTCCTTTCTCTCTATATTTCGTAAGCTTCCTTATATTTTTCTCCTAATGTCTTTTGTTTGATGTACATGAAACACCACCACACTTCCTTCATCTCCTCTTGGCTCAATCGGATTCGTTTATTACATTCCTTTCCATTTCCTTGCTCGGCTGTCATATTAGGTGGGATTTGAGATGGTCCATGTTGAGTTTCCTCGGTATGGTTACCGTTCTCTTCAGTGCTGTTAGAGGACCTCTGCTCTTTCCTTCTTCCTGTTTTTGTACTCGCATCGTTTTGTTTTCTGGTCTCCATCGCCGTCACACAAGTAGGTAGGGATGCTTTCCGTCCGCTGCGGTATAGCCCCGGGGTGCGTCTTACACTTAATGGAGTCTAAGAACGTTGTAGAAAGTTTTGTTGTATGACTAAAGTACAAGGAAAATCTTCATGTCCGTAACACTAGTCATTGGGCTGCAATCACAAAGACAGCAACCAAGACTTCGAAATTATTTAAATGTCAAAAATGTCGTCACATGTGACAGTCCACCTGATAGGGGTTTGGAGGTTGAAAATACCAGGCAGTTTTTATTGAGAATATTAACTGTGATGAAGATATATCGGTCAGCGTTTATCGTTACATCTATGCTCAGTTTTGCGTCTTAAATTTTTTCTTACAATGAGCACTCAGCAAGGCGAGTTTGGAAAATTCATGTTTGGTTGCTGAAACTTCGCTTATCTTTTCAGTTTGCTGTTGGATACACTTGGGGCTACAAGTGAGAATGTTTTCATTTACACGCGAAATTTCGTACCCAAATATTATGTGAAATTATCACTGTGCAGTTTCTTTGAATTGGTTGCTTTATGAAGCTACATTAAACAAAGAAATAATTATATACGCCGTCGTTGAATGAATGAACTTACTGCCATATTTTCATACAAGGCAACCACCAAGAAATTTACAGAACAAAAAAAAAACTCGCCCTGATATAGATGCTGCACTTCTCCATTTCGTGAAAGAAACGCATGAGATGTTCCTATCACACGGTAAGCTATGCCACTAAAGGCAACAGAAACTGCCAAAATCACTCGGAATAACAAATTTTAAAACTGTGCGAGGTCGGTGCTACAAATTCATACACCGCGAAGGGCTGTCATTCAAGCATTGAGCGTCCATCTGTAAATAGCTTCGAGTTGGCTTTAAAAGAAGCTGCTAAACTTTCAGCGATATATTATCCTGTTAAGGAAAAAATAAATAAATACGCCTTTAAGTACAAACTAAATGCAGATGACATGTTTAGAAATCACTCTTTTGAAGATAATGGTGCAAAAGAAGGTAAAATTGTAAGCAAGGGTTGTGAATAGCAGCGTGCGAAGCAGAAGGTGTGCATAACTGCAGTTGGCCGTAAATTTCTACCTTGTATTATTTGCAGTCGAAATAGATACACAAGTATGGCATGTTCCATGAAAAAGTTATGGCTTATGCACAAATAAAATAAAGGGACAACAGCTGATTTGATGGACGACTGGACTAAGAGTATTTGGCATAAGTGGCCTGGAGCTCTGCCTAACCCGCCGCTTAAGCTATAACTTGACGCTTTTTCTGAAGAACTGAAATTTTTTAACTTGAACAGAAGAATTGTGACTTGACTGTGATTCCGAAGGGTGTAATCCACCACCTTCAGTTGCTCGATATTTCAGTTAATAAACTACTTAAAGCTATGTAAATACGGAATATGAGGCTTGGCTGTTCGCTCACTAACACGCATGGTAAGCTCAAAAGACGGCCTTCTTCATACCTTACACAATGAGTCTCGGCCACATGGAAAATATGGCAGGAAAACCAGCAACAAATTCGTTCGAGAATCTCAGCTTTATAAATGCATTTGCGGGCACAGAAAATGATACCTTATAGGTCAGTTATGATCTCAAAAGCCCTTCTTTAAGAAGAGACTTAGAAGATTCTTGGACTGAGAGCTTGAGACTAGATGCTCAAATGAAAAAGCCAGTGAACAGATAAATCTTTAGATTTGAATTTTCACATTTTTTATTGACTTGTATTTGCTTATAAAGAAATTTTACGTTTGAATGCTGAGGCACCACTGTCAGAATTTTCATAAGTTTTGCTATGGAAGGCAGAACGATAAGTTTAAGCCTTCAGAGAGCACACTGGTTAACTGTTAGTGCCACCTGTTTTGCTATACAAAATAGCGTGCATTTTGTTCACAGACTGTATTTGTGTGTTTCACATGATTCTCTCAATACTCAGGAAGCATATACTTAAACAAAATTAAACACAAGTGGCTAAAATCTATAGTTCGATCCTCAAACAGACCTCTCAAACATGAAACCGTAAACTGGAGGTTTGGCAGTTTTCAAATTTATGTTACTTGCAAGTAAGGTACAATTAGGTCATTTGATTAGAGCAAAGTTCCCCGTGTCAAAAGAAAGTAATTGAAATTACATTGTTTTGAACTCGAAATTGAGGTGAAGGTTTGAAAGTTCAAGTCTTTTAAACGTTTGTCTGAGATGGAAAGGGGACGTGGCCTGGACAAGTAACCTGGAAATTCAACATTTGTTCTTTAGTGGAAACTTAATCTGAAACATACTCCAGATATTTGCTGACAATCTGGCTCCACCGAAGTCAGTAAGAACCAACAAAATTTGAATCTGCCTTATCACGCGAAATCGGGTTTCTTTTACGTCGATACAAGGATTCCATTCCGAAATTTTATTCAAAACACGATCCCCGAGAAAGTACTACGTAGCGCTTTACATAAGCGAGTGAGAAAGTTTTTGCACGTATTTTTTAAATTAATAAAAAAGCAATATAAACCTTGTATGAGCATCTTTTTTCCCACGGTCCAACTGCTATATAGCACATTTAGTCCAACCGTAAACATTCATCCTTATTTCCTGAGAAAAAGAAATGGCTGAGTGGCAAGCAATGCGTCTGCCAGTGTCTTCACTACTTGGTTGGTCACTGGCAAATTAGTCGCCACATAAAGCGTTTTTATATGAACTAAGAGGTGAAAGTCCGAAGCGACTAGGTCAAGGCTCTAATGAGGGTGTTTCCAGCTCCACAAAGTGCAGTTACCGGATGGTTTAAACCGACTGGACCGCAATGTGAGGACGAGAATTGTCATGCAACAGTAAAACACATTTCGAAGGTAGTCCTCGCCGTTTGCTTCGAATTACGGGCTTAAATCTGTCACATATTTCACAATAATGAGCAGTATTTGCTTTTGTGCCCCTGTTTTGAAAGTGTTCCAGTGTGGGTCCATGTGAATCCCAGACGCATTGACCATAATTTTCTCGTCGGTTGCGTCTGAAAATTTCTTTGACTGTCTATTGCGGATGTTTCGATTCCATACTCTGGCGTCTGCTCCCTGCGTCGTATATTTCGTCCCCAGTGATGTGCATCTCAAGAAGTCGTCACGTTCGTTTAGATAGTGATCAAAAGCGTTGGCAGATATCCAAGCCTTTGCGCTGTTGCTGTGAGTTGCTTGGGAATTCATCGTGCACAGACTTTACCAAAACTTAGTCTGTTGTGGATGAGTTCATGGGTGGAACCGTGACATTTTCCTAGGATTTGCCACCTTACGAAGAGGCAATATGGTGTTATTCAGAATCATGGAGCGACATCGTTCAATGTTCTCATCACCAGCGGAAATGTACGGCTACGCCGGCCGTTCTACATCCGTTACACTTCTGCTACTCTTTTTGAAATTCCCTTCAGTAAAAACAGGTCCCACGTTGTGGGGATTTTTGAACCTGGAACACATTAGGCTTACAGAAATCGGATCGCTGGATGCTGCTTTGGTGGAGTGGCCACCTTCATAGTAACGCAACAGCTGGTTGTTTAAGGTGAAAACCGCAAAGCGGTGACTAAGCCTGCCTAAACTTACAGTTGCTTGCGCAATTAGCAGCGCTGCCAAAAAATAAAAAAAAGAATATTACTGGAACATTACTTAACTTATATGTATTTTGACTTACTTGCGTAGGTAGGCTGAGTGTGCCGAGAGATCTGTCTTGATTTTTGATTAGTTCTGCAGGTTGCATTCATTCTTCGACATTTATTCGAAAACAGGATTTGGTAACTGAATCTTCGGAAATTGGTGATACACTTCCTGCATTCATTGCGCAGTTAGCCATACAGTGTTTTTACTGACTTATTGTTCAGTGTCAACCAGTGAAACTACCTGGCAACTGAGTTTTACATTAGCATTCACTGACGAAAACGTCCAGTTCCTCCAAGTGATTCAGAAAATAAATTAATCTGATTTACGAAACGTGTAATTTTTCAGCGCCGATCCCAGTGGCTGCGCGATCAAAGGCTTAGGTCTGCGGCCGAGCGCTTGCTGGGATCGTGGGTTAGAATCCCACCGGGGGCATGGATGTTGGTCTCTTGTAGAGTGTTTGTATGTTTTCAGGCATAGGTCTCTGTGACGGGCCCATCCCTCGTCTACAGGAGTCCTACGGACTGCGCTGTGTGTTTGAGTGTAATCAAGTGAAAACAAAAACCCTCTGCACCTACTGTGAACCAGTCGGTAAAAGAGGGAAGGATTACGTAATTTTTCAGCAACATCATATCCTGTGGCAATGAAGTTCGTAAGCTGTGGTTTAGCGTTTTATATGTAACTGAACCCCTAAGCTAGGTCTTGTGTCATCGGTGAGTAGCTCAACCCACTCTAAAGAAAAGCCGTGACATCGTACAAATAAGTGACGGTTAGACAACCGAATGGTGTTCTTGATGGTGCTGCTGTGTGTTGTCTGCAACACAGGCAATGAATCTTCATATATAATTTATAACAACTTAAGGCATAGCAAGATTAAAGATAATGAGATTTCTTGAAACAGTCTCACTAATCATGCTGTTTCTGTGGCAGGCTGCCTCCATCCATTCGGATAAGCGGCTTAATACGTCATAATCTGCTTTCACGTTTCATATTCTGGAAGATGTGACTAGCAGATGGAACTACCAGCAGTGCGGTCGATTGGTCAGCATTTCTGCTTCCTAATAGTGAAGTCCCGGGTTCGAATTATTGGCCTGAAGATGCTATCCTGGTTGATGTGTTATGTGATTTTCTCACTCTTTCCAGACAAACTTTGGAATATTAGATTAAACTCAGGCATGAAAGTTTCCATATGTGTCGATACACCAAACACTAAACATCCTGATGTAATATTTGCAATATACACAAACCAAAAATCAACAAGAAAAGTTGATGAATAGTTTTGTGAGGGTGCCAAAGAAAGCTAATTTACTTGTTTGCCGATGGTCGTGATTCCATCCAGACTCTTTATGGGTCGCTCATGAGGCCTACCACATGAGATAGGGCTAGTGAACGTGTCATATTATATTCCGTACTAAGAAAAAGTCCCGTTCTTGGCCCGATTTCTTCTTAAAATATGGGGTACTGAAGCAATGCCACTGCTCGTTTGCCATTGCAGTGCCATGAATGTATCAGTCTCTCTTACCGTTAGCCGTTGTTCTATGACATAGAGCCTCGACGATATATATTTCATTGTATTGAAATTTAAAGTAATAAAAGCGCGGGAAACCGCTTTTCAAAACGACATGGATCTTCGTCGCTTTAAAACGGAGCACTCTTGACGAAAGAATTTTAAAGACGTACGCACTATGTGATTAAGAAATAATATCACACACATCTACATATGAAGTATCAGGATGTCCGCGCATAATGTTTCCAATTATAATCTTGTGTTTCTCACAGGATGCTTGCGTTACTGCTAAGAGGTACATAGGAACCGTCTGACAGGTGAAACAGAAAGCGTTATAAGGACTCATTAAAACCCAGTGTGAGCACTACTAGTGGCCAGCTGTTCCTTTTGGAGAGTTTCGTCGATTCTTGCACAGAGCTGTGTATTCTGATTTTCACGAAAATTTATGTATAGTTTCCTTGAATTTTGTTCACACATTTTAATCTTGCTAAAATCGGGCAACAGTAATGGACATTTGACATGCAGAGTGAAAATGTTTCTGACAGACTTGTAGAGAATACTGAAGCAGACCTTTTATTTAAATACAGTTATCTGTTATTCTTAAAGGTTTTTGAGATTCTTTGAAACAGAAAAAAACGCACCAGATTTGTTAGCTCTACGCGCATTTTTTGACTTGTTAAAATACGAGTAGTTAATTGTCGAGAAGTTCGCCAGTAATGGTTGGGGCAATGGCACGAATCACAGACAGCCAGTTGCAGAGATCACTGTTGTGTAATATACTGGACATTTTGAATAAAGTTTCTAATTGCTATAAAAAGGCATGCAATGATTTATATTCCGGAGCTGCCCGTTTCGAACCTCGGTCAGGTCACCGAATATCACGGCTGGTGTTCCTTTTTCCTCATTCCCTCCAAGGAAATACTAGCACATAACCTCGAACTGGGGAAAGGCTGCTTCCTTCTACGCATTTTATGATTCATTTTTTACTAACCATTCCAAATTCTCAATTAAATAAACCACATGTTAACTAATAGATAAAAATGCGTACGGCTTCACGCTAAAGGCGCTTAAAAACGTTGGTTAAGGTGTCAAATTACGCTTCGGTTGGAGTCATGGGGTGTTAACCCATAGATCCTATAAATTTCTCGGTATGGGATCATGAAAAATGGCGGTGTGGGTCCTGGAAAACTTTAATGGTGGTATATTGAGTTCCACTGCAAATGATTAGGTCTGTAGTGGTACTTTTTGTAGTAACATAAAATATGTTCTACGATAACTAAGGTATGAATCAAATTGCATTGCATTTTGTGCTGCAGAGAGAAAGCAGCAACTCTGACACGTAGCAAAACACACATGTAAAGCATGCGCCTTCACGGACTTGATGGCATCTTTAGGGCTACTTAATAATGCACTGAGGATTCAGAAGCTCTCGGAGCACGCGAATTTATCTTAGAGTCACGTGGTCTGCCGTGCCTTCCAATTCCATGTCAAAGGTATGAACTAATAATATTTTATTCATTTTTACTAAAGTTTGTAAGATTCCTGGCAGGAGCTGAAATCTTTCTATTTTCACTACCTCCAGACCGGTTCCGGGGCCTCCCAACCTACACTCAGCGGGAAGCCTGAGCTGTTTCCCCGGGAGTAAGGCCACCGGATTGTCAAGCTGGGCACTCAGGTCTGTCTGGCTCCGGGGTTAAGGTTATGCTGCTTCTACACTCCCTGTGTTGCCGGCTGTGGTGTTAGGTATTTAAAAGGAAAACTTCGTCTTTGATTTTGCGTTACAGAAATTTATCTATTGAGCCACAGTGACATCTTCTGCAGGCAAGAAAATAAGAAGAATTCACATCATGTTCTTTACTAACCGTTGTTTGTTAACTGTATTTCAGATTCTTGTATTTCACAATTGGATCGCAATGTAATACGTATATTCATAACTATTTAGATTATCGTCTGGGTTATAACACCGTGTAGTCTGGTACGTGGGCCCCAGTCTCTGGAGAGAAAATGTTTTCGCCATCTTCAGTGCAGAAGAAGAGACGAAGACAATTAAATGAAAACATCAGCATTATGAAGCTGTCAAATAAGAAATTAATAATATTACTGTCAAATACAACTGCACTTATTATATAAAAAATTCTGTTGAAAAGAAATTAGCCTACGTGTTTCAGCGCAAAAGAGCCATCCTGAGGCTTTATATGAAAATGTAAGCGGAATTAAATTATGTCTTATTACTTATGTGTCTTTATGTAAGTTCTCACTTTACGTGATTTAATTTTATTGTAGAACATCCCGTTAGTGTAGCAGTCACAAAAGTGTATTGTATTAGTTGTTTGAACTAATAGAATATGCGCTTGTTATGCTATTTACTTACAATTGTTGATAGTATTTAAACTTTTCCATCGTATTATTCGTGGTGCACTTTACGTTAATCTTCCATTTATCTTTTCTGCTTTCTACTCGTGAATTAAAGGGTGAGAAGGATTTTCTAGAACTTTCGTTAAAGTAAACACTGTATACTACGTAAAAATATTGTAATTAAAATAAGTTAATATGAATACTTGTGCCCATCTACCAGACTAGGCGGTGTTATAACCCAGGAGACCGCAATACGATCCTTAGCCGTTGTGAGAACCTCATACATCCCGCAAGCAAAATATTGTTTACAGATCCAGTGTCGGCAGTATCTTTGTTGCAGACGAGTGGAGGAGAAACGCGAGAAGGATGCCGAAAAAGAAGACAAAGAAAGGAGTGAGTGAGTGAGTGAGTGAGTGAGTGAGTGAGTGAGCGAGAGAAGCGGCAACAATTCAGATGTCCGTCGTCCACATAACATGCTCTTGTTTCTGCGAAAGAAATTAGCCTGATATATGGATGAGGCTTTTGACTAGGCCGAAACTTTGCTGCATGGTGCCTCCTCTTAGAGGTTTATGACAGAGGACAGAGAGACTGAAGACAGCTAGCCAGACATTTTTGGGACTCACCTTTAAAAACAAAACACTCACAACACACACACACACACACACACACACACACGTTGTGTTGTAGGGTGTACATTAATTATTTAACCTAAAAAGACGGATTTCGAAAAAAGATTCAGTTATCAACTCTAGTAATGTTTGTACATGCGGGGGCGCCCTAATGCAAGCGATTTACGTGGAAGTCATTCCAAACTTTTTAACGCAAAGAAATTATAAATGCCTGAATGACTAAATAAATAATTAATTCAGTGTGATTGCAGAGGAAGAATCTCTGATATCTCTAATGACGGAGCGCACCACTACGCACGATCCCTGTGACAGTTCCATCCACCACTCATCCTCAAAAACTGTCCTCCGCCCATGACCCGTCGTAATTTTATCTTTTATACTCCCTAAAGTCACCGTTTTCCGGTACGTTATCTTCCGTGTCATTTGGGCTACATATTCAACGCATCACGTCCTCACTATTTTAGTCACAATAGACGAAGTGCATAAATAAAAAATAAGTGGATTGCAGTCGTGTTCACATTTTAGAGTAACTGGCAGGCTGTCGTGAGTAAATGAATGAACCTTTGGTGTCTATAAGGCCATTTCAGCGACTGTTATCTTCAACTTTACCGTTGTAATTCGAGTTATATGTTGTACTTTACAAACCAGTACTTCACATGATTCCATACCATACATTATGTGATCATACGTCCACTTACTGCGAACCGTAGAATGCCATGATACTGGGTACCTAGAGGCCACGTCTTTACGAAATGCTGCTACGCACCATAAACGTTGCAAATGGATCGCACGTGATCCGAAGTCTACTTACCGGAATAGCATGGGATCAGTTCAAGAAATTTTGGGACAGAATTGCGTGCTTTATACAAGCGCTGTGAAGTATGATGCAACTCTAGTCATCTTGGCTAAGAAATATTATTTATATTCTCACAGTCCGTCTGCCTGCGTATATGTGTCACGCCACCTATACCACTATCCACCGTTCTGAGGCGCTGGTAAATCAGCTGAACATGATCTTGAATTCCAAACTGTCAACCCTAAATCTTTGAAAGGAAAACGTGGACTTTAATTGGTAAACCTCATGCAACTCAATATAGCTACACGATCAGCAAAATAGTGCATAATTCGCAGACTTAGAATTGAGTTTCTTTAAACAATATCTAATGTGTTAATTACTGAAAGCACCTAATTTTCGATTGTTTGTAAAAACTGTGTTGCAAAATTAATTAAATCTGTTTTTATTATGACATCCTTACGAATAGCCTTACTTTCCCGTTGATTTTTCTATTACTGGTGAAAAAGCCCCTTCAGATTCAACGGTTATTTATTTTTTCACACATGCATTTTCTTAAAATATATAGAAGTCTAATTTTGACTGGTGGGTACTTCCATTTACCAATCAAAAGTATAGTTCTCTATACTTACGCTGTTGTAGATGTACTCCATATATGGAACTGGAAGGAGGCGGCAAGGAAGAAAAAAGGTGGAGGAAGAAGCTCTGGAAGGACGTGGCCCGAAATGGGCCCAAGCGCCTTATAAGAATTACAGTTTTTGCTGTTGCTTTATAAGTGTGAAACTTGGTCTCTAAGGGATATCGCAGCCCACTGCTGGTCCTTATGGCGACCTACAGCTTTCGAGAGAGATTATACCTGCCGTCAGACCTTGGTTTGAAGCTTTAAAAGTCAGAAGACAGGTGCACCGCCTAGTTCTTATGTTTAAAGCACGACAAATTCTCTCATGGTCTTAAGAAGGTGTCGCGACTAGCGTCGTCGATTTCGTCGTAAATAATAACACTACAGGTAGCACTAACAAGAAATACTTTGTACGCACTGATAATTCATATGTTCATGTTAGAAATGGTAAACATCGTCTTAGGTTTCCACACAATATTTTACTCTGACTAAAATATGCCCCAGCGTCTGACCACTGTTTCGATTTTCTCCTTGCGCTGATAACCTCCTGATTACCGAATTACCACATTTAGACAACTTTCTCTGCATTCCATCTCGTCTTGTGCCTAAATGTTTGAAGAGCTCACTGTTCTTCCACCCATCTCTTTGTCTAGAGATATGACATTTCTGACAAACCTTTTCGACTAGGGCAACGAAAGAGGGCCTTCTATCGTTGGCTAACCAAATTGTTATGAAATATTACCTAACTTCTTTTGGTTAAAGTTTAATTAGTTTTCTGCGGGGGGGGGGCGCCCGGAGGAAAACGCCCGCAAAAATTAAAGCTGAAAAAAGTCACACGGGTCTCATTTCAGTGATTAAATCATAAGCTTGTGACTGAGGAATTTGGAATCCTGCAAAAGAACTTAGTATGGCCTGTTTCTTCTGACGAATGCTATAACTGCCACTACTGGAAGAAGCAGGTGAATTAGCGTGTCACTCCTCAAGTGGGGTGCTGTTCAGGCTGCACAGATAAATATTTGCTCTCTCAACATGGTCAAATAAAAGGTAAAAATGATCACATTTTCCGTGCTGAGGGTAGGCCTGTCTGGGATTCGAACCAAATCATTGTTCACCTACAGGGAAGCAAATAGACTGCGCTCAGTGTGTACCGGATTTTTCCCCGGGGGTAAATCAGCCAAAGAATGAAGTTGACCACTCACCTCCATCTAGCACCGAGGCTAACAATGAGTGGAACTGTACCTCCTCTCCTCCTGTACGTATTCATGGCGTGGACAGGGAGAATTTTACCTTTATCTGTACCACAGACTGAGGGTAATCGAAAATGTTATGGTGAGGAATATATTTCGGCCTAAGAGGGCCAAGTATCAGGAAGATGTAGAAAACTTGATAATCAGTAGCTTTATGATATGTACTCCTTACCACGTAAATGTGTTAAGTGTAATATTTAACTACACCACAAATCGCTAAGATTATGTAGCGTCAGTGTTGAATGAACAAATGAAAGAAAGAATGAATGAACCAATAGACGAAAGAACGGACGAAAGAACGGACGAAGGAATGTATGAGTGAGTGAGTGAGTGAGTGAGTGAGTGAGTGAGTGAGTGAGTGAGTGGGTGAGTGAGTGAGTGAGTGAGTGACAGGGTATGGAACATTGATGGAATTGTACTAAAAGGGTAGAACTGAAGCACTCGGAGACACCTCATCACAATGCCAGTTTTTCCAACACAAATCCCACATGGACTATCGCAGTGAGAAGTCGGCGACTAACCACCTGGACCATGGCACGACCTTCCTTTTCAGCATACAAAACTGGAGTGATAAATGAAGGCGGATAAGATGACTGGGCCGTAAAACACGTATTGGGAAAAAGATAAATTTTTGTAGGGTTTGGTAAGAAAATCTGGGTGAAAAAGACAACTTGGAAGACTGAAGCGTAAAGGGAGTATAATATTAAAACCGATATTAAAAATGTGTCAATGAGTACTGGGGGCTTTTTCCACGGATAAGGCACTCAAGGTGTGAAACTGACCACTCCCTCCTCATAAAGGCGACGTTACGAATAAGTGGCACTATACATCTGTTCTCCCGGTGTGTTTTAATGGCGTGTTCAAGGACAATTTTACTTTTATCTTTACCTAAAATAAATAGGACAGGAGAGTGTGGACAGGATTTATCTTGCTCAGAATCGGAACTCCTGGGGGCTTTGCTGCACACAATAATGAAGCTTCGGTTCCAAAAAACGTTGGGAATTTCTTATCCAGCTGAGGAACTATTAGCTACTCAAGAAGAACTTTGCTGCTTGGAGCTGGTTATTTTCTTTCTTCACTAGTTTCTTCCGTTCCTTTTTCGCTTTCGTACCTTTTTCTCCTTACCTACGTTCCCAGTTAAAATAGCATATTAAGTCACATCTTTATCCTTCAGATGGCGTATTTTCATATGCAGTGTAATTATAGTCAATTATAAGCCCTAAATTAAAAATTTTCCACCGTGTTGCTAGGTACTGATTGCTGTATGAAATAAAAGATCGGCAAGCAAGGAAACAGCAGGAATAGCGTCGACCTTGCGCTGTAAAAACCGGCATTGCTCGCCTAGAAACCCAAGCGAGGGCGGGAACAAAGACAGAAAACACCACGCAATAAGTTTTACATCGTAAAGTACAGGTAACTCTCGTTTAACGGGTCTGGAAGATGTACACCACTTTTCGAAATTACAGCATCATTTTCGCTTTAAAGTGATTTGGCATAGACTCTCCGTAGTCACGGTTATCTTTTGTAGGAGGCTAGCAGGAAGCGACGTCACTGTCACGCCACCAGTCACGTGTATGGGTTATGTTGGTGTTACATCCACGCGGCTTATTTGTTTTTCTCTTCAGTAGCCTTGGCTTTTCTTACCAATATGAGTGAGAAACGTAAATCTAGATCACCTAGTACAATCCAAGTGAAAAATCGGCGAAAGAATAATCGGTGTTGAGGAGAAATTACACGTAATAATGCGACGTGAAAACGGTGAAAGAACTACTGATATATGCCGTAGTGTTTGACTCGCTCATAGTACCGTACATAAAATTCGTGATAATGCTGATAGAATTAAAGAAAGTGCTAAGTCTGGAACTAAAGAGTTCGCGTCGCAGGACTACCACAGTCCTATCCGAATTAACCATACCGAAAACTGTAGATGTCTCTTACATATTATTGCATTAGAAATAAATAAATATAATGTATATAAATATATGCATACTGTATAGAAATGTGTATATACAGTACCTACATACTCTACAGGTGCGTATGTCCACTAGTGGTATAGTCATACACTGTACAGTGTAAGGTTGTCAGTCCCTCACCCCCAGGAAATACATTGTTTTAAATGGGAATTTTGTATTCCATTTGCGCGACGTTTTTCAGGAAAGTAACGCTGGCGTAAAACGAGAGTTACCTGTAAAGGAGAAAATTTTGCCTGTGCGCGTTACGGAAGCATATGGAGAGGTAGAATTTTATCCCTACTCATTATTAACCTCCGCACTAGATGGAAGGGAGTGGTCAGCTTCATGCCCTGGCCGTTTTAGCCCCGGGGAAACAACCCGATACCCATTGAACTGGAGAAAGACTGCGCCCCAGAGACGGTCTGAAACTTTTGAATTAGGGAACAAATTCTTTCCCCTGCCTGGAATAAAAGCCGAGGCCTTCATTTAGTCATTCTAACGACAAGAGTACCCCGCTATAATATATTTCATTTTAGGTAATATTCAAAATGGTAAGGTAAATAACATTTTCCTATTCCATGTTCCAAAATTAAATGTAATAATTTTCAACATTAAGTTCCGTACGACAGAGAGTACTTTTTAACGCTGACCTGAGCACAGCAGCTGTCACAGGATGTCGCGGTTGGTGGAGATTTTCTGTGTGAAAGAGCTGCCGTGCTCTAGACTGCAATAAATGACAAAGTATTTAGTGCTGAAACAAACACCACAAATGACAGATATAAAGTGTGTAAAAATACCCCTTTATATAAGGCACATTTATGCTGTTGTGCTGTTTATTTAAACAATGTTTATCCAGTGCTCGGTATTACGAATCAGTTCGTGTTTAGTACCAGCTGGATGTAGTTATCTCTGTTACTGGTTTGTTAAGTTTCCAGTAGAGTCACATTCCTGACGGTACAGAAGAAGAATGATAGCAGACAGTTTATGAATTGTGAAGAAGGATTCCAAGCAATACCACGGTGGCTGGAGGAAAGGTAGGTGGCAGTGGGAAGTGAAGGTAAGAAGGGAATTGTAGTATGCAGCATAGTTACTTTATAATGGATGGACGTTAACATTTGTATCAGGAAAGCTGGAGAGAGGTAGAAGTTATCTAAATAATGATAGAACACGCACTTCAGCACGAAGACCAATCAATTAAGAGTCTTTTGGTAAATAATCGCTATTTGTTTTAAGAATAATAAGAAAAGTAAAAATACGCTGTGTGGGTAAATACAGAATCTTTTAGTACAAAGGCAGGTCGTACCAGCAGATTAACTCGATGCTTTAAAGAAGTAACATAGGCCTACTGCACGCTACCGCGTAACTAAAAAGAGATTCAGGCAGTCAAGATTTTTGCTTTCTAGGGTTATTATTTTGAAGATTACTGTCTTCTGGAATATTCGCAATCTTCAAAATTACATACACAGAGATCATAACATCTCCTTGGCCACCGTCACCGATTAATTTCTGCAATTCTACTGGGAAGCATCAGTTTCAGTAATTTTAGTACTTTTAATAATTCTAACAATGTTAATAACTTATAATTCATATTATTTTATCGTTATAACTACAGTTATTCTTCCCCTTTGACTCATTTATTTTATAGACATTGATCATGTACCCAATAATATTCGGCTCATCATATATGTACATACACGATCTTATATCTTATTATTAAAACTGCTGGGATTTCAGCGCAAATAATCCAAAAACTAGATACAATGTAACACGTGTAAAAATTTCCCTTTGTATCCTACTCCCTTTTTTTAAAGTTTCTTCATTAACTAAATTAGGGTTTTTACGTTCAGGTCGAGGACAATTCAATAACAAACATTTACAACAGGTTCAGTTTGGTATCGTGTAGGTTGCCTATCAAGTGCAAAGGTCAAGTAGTTGCCAAACAGTCTGAGGTAGTTCTGACATTCAGAGCAAGGAAATTCAATAACAAACGCGACATGTTTAATCTGAAATCGTGTGGATTGTCGATCGAGTGGCCACATCAAGCTAGTTGCCATAAAGTTTGAGGTAGTTCGGACGTCTATAAGTTCTCCAACGGGCCCTCTTCATAAAGTCTACATAACCTTCCAGGTTCAAACTGCTCCGTCTGAGCAAGATGATGAGAATCATATTGCCAGATATCCAAACACGGCTCGCTGTTTCGGTGGTGGCTATGGGAAGAAGGTGGGGAAGAGTAGCCACTCAGAAGGGATATGTTGAGGATCCATGCGAAGAATTATAGCCACGCGAAATCTTGTCCACTGCGTTATGGGAACAGTTTTAAGGCATTTAGTGATGCGATGTTCCAATGTGTCTGGTGTCAGACAACGGGAACATAGATCGGAGGGTTGTTAGCTTATCCCATGGAGTCGGACTTTAGTAAGTATGATGCCACGCGTTGCTGTGTACCAAGAGGATAGCTTTTCAGTAGGTAGACCAGAAAGGGTCACATTATTCCACATTTGTGGCCAATTCTTAGAAGGGTGTTTAGCAGTGATTCTTAACGGTTGAGTGCGCCGCTGATGTGTCGCATATGATGATAAAGAAAGAGAAGATGAGGGTGACCTGCAGCAATTCTTGCATCGGACGCAAGGTATCATAATTCTTGGATAAAGATCCGCAGGTATGCGCATCATCGCGGAACTCCTCTCAAGTTCGGTGGGTTAACAATGTCCAGTCGTCTCAAACAAAGTAATAGCCATCGATAGCTGACAGATTCGGAGTTGGATAGATAAGTCATGCACCTGATGAGAAACAAAGCGTAGCATTTGGCTATAAGCTCGATGAAGTCGGCACCTCCATCCGCAGGAGGAGGCAAAGTGTTGAAAAGGTTAGATGGAATATGTCGCCTTGCCAGATAAACTGATGGGAATAGTGAGTTGTCGAATGGCAGTACTGGTGATCGGTAAATTTAGGCCATTATACGATATCCTGGACAGGAGGAACACATGTACGAAACAGACTTTACAGAGCGCACAAGTCACGCAGATAAGTTTCGTGCGCCAAAGCTTTGATTCTCTTTTCGAGATTGGTCCACGTATTTTGGAGTCCACGTATTTTGGACAGTCTTCGCCGTAGTCGAAAGGTACTGGATCCCTAGGATCTTAACATCCTGGACGTAGGGGATGCCTGTGATCTTGTGTGTGATATCCCATCCGGTGAGCGGCAGCGTTTTGGTCTACCGCCGATTAAGCGTGGCTCCAGGGTCACGTTCGTAGATCCCTAAGATGTTACCCAATTTTTTATCCTTTTAAAGCCTAGCGGTAACTTTACATACCGCCAGGTTTAATATTAAAAAATTCTACGTGGTGCCCACATTGCTTTTATGTGTTTTGTACTGATCTCAGAACAAACAGCAACTTTTGCCTTATAAAACATTAAGAGACTGGTTTTTATAACTGAAGTGGAGAGTGTTTACAGCGCGGTACGCACTGAGTCTGTATAAAACAGATACTCTTCGTCTTTAAAGGGTTAATGTCGGAAGGGTGGGTGAGAGTGACAGGAACGTCGTCGGCGTAAGAGATGCAGGTGATTTTCGGGGATCCCTCCTCGAACTGGTATCAATGCAGGTCTTGACAGAGCTTATGTAGCAGAGGGTTGATTATCAATGTGAAGAGGAGTATGCTAGGGAAGCAGCGCTGAAATACAAAGCACCTGATCGGAAAAGCGGGGTGAAGTGAAGCCATTAATGATATTGCGAGAAGTAGCATTTGCTGTAGAAACATCGGTTAAGCGTAGGGAGTCAGAGTCCAGCCCATACACCCGTAGGATGTAACAAAGGTGATATAACAAAGGTAGTCGTGTGGTAAGTTGTCGAAGGCTGCCTGAAAGTCAAGGGACTGGTTCGTGCGTAATTTCGACACGAGCGATAAGGTCTCATAGTCCTGCCGCTGGATCCAGGTTAGTGCGGTTGAAAGCATCACAGAACTGCTGCGACGAAGGACTTCTTGCATCTGTGTAGATATCCGCCTAGCTACGACACGCGTAAACATTTTATAATCTGAGTTCAGAAGAATGACGGCCTATAGCCAGGTATCCCTGTACGACTCCCATGTTTTGGAATGCTGACACTGGTTCCCCGCAATTGGCCAGTGTTGATGCGCTTACTTTGCGTCATAAAGTTATAGACCAGTAATAATTGCCATTATCGCATGTAGAATTCCAGAAGAATTCCGTCGTCTCTGGGAGATCGTTTACCTACTCCTTTGAATATGGCTTTCTGTAATTCCTTCAGACTGCCGGTTGCGACAGTGCATGATTAATGTCAGGCGGGAATGGTTTTGGAGGGTCTGGCCCATGATGTGTATGCTGCTTTCGTGTGTCAATATCCCGTCGAAACGGTTCTTGTAGTGTTCCGCAAAATGCAGCCGGATGAGTTTTGGTGTCATTATTTGGATACCGTCGGCGGTACAGATGGTTGTAATTTTCTGCTATCGTTGACGTTTTAGGAGTTTAGTTAGGTGAAAAATGGACGGGCGTTCCGCAAGTAATGAGCTGTTTTCCCGATGACTGACGTTAAGACTAGCAGTTTTCTGAAGTTTGAATTATTGTAGTGTTCGTTGGTAGGACTTCAGTTTTGTGACAGATGTCGGACGGTCATCAAAATGACGCAATAGGTCGCATATGCAGGTATAATAGAACTGCTTTTAAAGCCTGATGTCATTTGTCTTGCTATTAGAAAAAATTTTGAAGCTGTTATTTTACGCACGCATCCCACCAACAGAGAATACTCTCGTAGCATGGAAGTTGCCATTTCCAGAGGGTCCAGTTCTCCGTTACACGGCCTCCGATGGACGCATCTTCAAAGATCTGAACATTCATTTTCCAGTATCCCTCACCACGGGGAGTGGTACAGGGTACAATGGTACATGCATGTTTATATGCAGGGTCACTGCTAAGTGGTCGGAGAATGCCGTCGCAAGTATTCGTGAGTTGACTCTTAAGGCTCGTCCACACCTACGTACTTTGTACGCGGACACGTGTCCGCATACTGTACGCAGACAAATTATTTGTACGCGGACAGTGTCTTTTGTCTCCCGGCTAGGATGGAAAACAACAGACAAAGTCTGCAGGTCTGGACGTGTCCGCATACAGCCCGCGCATACCTACTCCCTTCAGTGCGTCAGTTTACTTGCAGAATCTGAGCTGTTAACATGTGGTTGAACGAAAGAGTTATTACTTTTATTGAGGATTTACAGTCCAGTGCATGTTTATGGGATGTGCATTGTGCCAAGTATAAAAACCGTAATAAAAAAGGTGATGCGATTGATTTTCTTGCAAAAAAATACGAAATAAGCCATATTGAAGTTGAGAAAAAAAGCGCCAATCTCAAAAGTCAGTTCCGGAGGGAGCATAAAAAAGTTGTAGCATCCAAGAAGACTGGGTCTTCCCCGAAGAAACCAACTTGGTTTGCCTACAAGGCTCTGATATTTTTGTTGCAACACAATGAATCAAGGGGAAGTCGCAGCAACCTCACTGAAGAAGGGAATAATGCAAGTATATTCAGTAATTCATTAAGTGTTCGAAATTTGCGTGATTTCAGGCTTCCGCCGCCATGTGTAGATAAGATCTGTGCTCTTCTGGAATATTACGCAGGGTTGAGTTGTACTTCTGCACCGACGTTTCAGGACCACCTATGGGTCCCATCTTCAAGGGTCAAGAAATCCAAGACTTATTGACCCTTTAAGATGGAAGGACTTCTTACCCTTGAAGATGGAAGGGCTGCTTACTCTTGGAGATGGGTCCGAAATTTTTCCCGAAACGTCGGTACAGAAATACCACTCAACATTACGTAATAACGCACCACTGGTCAAATATCTGAGCGTTACGGATAATCTGATTGAGGCAGGAATTGCTTCGCAATACTTTGTATCTTTCCTTTGGATTATGGGGCCAATTTTCGGGAGCAAAATGTCAACGTCACTTTTGGTCATCCTGGCGAAACGCCTGAATCCTGAACCATCCTCTATATTCAACTCGCGAAGAAGGTTCTGTCCGTGCTGAAATCCATCGCTGAAGAAGCGCCGCGTCCAAAAACATATTTTTTGGCATTTTTTTCTTCTCATTAAAAATATGTATCCCGCACACATTCCAGCTGCAACTTCACTCCATGACATGGCTTGATTGACTGGACATGCCACGTTTAGGTGTGGGCACAAACTACTGTATGCGATCTGTACGCGGACAGTCCGCGTACACTGTCTGCCGACAATATACGCGGACTGTCCGCGGACATTTTACGTAGGTATGGACGACGCCTTATAGACGGAGCAGATTTTGTGGGCCATATCTCCTGTCTAGTCTGGCAACACCATTTACCGTGTCGTGTGTATAGGAGCGTCTGCTCTGCATGGACTGCCACGTATCACGTACGTGGTAGGTTTGTATCAGTGCACCAAGTGTTCTGGTTGTCCTAGTTGTGCCTTACAGTCGCGCGGTTCCTCTGTACAGTTGACGCAGCAACCAAGAATAATATGCATTGGAGCCTGACATAGTAGATACATGAGTTCATTGTTGAAAAGACTTTCACGGTAGGATCTAGTGTTTGAGCCTCACAGAGCATAGACATTAATTATTCGGATGTGCTGATATCGGCCAGCTAGCGCCCGTCCATTTTCCAATTTTTCTATTGTGTGAGCTGAATGCTGTCTACGGCGAAAACTGCCTCGCCTGACCTCTCCGATCCTGCAAGAAAATACATGGAACATCCCGGGATGGGGTCTACTAAGTCAGTCACCACCTCCTGCACGAGGAGGATGTCAATATCTTGACACGAAAGAAAGTCTGTGATCATAGTTTGTTTACCAAGCGAAAAGCAGCCATTAATCTCCACTGTCGCTGAGGTATGGATGGGGTTCCTATGGGTCGTCAGTTTTTCTTTGTTTTAGGAAAGGGGATGATTCATTTGTACGTCTCTCACTGTAGCTGCGGTGCCTCATCCGCGACGGAGAAACTTGAAGTTTCGTTTTATTTTTCGGCTACTAGTAGGCGTATTGCTCTATGAGACGAGGGAAAATTCTTTTGCATTTTCAGTACGCGTTCCCACCAACAAAGTTACGACGCGACTCAGCGTGTCACCTGGGTGTCTGTCATGTCGTTGTTCTCGAGTCGTTTCTTTTTGATGCGCTGACTGTGCCCAGATTCGGTGTTATCTTCGTCGTATAAACCGCCGATGTCTGTAAAAGACAGGTATCCTTGTCATCCGACATCTGTGCCTCAGGCGGTGTTCTCCCGCGTATCCTGTCACTGGACCCGTGGACGTTCTAACTTTGTTTCCGTTGTCGTTGCTAACTTCGTCCATGATCATTGCAAGGGGTATGGGATCAGCACACATATGTGTTCCCTCGTTACGTGAGTGGTTGCGCATCGCAGATTCGACCATTTGGGCCTAAGAAGGAAGTGCCTATCTTTCCTCTACTACAGTGCCACGTGTTCGTTTTATGCATTTTTGAGCCACATGGTCTACGCTATAGCATATGTAACACGTCATGGTTCGGTCCATATATGCTACTAAAGCACGGCTGCCGGCAATGTATGTGTGTTATGGAATGTGACTATGAATGTCCAAAGAGACCAGTCTCATGTAATTTCCAACACGTATCGATGTATGTTCGGCCACTGTTTTTCTGTTATGTTGTGAACTTTCCCATAGCGTTCTAGAGCTGATTGTATGAAGTCTTGTGGTAGTTGGGGGTGGGGTGGGGGGAGGGTAAGTTGGCGAGTTGGACTGTTCTTAAAGCAAGTCCCGCCATCTATATACGCACGCGAGAGGCTTCGCTATTATTATGTTTGTGTATGGCCTCACCTTGTGTCCGGTATAGAAGCTTGGGTCCATATTGTTCTCGATCGTACTTGATTAACATTTGGCGTTTGGGATCGTCGATATGAGTTATGTTGATCTCGTGTTCTTCACTTCGCAAAAAATCGTGCAACCATTCGTGGACTTCAAAGGCCCTTATCTTAGGGCTTTGCTTGTCGACTGTACAAACTATCGTGGGGTTCCCTTTCATACTGAGCCATTCTACCTACTCACCACTCCATCACCAACGGTAACAACCCTGGTTGCGGAGCACTGGAAAACGTTCAACTTCCTCCTTCAGCGTCCACAGCCAGACAGCAATGATGGCCCTTTTATAGTTCAGCCGAAATATGTAGCTTAATAAACTTCAACGTACCAAAAGAAAATTGACAATACTTCCCTTATATTTGTTTTTCATTAAGATTTCATGGTTTTAATTGACCTTAGCGAGCGAAATAAATCACCTACTATACAGAGCAACCTAATAGCGTGTATTGTGTCAAAAATTGAAAAGCGTTTTCGGGGATTTTCGGGGATTTCATTTAATAACATCGATTATAATACATCGCCGGATACGTTTAGTGGATGTCAAAATCAAGATTCTGTTTAATCCGCTTTTTGTTCTTGGTTGAATATCATAATCATTTCGAATATCGTATGATCAAACCTTTATGATAACTGCTGTAATAAGAGATTTACTGAGTATCTAAATTTAAATGACTTTTTGTTTCGTGAGCTGTGTTATTATTCATGTCATTATCGTTATTATTATTATTATTATAATTATTATTATTATCCTTATCCTGAATATATAACTTATTGATATATTTTTTAACTGGTGCAACAGCCCCTCCTGGGCTGGGGCACCCGCATTATCGAGGCTTCACAATCACACTCAGCACAACACACTCGGTAGAACTCCTCTGGATGAATGATGAGACCGACGCAGAGACCTTCACCTGACAAGACATAACAATCACAAGAGACAAGCGCGCCCCCGGCGGGATTCGAACTCGCAATGCCAGCAAGCGACAGACCACACACCCACGTGTTAGACGGCTCGGTCACTGGAATCGGCTATCCTCGATATGCTGCCCATCTCGAATTTTGTCTTATAAAATGATGAGAATTCGGCTGTTTACCACTTGATTCCACAAATTGCTGATTAATATTTCACTCCAGTGCTTCCGAATTATTTTTAACAACTGTATGTGAGTCAAATTTATGTTGCGCTTACACGAAGAAGAAATTATGAAAATGACATGGTTTTCGTTCACGAAGAGCATTTTGAAGGAAAAGCTTTTTCAGCTAATGGAATATTTACGGAAAATGTTTTTATGATGGGCTTAGTGAACAAAAAAAATAAATTACGGGTTGCGGCTACGTTTACAAGAAAATACTTAGTAACGAGTATTGTAATGATTTCCTCGATACGTTAATATCAAGAATCGCCTGATGACAGTGTGGAATGGGGCTTGAATGTCCTGCTAACCCCGTCAAACTACATGTCCCTCTCTAGTTAATAAAGAATACACCTTACAGTGTCGTGTGTAACAGCAGGAAGGCGAGAGACACACGGTTCGTTACGATCTGAGAGGCTGTAGTGTATGCCCTGCAAGTGCTGGGATGACTGTTTGATCAGACGGGCTTAGACAGCGTTGGACCCGTGAATTTTTACGTTATTTTTTAAAACTTTAAATTTTCTACGTGAAGTGACCCACAGTTTATGTTTAATACAAATAACGCGAAGTAGACTGGAGTATGACAGTGAAATCCCGTTGTGTTGACAGTGTATTTGTACACACGGTACTTGTGTTGACAGTTCTTCCAGAATAGGCTGTAATTGTATTTACAGGGTAAGGCGTGTCCTTCGGCGTGAGTGCTTGATCAATCTTTCGGTAAATGATGTCGATCCCCCGTTAGACAAAAAAATTGGCCGGAAGCATACACGCGTAACTCATGTGCGTAGCATAGGTCGACTAATACCCATTGTACCCAAATTACCTTCAAAGTGTTTCAGTAGAAGACAATTTGAAACAACATTAATTACAAAGATTTAATATTCGTAAATAACTTTTAAGCAATATAGTATTCGGCGAGCAAACATACTTGGATAAAGAGAACTAGGCCAAGTTATCGGTTTTATTCATCACAATAATTTCTTATGTTTAATACCTTAGAGATAGTTTTGAGGCTAACGCTTTTCCATGATGAGAATAAACTAAAATTTAGAAGGAGTGAGACATCAGCACCTTCTTTAGGAAAACACAGCTTTGTAACATTTTTATAGTTTTCTTGTGCGATTAGCTTAACGGTGGCTTGTACGTAAGCCGAAATATGTAGCTATATTATAAACAAAGCAAACTGTTGTCTTACAAAAGTCCTGCCAGATGAACTGTTCTTGCTTTTCCTCCTCTGAAATAAATCCTGTTGCACTGGTAAAGGACATCTTATTGGCAAATTTACAGACATAAAATGAGACTAACACATTGAAAACTGAATTCTTCTTCAGCAGCAATATACCACGCATGAATTAAGTTCTACCTCAAAAAAGTGCTGTGTCTGTTACAGTGACAAACTGGTTAACCAGCTGTCCGGGGAAATAATCGCTCTTCTTTATGCAAATCTTAAAGAAACACGTAACACATTATGCTGTTAAAATATGGAGTATTACTATTAGGGAAGAGGATATATACAGACAGTTTACCACTGTAATTGAAAAAATTACGGAAGTCGTAACGACATACTGGCTTAAATACTTGACATTTTCCTGGCATTGTTCCAACTACTTATTTTATAGATTTTGTAAGAGATGAGAAAACGACAGTAACTGATGAACATGAAGGATTCGAAAGGATGAAACCACATTTCCGGAGTTGGCCCAAATGGAAACTGTGATAAACTTCACTTGTGATACCGTTTGTTTTGTTATAAAGATAAAGGCCAATTTGTCTCTCTACACTCCATGAAGGCATATAGTGAGAATGGAGTTACGGCTTCACTCATTCTTCACCTCCACACTACATTACATGATGGCAGTAGTCAGCCTCACTGCCCGGCCGCTTTAACCCCAAAGAAACGGCACCGAGTACCCACAGCAGCCTGGACTTTTGCAGAAAAGGGAACCCTCTGTCTCCTGCAGAGATTCGAACCCCGGATCCTCCAGCCTGTATCCTAGTCATTATACCAAATTCTCTCTCTCGGTCCCGTTATTTTGATTACATTTTTAAAAAGTTTTAATGTATAATTATTGTCATAGAATAGTGTCTGTGGGCCAAATGCTTCCAAACAATGCCTCACCTCACGTCTTTGAAAGAGGAGGTTCTGTGTGTATTCATATACGTATTGAAGTCATGAAAGACACGAAGCAATTTCCTGATATTTTTAATCATAATGTCATTTCAACAGTTGACTGATTATCATAAATAGGGAAGATCATGACTTGGCTAGCAACCAATCGTTTTCAGTTTCACAGTATATTAACGTAATCTGGCGCAACTTGGCACACTTTTGTTGCTTGCAAGTGTCTTAGTAGAATGAAACTGGTGCATTTGATGGAAATATTTTCTTTAAAAGCATTAACTTGTTAGCCTTTGTAACGGAGATGGAGCGTGTTCTCATTGAAGTAGGAAATGAATTTTTGTGTATTTTTTAGCTGAACTTCAGGTTCCAAAATTAGTTTGTTATGTATCAGACAGACAGACAGACAGGCAGGCAGGCAGGCAGGCAGGATGTTTAGATCCTGAGTCTCAACGTGTAGTGGGGCCTGTCGGAGGGTATTGACAGTTGTGTTGTTGCCTGCCGCACAGCCTGCACGATGTTTGTGGCCAGTCATCTTTTCAAATCCGGATTTTCCACATATTACTTTTATTTTTATTTCTCCACCCCCTCCCCCAACTTATTGCTGTTCTTGTTTCAATAGTAAGCTACATTATGTCCCTTCCTTTCTGTCTTGCATCGTGATTTGGTCAACAGTCACGTGTCCTATTACTCTTTTGTTTCTTATTTATTGTTAGTTCTTTTTATTTTAGTAGGCGAATTCAGGTTTAAAAGATTCTCATCTCAGTGTTCTTCTTCTATTTTTGTTTTCAGTTTACTGATCTTGCAGGTGGGTGTGTTTTTATTATCATTTTGGCTTGAAACTGAGAGCTGTGGTTCGCTGACCACATCAAGGCCAAGCGAAGGAAAGAAGCAACCGTGAAGAACAAAATGCTGAGGGTTAATCGAGATTTTGTCATATATTTTGCATTATCATTTATCTCATGTTTGACAGGAGACATGTAACGATTGGCTGACAATGTCAAAAGCATCGTATGGTAAGTATTTGGAAGGAAGTGATAGCCTATTTGACAATAGATGGTATTTTCCTATAGGTGGCGAAAAAGCCACAAATGAAATCAAGATTTATAATTTGAATCTGGTGCACTGCATTCACATCCGCCTGCTCCATTTTCATGCGTCTGTTTACAGGAACTCGAAAGCCTTTTTAATGGACAGAATACATTTCACATAGCAGTTTGGAAACAGGAAAGATAACACTTGGGAGAACTGAAAGTAAATGGATTGTATGCAGGCTCCTTGAGGAGTACTGATCAGAATTAAAAGCCTACTTTCCTACTGCATAGATTTCAAGTTCTACAGATCGCTTAGTACTAATGCTGAGTTTTCTCTACTTTTGCGAAGAACGTATTACTCTAGCGGACCTGTAGATTCTAACAAATTATACTTCTCCGCAATAATTCCAAAGTTTCGCATCCTTATGAAGTTATTATTTCCCAACAGTCAGAAATATTGATATACATTAGTACATATGCCATGCTCTTTTCAACATCTATTACCATTCATCATTGCGGGATCTTAAAGTAATTGCTTTCGCCTCATAAGTTCGTGTGGTTGCGATGTTCTTATTGCTTATTGGAGGAATTTTAAACATACGGCATAAGGGTGGGCTCTAACATTTATACCAATCAACCAACGAGCTGAGGGGCGAAGACAAGAGCCGTCTACATCTCTTTATAAATATAAACCAGTCCTGCATATGACACGCATAGACGCCATGTGAATCTGCCATGTAGACTGAACAGAGATTCATCTTACGGTAACGCGTTTGGCGTCTTGACTGAATGCTCTGACGTGTTAGGCCTAACAGGAGTACGAAGGACTGCTGCTGCTAGCAGGAGAAACTCCAGTCTAACATTGAGTGCTTTTGCAGGAAAACTTTGCTTGCCTGGACATCTGTAGATTGAATATATTAAGCACGTAACAGCATTGGCTGATGGCCTCTGCGATTCTGGTGTGGGGCGAATTTTTTTGGCTGAAAGGCTGCATGATGGGTGGAAGCCGGCCGTGACCCAGCTTCATCTGTATTCTGGTACTGGCATTAAAACTGAAAAAAAAAAATCACGGAAAACCTCAGACGTGGTAGCCGAGCAATGTTAGAGGGACAACCTCGACTGGCCCCGTGAGATTCTGTTGGGCGTGTTTGTTAAGGCCGCGGGTGACTTCATACCAAATTTTGTGAAAATCAGTGACGTGGTTCAGAAGATGAAACGACGAAACCCATACACTCAGAACATGATCTCGTAAAGATTCTGTCTTTCGTGAGATTTCAGATTCTCATGGCGATGACTCTAAAGCCAACTGTTTCCCTGGGAGTGACGACGTGTAGTTAGATAGATACGCCATAAGAGCCTGACGCCTGTATCTTCAGGGTGAAAGAGGTTACTTTCCTTCCTACGCTAACAGTGATCGGAGAGCAAAAGGCGGAGTTGTGTCGCATAGGATATGACTAGTGGCGGGCTGTTGTGAACATGATGATGAACAATGTATTCAATTATTCTATCAACCAAATGCACATTATTAAATACATATAAATATTAAAGACGTAATTGCGGCGTATTTCGGTGCAAGTGTAACATCTTCAGGGAGCAAAATATGCCAGGTTTAAAGCTAATTGCGAGCCATAAGCTATCATTTACAAGGTTTCACAGTCTGTAGTTGGCACCATTGTTGTTGTCAGTTACGTATAGTTTTTTAAATTCATGTGGTTAAGATATTATAAAAATATTCCTTACATAGTAAATATGACTTATACAAATAACAGTTATTGTTGCGGTTGGTAGTGGAAACTTCCAGTTTGCGGCATTATACCTCATATGTTCAGGCCTCTAGTGCCTATCTCAGTCCAAAAATGGATAAGGTCCTGTAAACATATGATATGTGCAAAGAATAGGCCTATTTAGTTTTTGACAGTAATTATTGAAATTTTAAATTTTAAATTTAGAATCAGTTAATTATCCAAGGTGTTATATTAAAGCGTCGGTTGTAAGATGTAAAAAAGGGACGCGCCCTGTGCTTATGCTGTGTCGTGTATCGGAGCCAGCAGAATGCTGGTCCGTTTGTGGTAGTGAGCTTATGTATTGTATTGCGCTCTGCCTTATCGCTCTGTGTCCTGTATCGGTGTGAGTAGTCGATTATGGTCAGAGGTAAACTGCTCTTGGATCAATCACCCTTGCTGCTGATATGCTTGTATGTACAAAGATTCCCAGCACTTTATTGGACAGTCTGGGTTCGAGTCCTGATCACAGTCTTGGAAGACATGCCACTTTCTTTTGGCCAGTTAATTAGAACATCTGGTGTAGGAATTACGGAAGACACAGCTACCAAAGAAGGGACGGACCTGGGGATGGGGACTACGTAGGGCGCAGTTACAGGCAAGATAAAAAGACTTGATAGATTTTGCCAACATTCTAGTTTTCTAAAGGTTTAGGAAGTAGAAGCTTCATTGAGAAATGTTATACTTGACAACTAGTGCACACAAAAATTTGAAGGGCGGAGGTTACTGGTCGTTGTGCCGTAAAAAGAACGTTAATTGCGAAGTTGGGATATCTGAAGTTAATTCAGACTTCCAGCGCGGAGTTTTTGACCAGTCAGGTTACAGGAATTTAAAATTTTTTGAATTCGGCGTATGGGTTTTTTCCAAATTTGCATTTCGGGCAACAGGATCACTTTTGAGTTTAGAACAGGGGAGTAATTTTTTAGAGTTACCGAGATGTATGTGAACATAAAAGACACTCCATTTCAGTATCTGGAGCATTTCGAAGGCAGATTCTTAATGTTCCTTGACTTTCGGACATTTTACAATGAAATTGTAACTAGAAAATGTTGTTATGTGAGATAATGTGGGCTTGTGATACCGGGGAATAATTGGATAAATACTAGAGTGTAATTCGTCACACCCGAATGCACGGGTGAACTTAAAGTTTAACATATCTATATGTGCTAATTTAGCGGTGTGATAACCAGACGTGATTGCTTCAAAGTGCTAATTTCAAGACCAATTTCGGCAGTGAACTGTGTTAATGACTTTAAAAATTATCATTCGTGATAGCCAGTAAATTAAGAAAGAAGTTAAACTATCATTTGATTCCTGAGTGCAGCGTGGAGGAGCAGAATTGCAGTCCGTTAACGTGCCACACACAGAACCTTCCCTGAAGATGAGACGTTATGCTTAAACGCGTCTGATCAGAAAACGTACCCACGCCTGTAAATTCTGTCACCTCCAGTAAAAACTTCCGTCAGTGTTTACATCCCATTGACAAGTACAGTTGCTTGCTGGCGCCAACTCACAATCAATCCATAATTCCAAAAATACGTCAAACTAGTAGGTGACATACTAAGAAGGTGTACCGTCGTTCACGCAATCCAGAACAACAGGTAAGCGCCCTTCAGCAGAAGAACAGTGCCAAGGTAAGAGAGAGGGGTATCCGGGACATACGACACCGAGATGGGCGGTGGCAAGTTCATTCTGTGGCCTTCTTTACACGTTTTTAAGAGTTCCATTGTGTCCTGCAGATCTCTAAGGCGCACGCGCAATACATGACATACGCTCACTACCACAAACGGGCCAGTATTCTGCTGACCCTGACGCACGACACATCGTAAGCACAGGCTGGGTCCCTTTTTAGTTCTTGTACGCGACGCGTAGAATATAATGCCGTTGAGGAAATAATGATTCGAAATTTCAGACTTAGGATTTCAATAGTTACTGTCACGGTAAGTAAACAAGCAGCAAGGAAGTCTGATGCGGAGAGATTTAATCTCAAGAAGTCGAATGTCCAAGACGATAACTGAGTGCTGTTGTTTGAAATGAGTCACCCGTCGCAAGAAACCTGAAAAGAAACCTTTGCCATATTTTGGTTTTTAGTTTTTTGTTTGTGTGGTTCATAGTATGTTTGTTTCTTTGAATGTATTCTAAAAATATATAATTTGCAGTACAATATTTTAAATTATAATGCAACTGAATAATTTCAGCGTCGGCTTACAGGAGGACTTGAGTTAACTTGCGAGGTTCGTATTGAAGATCTGTTATAAGAAGAAACGAGACAAAAAGTAGCCAATCACCAACAAAGATAAGAAAGTGGAAATACGAAGAACAAGTGTCATTTTTAAAATCACATTTTCAGGGAAGGGCTAAAATTACTAACGTTGACGTCAGCAATGTGGATGATTATGACGTTGATGAAAATGCAAAGGAACGCGAAAAAGAAACATAAGAACAGTCAGCTGAAAGTGTACTGATGGAAGCGACTGCTGAAAGTGTCCTTAAATCTAAACACGGAAGAAATACTAAGAATTTAAGGAAAAAGCGAAGGATCTGCTTCAGCACTTCTAATGAAATATGTATTAGAAATGAAAGCAGAAGAACGGCAGAAAGCAGATGCCGTAGATTTTTTCTTGGCAGGGATAGCTGTTACACTGAAGTCATTTTCAACCTACTACCAAAACACTGCGAAACAAAAAATCTTTTCAATAGTTGCTTGACTAGAAATGCAGCAAATCGTGAATGCTGGTGCTGAAACTCCATCGACTACTCCTCTTAGTTATCAGAACTTCAACAGGCCATATTCACCTCCGACAGTGACTCCACATTCTACGGCTTCAGAACTATCATGTGCAAGTTATTATTCCAACTTTCAAGAAAACTAAGCAGATTGATATAATTTTGAAAAATAATTAATTCACATTTTTAAAGGAGTTTCTATTCTCTTTTTATTATAATAAGTAACAACGTTATTTTATTTCTTGTAATAAAATAAAGTACGTAACTAGCCTGACACAAACAGCAAGTTTCTTTTTTGGTGCTACAGTGTCTCTGAAGGTTTATTCTGTTTTGTGAGATCGCACTGTATTTTTGAAAGCAAAATGGTAAATTGCTGGACTAACATTCTGAAATATTTATAAAATTTCATTTCATCATCTATGAATTCGCGATACAAGGTTGCAAATTCTCCTTCAATTTTGCTTTTACGTAACATTTCATGGGCCCAAATGCGATTACGTTTTGATCTTTTCTCTTCTTCCTCACCTAATAATAAAGTTACACAGGCAAAATCCTTAAACGAAAGTTGTTTAAACATTTCAGTTCAAATAGTGCTGTCAAAAACAAGTTCAACTCAACAACAGGTTATGCCTTGCTGAGCTCGAAGACAAGACTGTCATCAGCTGTCGTGTCCCTTAACTGACGGTAAGTGTGAATGCACACTGGTTTTTGTGTCGTTTCTTTGTCGTGTCGTGTCGCGTCGTGCCGTATATTGTGAATCGACCTTTATAGTTCTACCTGTAATATTATTTTTATGTAATAACACTTGCCTGAAATTAAATTGTTAAAGAACTGCATATCGCTCTGATACTTCACTCAGGTACGAGAATGCGGTGGTAACCGTTTATTGTCTGTTCTAACCTTCAGAAAGCTCCCTGTAGATAATCAGGATTATGCTTCCGGCAGGGGTTAGAATGTTCGTCTTCCCGTCTTATCCAAAACTGTTCTCTGATAACTGAGGTGGAAAAAAGGTGATTTAGGATCATACCCAGTGGCAGGACGTTGTTGTTGACCACGTTGAAGCTGTAAATTTTAGTTACTAGATACACATTTTCTTACAATCAACACATGTCACACTCGATGGTGGCTGGGTCACTACACGGTCAGATGATTAGTCCAGGTCAGCTCGGTGAACAGAGGTCTTCCCTCAGCGTAATATACTTGGGAAGTCCCAGCAATGTTGCATGTCCACTATTGTGTCCTTCACTCAGAATTAACACATTAACACATTGTTTATTGAAGACATGTTTCACTCTTAGTGTTGTAGAATAAACGTATGACCCCGGCACTTTGAAGAACGCAGCTAGTTATCACTTTCTAGTTGAAAGTCTTTTATAAATTGTCCGAAATTTACGCAGCACCCAACTTTACAACCGTGCTACTCCAACTGCCAAAACTGACTGACCTAGTTGCTAGTCTGCATTTTCGTCATAACTCGCAAAGTCAAGTTCCCTTTCCTACATAACACAATGATTCTATCGACCGAAATTCAAATTTAGAGAGGCCGTATTCAACATTTTGGGAAACTAAACCTGATTGGCTGCGCTAATTTAAGTCGGGAGACCCCAAATTTACGATAAACGAACACTTCGGGATGTTGCCTACTGGCACTTCCCACTCAAGGAATTATGTCCCAAAAAATTTCAGGTCTTAGGTTTCAGTAAGGAGCACCGAGCTGCAAAACTCCATTCAGCGTGACAGTTGATGGATGTTCTGCTCGGCCTCATTCTTTGGAATGCGTTAGACACTGATTCCCTCTCGCACTTTTCTTTCGTTATCCTTATTCTATAGCCAAAAGTTTATTTTCTAATTAACTATTTCAAAGGGAATTTATCTCATTAAGGCCTGTTCAGGATTTGAAACCGAGTCGCTTGTCCTCTTTAGGATTCGGACCTGAATGGCCAATAACAATACTCAGCTGCAGTTATGCCGCAAATTACATTGACTTTCACAGGTCTGACCGCAGAATTCGGATCACAAATCGATGTTCTTTGGTGCATTCCATGAAAGCAGCAGCAGCATTGTCATAGTATTTTCACTATTGAAAATACAGCGCTCACTACCTGGTTGCATGGGAAGGTTCATAGCGTTTCTGCGATTATCTCCTTTACTTTTTACTTTACCTTATTGGTTATCAGCTTATATTAAGGTGGAACAGGACTGTAAAACTGGACATGACGCTGCATCATGATTGCCTGTCGTTCAGTACTGGGCATGTGTAATGTCCCTATTCAGTCATACAGCTAATGATGTGACAGTTTCTGCAATGTTGCTTCTGCCACATCATCAGCTGTGGGACTTGGGGAACACAGGCTAGATTAGCTCAACGTAACTTTGAAAAGAATGACTGAATAATCCGGAATCATGCCACTATCATACAGAGGGAAACAAATAGTGCATATAGAAAATATAAAGACGCGGCCCACATGTCTTGTTTAAAAGACCCCATCAGTTAACCTAGCCTTGAAAGTCCGCCTATCTGGTTTCTTCTGATTATGAAGGAATTGACTAAATAATACCTTTATATTTCTCTTATAGACTTACTTGGACGCGTGAAGTTTAGTAATTTCCTCCACAGATGGCGCTAGTGGCGATATGGTTTTAAATAAGTTTGTTCTCGGTTTTTTGTTATGTCTATGGTCTGTCTAATTTGAGTTCATGACTTTCTTTAAACTTTTGCATTTGGGTTGGTCCATGTTTTAATTTTAGGTCTTCGGGCTAATTTTTCCTTTTTAAGAACCACTTTCGTCTTACTACGCACGGACAAGGCTGGCCTCATGTGCGTATCTTCACAAGTCTATCGAGCGATAGTACCCAGGGATTAAGAGTGAGTCTTCCTAACGGGTTCGCCCGGTTAGGTGCCCTCCTTTATGTGAAGACGAAAGCAGAGCCTCTTTGCCAAAAGCAGTACTAACATTGAAAGCTGGATGAAGGACAAGTCCAAAGGAAGATTACTTCGGTAAGTGCGATCCTAATATTAACACGGGTGATAAAAAAGTGTGTGACAGTATGAGGCGGATTTGAGGCTAATTCACATATACCATGCCGTGTCGCACTAATTCACACATACAACGCCGTGTCGCGTGGATCGTTGTGTGGAGGACGTGATAATTAATTGCATGTGGGCTTTATCTTCTTTCAGAAGAATAAAAGAGAGTAAAACGAAAATACATGCTTCATAATGTGTTTCGAGTAAGAGAAGAGGAAGAAGAATTTCGCACGCTGTTTGGACGTCTGAAAGATGACAGGCAAAAATTTTTTAAATATTTTAGGATGAGTATTTCGAAATTTGAAAACTAGAAACGGTTGTTGCCCACAAACAGTCAAAAGAAGAGTACACAGTGGAGACGCAGCACAAAAACAGAAAAAGGTTGGAGATAGCTGTAAGATTAGTTCATAAAAATGTATAATTCCGTACAATCAGCTGTTTCCATTATCATCAGAACAGATTAAATGCATCCCAAAAGGCAGTGGTAACAACCTTCGTGGATGTCCGCGTGGTTGCCGGAAGAAGCCGAAACTGGGAAGGTCGCCAATAGTCCGTCGAAAAACGGCCGATCTTAATTCACACACGCCATGCCGTGCCCATGCCGTTCCCCTACCGTGTGTGTCGTGGCCTTGAGAAGTTGCTTCCAAAGCGGCATGGTCGGAGCACGGCAAGGGCACGGTATGGTATTGTGCCTCAAACATGGTCGCGCTGTGTAAATCAAGTGGGAACGACACAGTCTAAACCTTTAGCGACACGGCATGGCCGGGGCACGGCAGGGGCGTGGCATGGGCACGGCATGGTATGTGTGAATTAGCCTTTATAGTGTAGTTCTGGTTAAATGAGACTTGAAAGGTATTTAAGGAAAGCGGGTAGCATGGAGTAGGTATTCGACTGGCGTGGGTAACTATATGCCTCAGCGACTACTACCTGTGCAAAAAATATTTTATCCTGTACATTACAGTGATTGCACCACATCCAATTGATCTAGCGGCCGAAGTAATTGCGACTGGTATATTTTACTGACTTGTAGTGCCATAAAACAGGCACCAGACTCATACGCTGCGCCTCCCTTTTGTTTCATTTCTTTCCCTACTTCCTCACACCGCGAGATTCAGGATCTTGTCCAGTAGTTCGCTCGTACGTTCCACAAAAGGTAACGGTTTTCTGAACCACCTGAGTATTCGATTCTCGTGAAGCACTTCACGACAACGACGAAGATAATGATGATAATTAACATGCGTTGGTACGACGACGCACTCCATTTACAGCCGTTAAGTGAGCTGGAAATTGTGACGTCGTGCACATGCCTGTGACCCAGCACAGAGGGCCTTCTGTTGTCGCGACTGTATTATCTGTCGATTGTTTGGGTGTGACGCACAGTGGTGCTCTTTATTCAGTACAATAACACCTGCTCGCGCTGCGCTGTGTGCACAGTCTCTTCCTCTCCCAACATTTTTCCTTTATCGTTATTTTATTATTTTGTTAGCATTCCATCTGATATATTGCACAAAGAACGGCATGCTCTCCATGTACAAGTCGCTAGAGTTTTTTAGTCCACCATTCAGCAGAAACACCCGTTCTTCGCCCGGGTTATGGCCGCTATTCCTTTTCTACATCGCTGTCCATAAAGAGTACCTGGATAATTTGAAAAATCAGCGTTTACGTAATACATAATAAAATAAAATCTTAGCAGGGGTATCCGAATCACATCTAAGACTACAAAAATGCTTATACATTGCTTGAACAGTCACAGCTACTGTGCGTATTAGCAAGAGGACGGAGTAAATATAATAGGCATACTGGATCTTCTCTGTTAGTTCCGCTGCAGGAAAGAGAAGTTGCCCTTGTATATACTTCAGACGTATCTGGGTATATTTTTTAGATAAACAACGTACAACAATACATGGAGATTTATAACGTTGTTTCTGCCACATAAATTGCAAGTTAAAGTCGTTTTTCTTGAGATCGACTCTTATCATTCAAAAGTGCTGTTGGCGTTAACTCTGTCAAGCTGGACTGGAAGCTCCCTCCCTGGATTCAATGTCTAATTGTTGCATAACTGTTAAATAACTAAAAATTGGAAAATAGAAAACATGAAGAGAAGAGGTTTCTTGGAAGACGTAGGCATAGATGGAAGAATAATGCAATGTGTCTTAAGACTCTAAAAATTCCTGGGTTTACCGTCTCAGGATAGCATCCAGCAACTAGGCTCGGACGGATTATACTGCCAGTGAGTGCTTTTAGTTTTATCTTGAGGATCTGGGAACACTTTACTTGCTGAATGTCAGGGAGGCGTAAAGTGTAAGTTTTGATGAGATGTGTGACTTTTGAACCTTTTGTGGTGATGCCATAGGTTTATATTTCCTTCGACGTTTATCTTAGTATCTGAAATTACGTTCGCCTGGAATAGGACGCCATGTAATTCGATAGTCATCATTTCGGTATAACCAGCTACCTCCATATTTAGGATAGACTATCATGAAGATGGAAGCAACGGTCCTCTGAATGCCCACTCGTATCAAACTACACGGTGAAACATCCCAGAACGCAATATGCCCGATGTTAAATTCTCTTCCCTTCTTGCCGGTATCTCGTGCTTACTTCCTGAAGTACGTCGCATATCCTACAGACACTCGCCATCGTTCAGATGACGTCGCCGGAACAGTTGATTCCCACGGCTGAGCTGTTAACAGGCAATTGCAGTGACGCGCTCGTGACGTAGTGCAGTGGTCATGCCGTCTGAAGAGGGCTGCATCTAAACTGCAACTGCAAACTAAAAACGAACGAGTTACGTTCTGTATATTTCAGCACGCCATACTAAGATTCCTGGATTCGTTCCAGGGAAATGTTTAATAAGCATTGTTTATCCTATTTGTCATTTTAAGCTGATTTCCGCAAGAAACGTGACGCAAAAGGATATTCATTCGGACAACTCCTAGTTGTGAAGAGTGTGTAGTTCACCTAGACATATGCTGCGACTCTCCTCAACTCCCTTCCACACACACACGCACACGCACGTATACACACACACATTAGCGTTCAAAAACTGTGTATTTCGCCCACACTGTGTGTGTGCGTGCGAGCGCGCGCGCGCGTGTGTATGTATGTTCTTATGATTCTCATACATAATAGCGATTATTTTCCTAACTTTATAACAAGTTGGTATTTGTAATGCAGATGCATTGTGTTTTCTGTGAGGTAAGGACTGGCTTTTCATACAGTTTAGATGCAGTTCCGATTTTGTGGTGGACAACGTGGCACAGCAACAGGTTTTTTCTCCAGGTACTTCAATTTTCCCTTGTCAATATTATTCCATCAGTCACTCTAACCAGAATGACAAAGATACGAAACCTGGGAATTTTCCAAAACGCAGCACTCTTCCAGAAATCGGACCGCACTGGATACAAAAGGATATTTTCTCCCACGTTTTAGGGGTTAATTTGGTTTGCGAACCTTCCTGCCCCGTTCCATCAGTACTGCAAGCTATGAAACGCAAATACAGCTGCAAATCGGGATATTTCTGGAGAAGATTCTCGCCGTTAAACTGGCCAAAACACTCCTAGACTTTAGGGAAACCGAATGTTGACTACCATTTTCGCGACGCCCCCACCCCCCAGTTCATATCGCGAGCCACATGAATCAAGTCCACGCCGTCACATTATGAGTCATTGTAACAGTATTCTCTCATCTACATTTCTCAAATTTTCTCGCTTTTTACTTGATTTATGAATAAGTATCTGGATGTGATGGGTAACGAAGAGGTGCTGTCCCAATATTTGACTGAAAGGACTGAAAAACGCTGCAAAATATCTCAGAATACTCGAATTCCGGACTGACATTTGAATCCGGAACTTCCAGCATACAAAGCAGTAGTACTAACCATTTATTTGGTACTGATTAACTGAATGATTGATTAACGATGCCTTTACCATCAACGGAGGATAGATCTGGATTTCGAAGGTTCTGTTACAGGACTGGAGAGTCTCGTGTCATAGTTCTTTATTTCCTGTGTTATGTTGTTCAGTGTCAATAAACGTACTGTGATGCATCGATCCTTAGCCCAGGGAAAATTTCCGAAGGTCCTTTATCCTTTCAGTATTAATTATTATTTAGAACAAATTACAGTCAGTGAAGAATGCGAAGGAGAAACAAAATAACGACATAAGTGAGCACTATGCGGAATGCCCGACCGATAGTTGCGATTTGTACAAGAAGCTCACCAGTAGGTTTCTGCAAATAAGAAACAGCCAATTGCCTGTGTTACCAAGACACAGTAAATGAACACTGTGCACTGCAGGAATTAGAATTTCGTACGTGATGTCAGTGAGCCGCATTATGTCGAAAAGGCATTAACCGTGTTTTGTGCACTGGCCCGTGTCTCTTCAGCTGTAGCTGAACTTTTACTAGCAGGCTTAGTTCGCACCCAGGCATGCTAATTCTGTACGAATGGGCATCTAATTATTAACGTGCTTAATGCAGATGGGTGTTCAAGTCTCCCAACAAACTGCAAGCCGGCAAAGGAAGTTAGATCAAAGGACGAGCGGACAGCAGCGTGTTTAATCAGAGTTTCTAAAAGTTCTGCATTCATTGTCTGAGACCTGACTGTGATTAAATATCACGCTTGAAGAACTTCCTAAACTGACCTGAGAGCATGAAGTGAGCCTAACAACATATTTTAAGAAGGCGTATAAGGGTCTCCACCTATCGTCCGGACTCGGGTTTGTGGCCCAAGAAGCCGGCGAAATGAATGAGAAACAGCCACAGAGCTCAACACCGAATTATCATCTGCAAGTATATGCCTGTGCTGAGGAAAGCTAGCTGCCTGGAAGCTATGAAGCTCTGAATCCAAGGTTCGATTGTATGATCAGTGAAAGAGACCAGTGAGACAGATAATCTCCCTCATCCCTGAAGTCTTGAAAAATTTGTTCCAGAATATTCGGACAAGAGTAAGAATTAGTCGTATTAGTGTGAAATCCAAAGTGACTTACTCTGAGCGGAATCTGATAAAAGTTTCTGCTGAATTATCAAGTGCTCAGCACGCACTGGTCGTTGCTCCGAACTAAATTGCTTTTCGGAATTAAGCGAAAGAACGGTGAATGAAAGTATCTGAAAACAGTTTATTGAAATAGCTTTACGAACTTGTAATATATAAATTCACATCAGCGGTGTGAGTGATTATTTCTAAAAATTTATTTACTTGAGAACTCTTTCGTACTAACATTAATATGTAATTCGTAAAAATAAACAAAATTATTACCAACACTACAACACAGACAGCAGGACCCGAGTCTAATGTGAAACTGTTCAAGATTGTGAAACTGAAACCATGAACATGGAAACTTTATACAAACTTAAGTGTACATATATATTTAATTTAATTTAATTCAACCAAAAACTGTTTAGTGAGCACATTTCTGTATTCCGGAAGATTTCATCCGCCGGTAAGGGCAAACCGGGACAATATCCCAGACAGAGAACACAGATATTGGGATATAGTGAACAGACTTTTGAGAATCTGGACGTGAAACTCTCGAGTGATGGCTTATGTTGCCGACACAATGAGTTAGAAATGAACAGTTATACCCTAAAAGTAAACGTTATTCTTTAGAGCAGAGTGTTTAAGAAGCATGTTTACCACCTGCTGTAACAATAGAAAAAAACTCCGCATTTTGTCCACACAATGATCATGCATTTAGTACGATTCTCACAAAAAAGAGCGATTATTTTGATAAATGACGTTAATCGATTGGTCTTTTTAATGTAGGCGCAGTGTGTTTCTTGCGAAATAGGAAGTGAGTGTTTACGTATTACGTACAGTCATTTCAGGCGTCAGAACTCAAACTCTGTCAAAATCGTGTTTAAAATTTCTCAGGTATTTTTGTTGACTATTACTTCCCCCTCTTGCATGTCAGTCACAGACGGGCAAAATCGAAATCCAATGTTAAACACAGCTGTAATGTACTCTTTTAATAAAGCATCCGCGCAGTAGGAACTGCTGCTAGACGTAGCTGAATGGCGGAATGCTCTCTAGGAACTTTCATCCGGCAACTCCTGTGAGCCGCCAAACTGACCATGCGAGACTTCAGACCTCCACTGCAGTGTAGCTGAAGTCTTCCCTCTTCCACACAACATCCCAGAAGAGCAAAGACCTCAACTCGATCGTGATTTTCAATTGTTTTAGACGGTCCTAGAACAAATGCTCATCTAGTACTCAAATTCTACGTTGCACTGCATGCTGGTCGTGGGGTCTTTCTGTTGCCATCATGAACACTGAGAAGTAGTTCAGTGACTGATCAGCCTCTTTCCTCTGCTCATACTCAAACATCCAACTACATACCACTTACCTCCTTCACTTCCTAATGCCTTACCTAATCTCCACTTTCCTCGTATCTTTACTAGAAGCACTGGGGGGAACCTTCAGAGAGGCAAAGTTTTCGGCTTCTCTGTTGTAAATGTAGGGTCTCAGTAACCCCACTTCTTCCTACTGCTTCCTATTCCTCCTCCTCATCCTCCTCCTCCTTCGTCTTCTCTTCAGGCTTCAAACATTAACGATAATTTGTACTCTTCGCCATTTATTGTGATAGAATTACGAAGTATGCAATGGGCTGGATATGTTCAAAATTCAAGTATAAAGTATGAAGGAAAAGAACTGGCCTGACAGAAGGACACACGCGGATTGTTGTAGCTGGGTGTCATGGGGTGACTGCTGGCAAGCAATTGACCTAGTCAACAAAAAATAATATCGGGTCAGAAAGACGACAGCTCACAGACTTAACATGTTAGGCCCTTTCCTTAGTATGAGAAATTGCCTGTCACTCCGAAATGATGTTCTGCTTTATAAGCAGCCTATTTGTCCTATGATAGGCTATTGGTGCCATATCTGGATGTCAGCTGCCTGCCTTTATGTCAGGAACCTGCAAGTGGTGCGACCCAACGCGACTAACGCACCGTGATACATTAGTAACAAGCAAATTCGCGAGGATTTGGAGGTTCCATTTTGAGGCGACCACGTAAGAGTACTAAGGGTTTTGAAACAGTTATGTGGTGTGGGAACTCCCTAGTTTTGCAAGTGCGCTGACCGAGAACTTCCAAACTAGACTGAAGCCTAAATCATATGTGGCTAGAAATCTGCAGGCCAGACAAGGCTGCCCGTAAAACTCATCAAGTGGACAGAAAGAGCTGTGCCTAGCAATTTTCCGCTTTCATGACTGAAATTTTTCGTGATTTTACTCATTCGTAAAACAAATGCCAGAGGGTTATTAAAGGACGAGTTACGCCCCGGCCCCCCCCCCCCCCAGTCAAATACTCCTTGCCTGATCTCACAGACTCTCAGCCAACGCGACCGAGCCGTTCTGGGTTCAAACTCCAGGAGTTTGTCCGTGGCATAATTCTTGCAATTATGTCCTAAATAGGAAATATATAGGCCTATAACATGGCGTGTTCTGATTTCCTCTACAATTTTACTTCAACCCAAGAAGAATTCAGCGAGCTATTATCATAAGCTGACATAGATATTGAAGTAAAATGGTTGTTAGCACTGTCAGACTTTAAACAAAGTTGAGCACAGTCGGCAGATTTTAGTAGAAATTCTAAACATGACATCTTACGAAAAGACATGCAGCGGGAGCCGAGATGTTCCGCACGCACAGGCAGTCGGACACATATGGCAAAACACACAGTCGCTTTCCGCAGTTCTTCTGCCGACGCTCTTAAAATGGAGAAGTGTAACTCTTTAATGCACAGTGGTTACCTTACGTACGTTTACCACCTGCTCAGTTCACTTGCTATTTTGCCCAGAGTGTATTTACGTGTTTCGTTTGATTCTCACATTAACTAACTAACTAACTCCATGGAGCAGAGGCCTTCTTGAGAAGCTAAAATTTCTCACCTAGTCAAGAAATTCCCCGCATTTTATGGAACCCGAAGGTTCATTACCGCATTCACAAAAGCCCACCACCTGTCCCTATCCCGAGACAGCACAATCCAGTCCATGCCCCCATCCCACGTCTTGAGGATCCATTTTAATATTACCCTCCATCTACGCCTGGATCTCCCAAGCGGCCACCTTCCGTCAGGTCTCTCCACCAAAATCCTGTATGCACCTTTCTTTTCCTCCATACGTGCTACATGCCGCGCCTATCTCATTGTTCTCGATTTGATCGCCCGAATAATATTTGGTGATGAGTACAGGTCGTTAAGTTCCTCGTTATGTAGCCTTCTCCAATCCCCTGTCGCCTTGTCCCTCTTAGGCCCAAATATCCTCCTCAGCACCCTATTCTCGAACACCCTCAGTCTTTGTTCCTCCCTCAGTGTGAGAGACCAAGTTTCGCATCCATACAGAACAACAGGTAAAATTATAGTTCTGTATACCCTAATCTTTGTGTTTTTGGATTGCGACCTGGAAGATTCTGCACCGAATGATAGCAAGCATTCCCCGACTTCAATCTGCCCTTAATTTCTTCCTGAATGGAGTTTTTATTCATTAGGGTTGTTCCCAAATATTTGAAATCTTCCAAACATTCAAGGGATTTATTATCTGTCTTTATGTTGTGATTGTGTCCTGCATTCTGATTTCGAGACATGAACATGTACTTCGTTTTCTCAGCATTTACTTCTAGACCAATCGCCTTACTAGCAAACATTACATCTTCTGCGTTTTTCTTTATACTACATACGCTTCCGCCCAATATATTAACATCATCAGCATAAACCAGAAGCTGACGTGTACCATTCAATTTCAAGCCCTCCTGGTTTGCCTGAACCCTCCTAATGGCATATTCTAAAGCAAAGTTGAAAAGCAATGGCGACAGAGTATCTCCTTGTTTCAAACCATTCTTAATAGGAAACATGTCAGACAGATGTTTGCCTCCCCGAACTCTGCTATAGGTTTCACTTAGACACATTTTTATTAACCTTACTAGTTTCATGGGGATACCAGACTCAATGAGAATATTATACAAGACCTCCCTCCTAACTGAATCATAGACTTTCTTAAAGTCTATAAATAGCTGATGGGCTGCCTCATTGTATTCCCATTTTTTCTCAAGTATTTGACGAATGCTGAATATATGATCAGCAGTTGACCTGTTACGTCAAAATACACACTGATGATACCCAATAATTCCCTCTGCATATGGAGTTAACCTTGATCAAAGAATGTTGGATAGAATTTTGTATGTAGTTGACAAAAGCGATTTGCCTCGATAATTACTGCAATCGGTTTGTCACCCTTCTTATAAATAGGTACAATGACTGACTCCTTCCATTCCTCAGGCAATTCCTCCTTATTCCAAATAGAAATAATAAGTTTATGGATCTCAGGCCGAATTATGCTACCCCTTGCTTTAATCAATTCTGCTGGAATGATCAATACCTGGTGATTTGTGTCTTTTTAGCTTTTCAATAGCCATCTCAAACTCAAAGGCATTGGGCTCAGGCACTAGTGGCTCTGCCGTGTGTACTTCAGTCTGCCTAACATCATTAACCCCGTGTATATTCAACAGCTGGGAGAAATGATTCCTCCACCTAGGCAAAATGCTGTAGGAGTCTGCAACCAGGTCGCCCTTCTCATCCTTTACTACATTAGTTCTAGGCTGGTACCCCCTCTTAAAGTCATTGATACCCCTATAAAAGTCTCTGATATTATTGTTCTTACTGTTTGTTTCACGTTAATTAATTTTAGCTTTCAGATATTCCCTCTTTTTTTTTCCTAAAATGTCTACTGGCTTCACGTCTTACGTTGTGCAGATTATCTCCGTTACCTTGGTTTGGATTCCGTAACCACTGAATTTTAGCCTGCTTCCTTTTATCCAAATATTGTGCACATTCTGCATCAAACCATGGTTTATGCTGCTTGCGTTCATGCAGACCTAGACTCTCTTGAGCTGAGATTTTTATATTACCTTTAATGTTGATTCTTACACTAAACCGGCTAGTATTTACAAAGGAGGCAAACTGTGCTCTCTGTGAGGTAATGTGTTTAGTCACCGGCCTCTCAATGCAGAAGACAAGATTTCGGTCCCCGGCCATTCAACGTGAAAAATGTGGTAGAAAACGTGGCACTGGAACAGGTCTCCTTTCCGAGTAATTCGGTTTTCCCCTGTCAGAATATTTCGACCAGTGCTCCATACTTACTTATCTTCGACGTCACCCTTATACCTTACATTTCATCTGAACAGTGTATATAATTTAGTTCCTACGTCACAAAAGACACCTCCTATTCAATGTGTACTGGTGTTTTCTCCCAGGGGTAAAGCGGCCAGGGCTTGAAGTTGGCCAGTCACCTCCATCTGGTTCCAAGGTTGAGAATGAGCGGAGCTATAAATTTGGCCCCCCATAAGCCTTCATAGCGTGGACAGGGACACTTAACCTCTTATCTGCACCTGACAAAAACACTCAGTCTCCATTAAAAAGACCAACCGGTTAATATTGTTTAGTAAAACACATAATCCCCGTTTATTGTGAGAATAACGAGACAAACATAAGCATTCTGTGTGGGTGAAATCCAAATTTTTAAAGTACCACTCTGCTTTATTGTTCAAGAGGCAAGGTTTGAAGTCAGATTTGGAGCGTTCTCTGTACTCATTCGGTTGGTATAAGAGTGTCTTAACCTTCTGGCACACGACAAAGAAGCTGCTTCGCAGAGTGCACGGTTCGATCCCTGAAGGACGCAGCATATGCTTCGACCAATTTTGACTACACTTGTACTGCCGTGCTGGCGTTCTTCCGAGGGGTCTTGCTTTCCTGCTTTTCTTTGTGCAAGAGTCTGCATGAAAAAGTTAAATCATGTAATTTAAATTCCCATGTTCTTCAGACTGCATCCCGAATTAATTCCGACGACAAAGGGTTAATTAACCGTGCCGTATTTCGGGTGGTTGGTCGACGGCCTCCCACTGCAGCGTCCAGGGTTCGATCCCAGGCCAATCCATATGGGATTTGTAATGTAAAAGTGACCCTGGGGTTTCCTGTCAATATGATTCCACCAGTACTCCACATCTGTTGGAATGCTGGGGGTCTTCCAACCGAAGTGTTAGTACTTCGGAAATCGGGAAGTATCAAGATAGCGAAGTATTTTTCTTTTCTGTTGCTTCAGAGGTTTAATGTTGACTGTGTGTTTCAACCTGAGGTGCTGCTAGTTGCTGTCATAGCTTGCAGAAGAAACCCCAAGTTACGTGGTACGATGTTGTGTGTTGTGACAGATTGTTACAAGCATTTCGAACTAACATACTGGTCCCATTTTCGGTATATACCCTGAATAGCAAACACTGGTTGCCACTACGAATCTATATGACGCCGTACGGCAGAAGACGGACGTATAGTACAGAATGGAAACGGGAAGTGCAGAATCCAACATCAGCTTCAACTGCAGGGAAAGTGACTTTCCAGTCAGTACCCTCGAAAACGACGCTGTAGTTAGACGGTCACTCGTGGACTAAGTGGATAACCTGCAAGGGCGATTTGAGTGACAATGCGGTGCTGTTAAATTCCTTCCGCAGACATGAAGCGGGTGGTATGTGTAGTGGAGACAGATCCCGTTTGTGAGGAAGTTCGAAGGAGGACAACTTGTTAAGCAAGCAGCACGAGAGAACTACGTGTACCACAAAAGTAAATTCACATTCTAATAAACTAACTCCGTAGAGTATATAGTCTATCAGAAGCTAATTCTTCCTCACATAGTCAAGGAATTCCCTGCCTTTCACGGAAAACGAAGCCTCATTGCCGTGTTCACAAGACTAGACCACATGTCCCTGTCCTGAGCTAAATGAACTCATTCCACTGACTTACATCCTATTTCAGGAAGACCCATTGAAATAGGTTGGTATTATTTTCATGTATATTTTGTTATTACAGCCTCATTCGTGCCGAAGTCTTACAGCGGCCTCATTCCTTCAGACTGTCCATCCAAAACGCTGTATGCATGTCTGTTCTCCACGTTCACACTTGCAACCTACTTCAAATTAGCCAACCACTTTCACCCTTGTAACCTACTACAAATGAAACAAAGGTTCAGAAGCACAGACACCTCCACTCCACAAGGCTTCATAGAGCGGTGCTTAATTAAGGACGGCGAATTTACTTTGCTTATATTTAGTTATTTATTTAGCTTACACTCAGTCAGGTAGACAACATGCGAACTAATCAATGAGGTGACGTTAGAGTGACGTATGGCTAAAATAAATAAATAAATATATATATTATATACCGTTACATATAGGTTTATTACGTAAATCAAAGCACTGTATATGCAAAGGAACATTTGTCATCTGCACCGAATGTCTGCCATCACAAATTAAGAAATCTCTCAAAAGATTTACAGGTATCTTAGTTCTATAGAGTTAACAGTGATGGTTCAACTAGAATAAGGAATAGGGCACTGTCTGGGTAACGAGATTTTGGGATTCGATTTCTGGTAGGGGTCACAGAATTCAGACTGGCTCAGGGTCTCACCAAGGCTCGTCTTCAATGGGTACCCAAACTCTATCGCCGGCGGTAAAGCAATCGAAGCGTGAGGCTGATCACTGACCTCCATCAAGTGCGGAGGAAGATCTATACTTCCATTTGTCCTCACGCCTTCACAACGCTTAAGTTGGCACAGGGATATGCACATTCAGTTCTATGACAGTAAAACATACACGGCGTGGGTAGGGTTTTAAAATGTTGTCTGCACTCAGCTGTCAGATCAAGCCCTGATAAGTACACAAGCAGCCAGTTACGAACATTAAAAAGCGGTGTTCTTGTTTCGTACTTCGCAGCTCCCTGGGAAGATCTCGGCGGAAAGATCAGTTACTGTGACATAATTCTCGTGATTGTTTTCAGTCTGAGCTACTGGCAGGGTCGCTAAATAAACCATAGATCAAGATCCATCGTCGCAAGTAAAAGTTTTAATTTTCTCTTCTTCCTTTTCTTTCTTTGCTTTATGCTGTCCCTTGTTTCCCGTAATTTGGGCGTTCCGTTAATCCATTCTTCTGTTGCTTGTCTGACGCCCTGTTGTCACCAACGTCAAAATTTCGTGCTGTCGTGCCGTGTTTTAACTTTATAAAACACAAACAAATTTAATTAAAACCATGAATAATACTGTCTTTCTGGGTTGTAACGCTGTTGAGCCTAGTCGAAATGTACCGAGGTTTCGGATTAACGTACCCCCTCCACCCTTCTCTCTGGATGACAGCAGGTTCTTCCGAAACGAGGACAAATTTTTACAAATTTTCACATGGCGTCGCACCTTGTAATTCAGTATTGATAGTCTCACCGGAGAACTTCAAATCTCACGTACTTAAAACTGCATTTAAAATTTGCTGTCACTTGATATAGGCGTACGTGGCGCACATGGTCTCCTGGGTTCTCATCGTGAACAGATAGTGACCATCACAATGTCCTTGTGATTACAGAATCGAAAGTTTAGGCAAGGAATACACATATATACACCGCTACACAACTCTATAGCAGCTATCTCACCTCTGCACCCCCCTCCCCCCTTCCGGCCGCTCCCCTAGTTATGACTTCTTGCTTCAGTTCCGTCCCTGTTTCTCTCTGTTTCACTGCACTGTCAGTTTCTTACTTCTAGGGGTTAACATACTCAACAAGTATCTTTTAAATAAAATAAAACATATTTTATCTGATGGCTTCTTATTTCTGTTCGTCCAATTACAATGTTTTTTTTTTTCAGTCATGGGTCTCCTCTGTTTAGAAAACCTTTCGCAACGCTGTTCAGTATCCGCCTCCTTTGCATGAAAATGACTGAATACCTATAGTCTTTTACAAGCATCTTGCATGAAAGGAAGCAGTATCTTGCGAGAGCAGCACTGTGGGCACCCCTGGTGCAGCCAGCAGCAGCAAGCTGCAGACCTGAGTCCACACTCCTTGTGTTCATACTTTCTGTGACCCAAGTACAGTACACTGGCGTGGTGCAAACAAACAACTGAATTCCAATTATTTACAGATAGCTGAGAAACGCTTTATAGATCAACCATGAAGCGCACACCGCGTGTAAAAAGAATGAGGTTCGGATGAGAGTGGTAGAAGGAGACCAACTAGTGACCCACCTCGTGTTACACAGTTTGATGTAGACGGCGTTGACTTCGGACCAGTGCTTGTCTATAATCCCGAAATGGTACGGTTTACAAGCTTATCACTGAGTGGTCACATGAATAAAGTTACGGTGCCAGATGATTATGTCAGTCGTTTATATGAACTGGAGCAACACTTTTATTTGATTGATGTTTGTTAACAAACAACTTGTACACACTTACTAAAAACTAATATTCAGGTTCTCATTCGCACCCAACATGTTCCAGTGCTTTAAAACGCCATCTTCAGGGGGCACTATGTGCTGCCCCCACAAGCAGAGCATTCAAACAGACGGACAAAACCTATATTATGCTACACATATTTTGATGCTTGTCTACAACGTTCTACATCCATGAATGTTACATATCAACTTAAAACATACGTCAGCAAGTCAACAGGCGTTAAAGTGTGTGGCGTGATAATAATGATTTTGTGGACAACTAAAATCTGTGCTGAGTTGTTTTAAGACTTTTTTAAAAGTGTTCTTCGACGTGATTTTTGGTGTCTTTTAAAATATAGTGCCCCTGAAGATGGTGCTTTAAAGCACTGAAACATGTTGGGGTGTGAATACAAATCTTGAATACTGGGTTTTAATAAGTGTTTACGGGCTGGTTGTTAATGCACGTCAGTCTATGTCGGTACGTACATGGTATGGACAACGCAAAAACTTTTATTTGAGTTGACAGTCAAGAGCAGTGTTAATCAGTCTCTTACATACACTTGTTGTTCATTTACCGCACATTTTAGTAACCTTTATTCTTCTGGTGTGGAGGTTTTATAGGTTCTAAATATCTTATATTTTGTGAATAATTTAGGAGCACTAAATCATTACGTCTTTCTAGTGCAGGGCCGAATTCCGAGCGTTTCGCGTCAAGATGCTGCATTTACCTTCGCCCGCAATGAATTTGACTCTCGCTGTACTTTGAACCAAATCAAATACTGTTTGGCGGTTGAACAACATTTTCCTGGCCTTTGAAAGCTCAGTTGGAAGATCCATATATTTAAATTCCATCGGTCCCCTCACATCTCTAAATTTGAGTCGACATTTTGGACAGCTTACCCCCCTCAGCATCATATTTTGAGGGCCTGAACGCTCAGCTACTCCCCCTCTAAAAGCTGTGGGCACTTTAACCTCTCAAACAGCGACAATCTGTCCCATTTGTGATGCGGAAAATCAGTCCCTACACAACACTGACGGATGTTACTGCGCATGTCTAAATGTTGTGCTGCCGGACTACCAAGTTTAGAAAGAATATTTTTCGTAACTAACTGCGACCGCTTTTCTTTCAGTGACATAAACCCTGCTAACGACACCAAATGGAATAGAATAGCATTCGGTCATGACATACCTTTTGAATAAAAGTTACGGAATTTGAACTTGAACATTAACTGAGCTGAGCGTTTGAACTTGCATGGGACAGGCAGTATTTGATGGAAAACCTGTAGTAAAGAGACAATTTCGAATACCTTGGCGCAGAACAGATGACAATATTAAAAGATGTTTTAAAGAAATAATATGATGACTTAAAATAGGAAGCCGTGGCCGGCTCTTACGAACACGGTGGCGAATATTCGGGCTTCACGCTCGTAAAGGGGCGGAAAACCTCTTGACTAGCTGAGCAGTTACTGGCTTCTCCAAAAGGACTGTCCCTCATGGAACTGCTTAGTTAGGTATTACTTTCTACTCCGAGCGCGCGCGTGTGAAAAGAAGGAATTAAAAATATCAGGGATAGTAAATTATTCTTCGTCCTTTTTTCCTAAAAGGATTGCTGGTAACTTAAACTACCCGCCTCCAGTCTCTGAAAAGGATACTTTCTTAGGAACATCGCTTTACCGATTTGAAATTTAACGTTATCAGTAAAAGTGGCCCTCACTTTCTCTTCAATAGAATGTAACGACACAAAGTTTTAATTTTTAAATTACTGCAGTTCATAATAAAAGGGTTTAACAAAGGATCAATGGATATTGAGTTGGTACGTTGACAGGCAATCCACCAGCGAAAACTTTCTAAGGCCCATTAACAGCTGCATGTACCACCAGCCTTAATATTTAAACAATCTTGCTTTCGGCCTACACTGTATTTTTGTTTCTTGTGATCCTCAAAATAAATTACCATTATTTTCCTAACATTAGCCAGTTGGTCTTTAAGTGATACGTACTGTGTTCTCTGTGAGGTAGGTATTAAATTTATACATACTCGTATTATTTATATGGACCAAATCCCTGAAGTCCTCGCAGTCATGCAGGCAGTTATTCGTCGGCCGGACCATTGGCGTTCCCGTTCGGCTCAGTGCGTGTCAGATTCGTGATGGGCAGAGTGGAACTGCCACAGGTCTTTCTCAGATTGCCTCATTTTCTCCTGTCAGTATCATTCTGCTAATGCTGCATATTCATTTTCATCTTCAAACCTACCCTTAAAGAAAATGACGGATGGGAGAACCCTGCGAACTGGTTACAATATTGGCGTTGTTTTGGAAATAGGCAGCAACGTGAAAGAAAAAGTACTACCTTTATTTTTAGGCTTGGGAGGGTTTCTAGCCTAGGTAGGTTACCTAAGAAACACCGAGTGCCAAGAAGCAGACTAGCCAGCGCATTGATGTTTGATGATCAGGATTCATTTTGCCATAATATAGATCAATAAACATGACAAAGTTGGGACGATCAGTCGAGGGAGGCAGAAGTGGAAGTTTCATTTGAGATAGCATGTTGACAAGGGCGAGGCGTCTTATGTGTATGGCATCAGTAGAGTCTTCAACATTGCAGAATTTAGATACGTCACGAAAATACGCTTGCGTAGTTCCTGTCATTCATCTGGCGGATCGCACATAACTATGGCGGCGCGTTCTGCTATGATATTTAAAATGCAGTGTGCGTGGTCCATTTGCTTACTTTCTGAGTTACGCGTGATGGCATGTGATGAAAGAACATGAATATAGTGCGTAATTCGTTCTAAAATATTCAAATTTTAAAGTCTATAACCTTCCTACATAATCGAGTAAGGACATTATAGCCATTTTAAAAGTGGAAGTTCCTCTCACTTCAAGATTCATAGGAAACACACCGTCTTCATTACGGACAATCGCTTAATGCTGTTTAAGGGGACAATCTCTTGAGCGCCATAAATATACGGCGTGGACAAAGAAGGAGAGCGTTAGGGCAAGTAGTTCAGATACAAAAAATATGCTTCAAAAGTTAAGCAAAGCTTCCTCTACGTTTAGACTCTACCTGTAGTGTGTAGTCTTTAGGAGCTTTAACGGGTGGCGGGTGGGTGGAGCCGTCTCGGGCGGCGGAGTTCAAGGAGCAGCAAAATGAATGGTAAAATGAATAATACAAATGAAAAAGTTTAGAAACTCAATATTGTACAGCTTTCACAGTACGCTGGCACTGTGCTAAGCAGTACGACCATTCATGGTGTACACACGGGGTGTTAAAAATATAGAATTTTCCACTCCATTAAAAGTAGAAAAAATTGCACTCTGTCAAGATGTTTGGATCCAGCATTTTAATACTTTTTAATACTCATGCTTTATCATTATGATTTTAACAGATTTTAATACAATACACTGTTATTTAACAGTATATTGACAATTAATATTATTTTTATATTTTACCATTTACAATCCACAGGTCACATGACGCTGTATAGGTCTTTGAATGTTGTTGCTCCCTGAGAATGGCCAGGTACGGTAGCCGACACGTGGAAGAGCGCTTTTGTAATTCGATTTGGTGCAATTATTTGGTAATAATCTTGTTGGGAGAAAGTTTAGTTTCTAAGCTCAGTAATTTTTAAATTACTGAGACAAATAAAACGAAATTCAACAAATAATTTTGATTTTCCAACTGTTCACAATTTTCATAAATGGCGGGCATTGTAATTACCAGCCTCGAGCACCAAGAAACTTAGCTACGCCACTGATTGCCTTTGCTTTCCTTAAAGCAAAGTATACTGAAACAATTAAACTTCTTTCTTATTATGAGCCTTATCTGTGTAGTGATCGCTTCATTAAGTCGCTGCCAAGCAGCAAAGCAGCGAGAAACATAGACCTTTCGCATTTTGAAAATCATTTATCGTCCCTCAGTAACGAGACCGGTAATGAGAAAAATGCGGAGAAGCAGAAAAGAATAGACAAATGGATTTAATACGTAAGAAATTAAATGTGACCAACATATTCAAATCCTGGTGGCCGTGCGGTCTAAGGCTGAGGTCTGCCACCTCTTGATTGCTGGTATCGCGGGTTCGAATCCCACTGAGGTTATTGGTCGCTGTTCGTCTATTGTTTGTTGTGTCTTGTAGGTTGCGTGCTCTGCGACGGGCTGATCCCTCCTTCAGAGGAGACCTACCGGTTGTGTGTGTCTAATTGTGTATGATTTAGAAACATCATACGAGATGGCGCAGACCAAATTTGGGTTGTAGCGCCACAGAAAAACAAAGATACTTAAGAAACACAATTCAAAAGAACATAAACTTCTTCAGTGTCTGTTTCACCACGTGGAATTCACGCTCATGAAGGTAGGCTGCTTATGGTGCTATGTAATTAAGAAAGTATTAGACACATCTGTATTGAATGAAGTATTCATTAGATTCTAATTAATATGTCGATGAGCCTGCTCTGCTTCAAACACAAATGAAATCAAATTCATGCATGTTTTTGCCCAACGTAAAACAAATTTAATGAAGCAGATGAATAGACGCTGCAGTTTTTATGAAGAAACAGTAGACGTTAGATGTTGAATATAAAACGTAATTTCTTCGTGCGTATGGTGAGCATTTCTAAAGGGTAGTAATTTACAGTGCGCAGTGCTGATGCATTACCGGTTCCTTTCCTCAGAAATGCAATAATACAAAGTCGTAAGACAACTAATCTACGAAAATACTTGTCCCCAGGATGTGCATATGTTTTGATGTTTACTTAAATACTAATGCGTTGAATGATCGGGTAAAAATACACATCACTTACTGGGTAAAAAGCAAATACCTTATGAAACATACGAGTCGGTACCACACAACACTTAAACTTTGTCTGCATAACGTAATGTCATGCTGTAACACGAACAACGAAAAATAGCTACGTAAAACAAAACAGTTTTCTTTTCATCTCAGTAGAAGTTAACATAAACACAGTGTCAGGAACAGCTGCGCCGCCCACGCCTTGCTCGACACTGGACGTAACATTCATGTTCTTACCACCTTTAACCCCCAAGAAAAGGAAGAGAACTTGCAGGACAGAAGGCTGGAAAGGATGGTTATACTGAAAGAAAAGTCTGACCTGAATGTAGAGGCAGAAAGCTCATCCAAACCTTTGTACTTATCTACCATTGTACGGAATGTAAAGGTAAAGCTGTACCTATACAGGCCTGGACGGACCCCTAGGGTTACAGGACGTTGAGGCTTCCAGATTTCCAGATAATCAGCACATGAAGGCGCTAAGGTTGTCGGCCCTACGCACCGGCCGCTTTTACCTCCAGAAAATATTCCTGGTACTCATTTCTGTTAGAGGCTGATATGGGATGTAACTTCCCAAAAAACCGTAATCTGGGCATTTGCAGTGGTGTATCACCAAAATTTTTTATTCGCAAGCCATCAAATTAATAGGCTGTTACCTCTGAACAACGGAAGAGTTCGTGGAAATTCACGGACCGTTACAGGTTCATTTGATGAACTAAGAAGGACCTTCCGAAATAATATGACGAAGCATTTACCATGTCCTCCAAGAAGGGAGAAAGTGAATGGAATCTGTGAATAGCAATTTTTACAGGAGTGGTAATCATATTCTCTTAGGAGAGGGAACGAGCCTTTCGGAAGTAATGTATATAGCACTGTTACAACAGATTCGTGTTTCTGAGTGTGCGTACACAAGTCAATAAATCTTCTACAGTCATGAAATATAATCATGTTTCTGCGGCTTAAACGTCCCCACTTTCCTAACATACCTCATTTCGTGGCATCACACAAAATTCGCCATAGAATTGTTTGCGTTCCAAACGGTCAGATTTAACAGTTCTCCAGAGACACATACGTGGCAGGTATCTGTTATTAGTAACTGGATTACACTCATCGGCCTATGCAATTTCATATCACGAAATAAGTGCAGGCTATGTCACAAAACTGCGATATTGGTCAGAAGATATTCCCAGACTGATGAACGAGGTGCCCTTGCATGGAATAAATTAGGAACAAGTATATAGTCTGCTGTCAGTGCAACAAAATAATCGGACCCAACATCTTCTCGAACACAATTCTGTGGCTCCGTGCATGAAACCCATAACCCTCAAATTAGGAAAACTGAGATAATATTGTCTCTGTGTTGGCTGACCAAGTAACTATCACCTCTCAAGTCAGGAACATATTAAGCAGTGCCTACAGTGAAGTACTGGTGACAGCAGCCTGCAGTACGACTTTCTCGAGTAGCACTTTCCGTGCATGAAACCCGTAACCCACATTTGTATTTCAAGAGGCCAGCGACAGTGTCATTTCTAGTAGGAAAATGGTGAAATTGGTGGATATGAGCATAATAATGTATGATGAAGAATCTGGTACCTAGTCAAGAAATACGTTCGTAATGCAATTTTTTACAGAACTGTCAAAATGCGAAGTAGTAGTATCAGTATCTCTCCCCTGACCTGACAATACGAGAAATGCGAGCATTACATGTAGATGAATGAGTAAAATTTGCTGCGGAGCGAATTTCCGGTAGAGTTTTTCAGGCATTTTCAAAAAAGAATTAAATTTACATTTCGGCCACCCAAGTCTGGTCGCATGTAAATTTTACAATGAATGGGCATTGAAAATAGAAGCAGAAAGCACTTCTGATGAAAGCAGCAAACTGAGAGAAGAACATGAGCTTCATCTTCGGATGGTACATCGTGCAGGTTAAGAAAGTATTTGAAACTGTAGAACACAATTTCCCAGTAGCTGGCCACACATACCTAGGGTGTGATGGGGACGACCTCAGTGTAATAGAACGGAATACAAAGGAAACTTTTGCTGTATATTATCCAGAGTCCTGGGGTAACCTCGTTGAATTGGCAAAGTCGAATAACCCTTTCAAGGCGGTCAGAATGACGCAAGAAAAACACTTTGTGTCAATAAGCCAATTTACTAACATGCTGAACTTCAGCAGTAAAGATGAGCATGACCAGCCAGTACACCTGCCTACGGCAGCAAGAATCATACGAGTATTTTCTAGAGAGCATCCAAGGAAAATATTTGCCGGTTGTACACACAATATGTCGGAAATTCTTAAAGAGGTGAATGTAGCAAAGATGGGGAGAGCAAGTTTAGGAGGGAATGACAATAACCTGCCACGTTTGCACTGTGAAAGAAGACCTATTTCAGCATCAAAACTTGCAGATTTGAAAAGAACTGTGTGCTTTCATAGCAGACACGTATCGTGAATTTTATACGAGTTTGTCAAGTAAAGTGAAGAGTCCAGTTGTCTTCGTCACTGGACTGTTGGAAGGACGACAGAACATGAAGAGTCGGATGTTGAGATTGCATCATCAAAATTAGTTTGATCCCGAGAGATCCTGTATCTATATATGTTCTTGTCTCCGTCTGTAACTGACTACCCTTATTAACTTTTTATGTTGTCGTATGCTTCTCTCCTCAATACTATGTTCTCTGCAACAGTCTACAGATAATCTTGCCCCCACCAGAGAATGCTAAGCTTCTTTATCTGACAAGTTTTTGGAAAAAAAATATATGTTTAACAGACTTGGTCATTATTAATTTTCTATAAATAAACGGGAACACAACAAAAAAGATCGAAGAAGATTTTCATAGCAATATGTGTTGCACAATAAGCCTCATCGCACATACAGCAAAGACAGTAGCGAATATACATAAAGAAGTGTTGAAAGGAAAATTGAGGGTGTATTTGGAGAAAATCTGTTTGGATTTAAAAGAGGAAGAGGAACTAAGGATGCAGTTGGGATGCTGAACGAACCTTGGACAAAGATAAAGAACTGAGTGGTTGCTTCATAGATTGAAAGAAGGCGTACAGTGTTACATGTACCATTGACTTATATCAAAATATTTAATTATAATCCTACATGTTTCATACCAATAACTGGTTCATCTTCAGGGATTCACAAATTATAATTACACATACAATCCAGCAATATAAATAAAACTTTTGAATACAGCTGCTTAAAATACAACTGTTAAACTGTTAAAATACAGATAAAATGTTAAAACATCAGCATTGTTAGCCGTCACTTTTTGTTTAGTGGTTCCAAACGTACTGAAAAGTTTTAATTATCACCTTACTAGAACATCGTCATCGTTCTGTTATCTCTGTATATAAAACACAATCTAAACAATATACAAGGACCTGTTGTGAGATCCTAAATGCATAGAGCCATAGTTACAATGACGACACAGTACATACCTGCTATCACGGCAGGGTGTACTACTGCAGGCGGACAGACCCGTACTGAAGAGGAACCACTGCACAAAAATTGCCGGCTACAAACGCCGATGTTGTGGGTTATTGGTTTCAAGCACAGAGACTATGCACTTTCTGATTCTGTGTCATAACATTTTGTATTAATATGGCATTTGCGTTGATTGTACGTGCTTGTTTATTTGTTAAAGAATAAACTCAATACAAGTGCAGCTGTCGTTAAAAAATAACCGCAATAAACAAATTAACACCTGAGATATTCATGATTTCTTTTAAGCTCGAATCTCTCGGAACGAGTTAAGTGTGAGTTATAGGTTTCATGCACGGAGCCACAGAATTAAGACGTAAGGACACAGTGGCCAAAGGCTCGCAGCATTTTTAAAAATTTAAATGATGCTCTAGCAAAATAACCAGTAATTGAACTACCACTTTACATAAAATTTTTGGGGCCCGAATAATTATTTGTCCTTTGTGGCCAGCTCATTCACCTAGTATGAAACCATGTAACCACTGTCTGCGGGGATGTTTCCAAAACATTCCATATACAGAGGATTACCTTAAAAATTCATCAGTAGCAGAGTATCGGCAACTTCTAGACATAACTTCAGATAGCTTTTAACGTGTTTACAGGTGTCAAGCATGTAGGCCTAGATCATTTCCAACACCTGCTTTAACGTGCAGTTCGTGATATGTCTCTTTACAAACGGTTAATGTATAATCCATCAGCGAGTATCGCATCCAGTAGTGCGTCCTCTACGAATGTAACAACATTTCTGACTTTTGAAGCTGGAAGTTGAAATAAATAATACTTCAAGAAAGAAAAATCCCATCCCACCTCACTGAAAACACTGCGTCTTCATTACAAAGACCAACTGGTTAAAGGTTTCTGGGGGGAAAATTGCTGTCTTTAATGCTCGAATGCGTGGTACATAAATAATCACTCTGCTTTAAAGATTCAAAGCGTGCTCTGACTCTGTAAACACCCCATCGTTTTAGTAAGGCATGTGTGCAGAGCCATAACAATCGAGTGTCCGACGACGTAGAAAATGCATTCCAAATGTCTTCTGCTCTTCTTAATAACCTGAATAAAAATTGAGAAAATATGTTCGTACTCGAAGAAGGGACACGGCCTGTTGTGACAGTACGGGTAGTGTGTTCAGAATTTACTGCAGTCCCTATTTAAATTTAAATTCCTCTGGCACACGGCCAAAACCCGTCCGATAGGGTGTTTATTAAACCATTTACCATCGTCATATTATGTAGCTAAGATCTGCCTGACTTAAACCCGTCACACAATCTACGAGGATGTAATGTTTTGAACATCTAGCCAGTAGGCAAGACAATGGTTGTATTCATAATTATAATGAAAAATCATAAAGAAAACCATCCACTGAAAGAGCGAAAGACAAATGGGATGATAACGTTGGAATGGATCCTAGGGAATTAAGTGTGAGAGAGGTGGAACTGGCTCAGTATCGTGCCCAGTGAGGGGCTATGTTATTAGCAGTGTTTAAATTTAGAGTTGTACAAACAGATAATTAGTGGATTATGCGCAATGGAGGTTATAAATATCGAATCGGAATTCATTTAAACACAGATATTGTATTACGTATACAAATGAAAATTAATGGAAATCCAAATTGTGCAACGCCCTATCGACCGTTCTAGCATCCTGAAGTCTCTTTTGTGTGATCACACGCTATTCATAACTTAAAAAGTGACATGGTGGTTTTTTATTTTTCTTGGCCTGAGTACTTAAACTGCCAGCTCACGAGAGCCATTTACGAAATTCCGTCTGGTTAGTCGTATATGGAAACTGTATCTGCGCAGAGATCAGCAATCAGTTGTTATGACAGAAGGGCAACAAGTACGGTCAGCTTTCACATTATAATGTCGAATGTAAAATGCTATCTTAACCACATTAAATCTGTCATACTGAGCATAATAAAATTTTCTATTTTGCATTCTTTTGGCCTGCATTTCATATTGTCTGGCAGTGATTTCACAATTTGAAAGTTTATACCTACAGACGAAGTGTCCTATGTAGGCTACATTTCGTTGCAGTGCTAGAGGAGTTAAGGCACTAATAGGTCTACAGTCAAGTTGGTATGACAAAGTTACATTAGACCTTTAAAGCACACTGGTAAGCGTAGGCACCACAAGAATTCCCTTCTCTCCATTTAGGATCCGCTGGCTATGGTCTGTATAGGTAATCCTGTTCGGTTTGATGGTACACTGCTCTAAATCACTATGATATTAGGCGCTTGTCTCTCAGCTCCAGTGCCTTGCTTGGGCGTCACCTATTAAGATAGGGGGGCACAAATTTTCCAACAATCGTAATAGCCACTCTCAGTTGTTTTTAAGTGCTTATCTGCCTTATATGAGCTCTTTTCGTGGACTGCAAGTGAATTGAGTGGGTGATTAGTTGCTGATAGGCCAGATCGAAGCACTCCAATAAACGGAATTGAAATCAAGATTCAGTTTAATCGGATTGTTGTAAATTGCTGAACGTTGAATGACTGTAATGTTGGCATGTCCAGTATTTAAGAAAATTCCATAAAGAGAGTTACCGAACTGTTGAATAACTAGAACAAAATATGATCATTTCTTTCATGAGGTGCTATGAAGGACCATCCACTATTATTATTATTAATAAAGTAGCGATTTATATAGCTTATTCAGAATTCGACTTAAAAATAAAAGATTCTGTTTATTAATTACTTTATTCTACGAATTTCCAATTAACGGAAATCATTACAGTGTTACGCTTTACGTTCAGGATAAGCATTACCAACGAAATTTTTGTCAGGTGATCGAATATTTGCGAAACATTTCCACTAAAAGAGCTATTGTAAATCTAACGCTGAACGTGATATTTTGTTTTAAACCTGTTTCACGTTTTCTCCCTTAAAAATGGCGGGTTTCAGTTACGTTTACTAGAAAATAATAATTCAATAATCTGTATTGTTTTGGCGTAAAAATCCTCATCAATGAAGAAACTTCTGATGGAAGATGAGGTGGAATAGCAAGAGATTATTATAACGAATTGGAAATCTATATAAAAATTCAGCTCCTACCTCACAGAGAATGTAGTCCGTCTCTATTGCAGAAACAAACCCATCGATGATGTTTAGCGAAACATTTGTTTGTTTGTTTTTTTTGCGAAAATCGTAAATATGTTACAGTCTTCTTTTAAAATGAGGAGTTTATAGGCGTATTCGCAAAATTGCGAGAAGCGACTATTATCTTTGTCAGATCTGTCTGTCTGTCAGTGTCTGTCCATCCGTGTGTCCGTCCGTCTGCGTGTCTGTCCGTCTCCATGGAACATCTCGGCTCTACTAGAGGGATTTTCATGAAATTTGATATTTGAGTATTTTTCGAAAATCTGTGGAGACAGTTGAAGTTTCGTTGCAATCTGACAAGACTGACGGGTACTTTACATGAAGACCTATGTAGCCTACATTTATGATATCTCGCTGAATTCTTTATAGAATGAGAAATGTTTCAGACAAAAGATGTAAAGAAAAGCAATACACACATTTTACAGTCAATAACTAATCCCCCCCCCCCCCCCCCCCCGATATTCGTGCCTTTATGAGATAATGTGGAAAAATATGGTAAAGCCAGACAGGCCACAGATAATATAATACGGCGCATGCATGTTGCATACTAGATAACTAAGGCTACAGACACTTAGAATATATAATACCTATTGCTTTTCAACAGCAACAATGGTTACGCGAACGTGCCTCAGTAATACGTTACACGTACCTTGCCTATCTTGTTGAATGTTAAAGTAGTGGGCGTATGTACGTGTATGTATGTATGTATATATATGAGTCATTGTGCTTTGACAGGTTTAGTTTATTTATTCCCAGGAGCATTAGCGTAAAGGTAGACAAAAATTCGTCTTGCGTCACTGGTTGTCCTCTAATACAGAACTGTCATCTTGAGAAAATCCGTATGGCTCTGGTATTTTCGATGAAGCCAAGTGGATCTGACAGAATGATGCAGAGTGTAACGACATGCCAGGAAAATAGCCTTCACAAACACCGTCGCAAGAACCTCCAATATGACGTTATGGAATGTGATTCTGTTCTATATCGCGTGTAGCATTTACCTTGTTATTTGACCCACCGAATTATGTGATCCAGTGGCCGGCTGGCTGCTCTTCCAGGAACTCCCAGACACCGCAGTTGCATGAACGGAACTATCCATCATTACCCGCCAGGATCAGAACAAAAAGCCTGAACACATTTCTTAGTAATTAACTGCAAGGAGGTGACACGGTATGCACAAACTCTACCAATATAATGAATATAGAAAGACGCGTGTCCCAGAAGTAACGTCTGTAACGCATATTAAAGAACTGTGTTTCTGGAAAACTGTTAAATGTAAGTACTATACGCCATTACTTATTCAATATGCGGCACAAAATCAAGACGTGAGGTATGTTTCGCAAATTTTACTTCGGATTTTCTTAAGAAGTGAATGGCAATTATTTCTGAAGGTGGATTTTCTGTTTGGAGAAAACAGCCACACCTCTTTCACTTTACAAAGAGCTCGTTTCTACTATCAAAGCACAGTGATCCGTTTTAACACTAAAATCTCTTAATTTTACTCACACACTCTATTTATGTGTTTCTATGATTCTCACAACGAACAGCATTTATTTATATAAAAAACATTAAACGGTTGGTATTTTATAATGGAGGTGCGCTCAGTAAGGTAGGAAATGGGCTTTCTGTTATTATATACATGAACTTAAGGTCGTATAAGGGCGGTGTGTTGGCTCTGGCGGTTAATCACCGGTTTCTCACCACAAGTATCCGGATTCGATATCGAGCCAGGCTGTGTGAGGTTTGTGTTCAGCAAAGCGGGACTGAGACAGATAAATTTCCACGTACCTCGGTTGTCACGCATCAGTATCATTTTACGAATGCTCCAAACTCATCTTCCTCTTCATCTTCATATTCAGAGCTGCTGTTAATAGTACACATAGGCTTTCCTCGGAACCTTCAAGAAGCAATGCTGTTCCGGAAATCAGGAACACAAAGACACAAAATTACATTCAAATTTTCAAGCATAAAAAGTTATTTTTCGAGTAATTCGATTTTCCTTCTTCAGTATAATTCCACCAGTACTCACAACTCTTCTTTATCGCATGCTGCGGTTATCAGAAAGATAACCCGGCGAAGCTTGGAAAACTTCAAAAAATAACGCTCATTCGGAAAAAAGTTCTTTGGCTTCATCAAGTTCATCAGTGACACATTTATATATAAATTTTTTCACATCTGAACTCCGTATAAATGGACCAGTACGAAATCAGCCGCCCTTGCTAACTTCGCAAAACATTAGTAGTAGTAGTAGTAGTAGTATATTTCTTCTTGACGCCGTGCCTGGGTAAAGAAACAATTGATTTTTTACGAGTTGAGGATGACAGCCCCAAGCCCAACCCACAACCTGGAGGGTAGGGCATCTCTCTTTGTCCGGCACCTCGCTCAAAACCTACCAGCAGCTAGGCAGCCGCCACAAATTATTATCCAATTTACTTTTGATTTCTAGTGACATGCTACGCCTAGTCTCAATTCTTTTTCGGGCCCGTTAGCAGTGAGGTGCAGTGACAGTGCTCCAAAAGTTCCCAATCCAGTAATTGCACTTAAGCCGACCAATCAATTGGGTCTATCCGCATGTTTCTTCAACTCGAGAACAGCGGGATGTGTTTTGATGAAATCTGATATGGTTTAGAGCCTTTAGTTGCCACTCCAGCAACCAACAACAACAACAACATTCCGGATGCACATCTTTTCAGAAGGGACAGTCACTAGCTGCGCTTCCCAAATCCACAGTTACCAAAACCAGCTGTAGGAAAAACGGTGACAAGAATTGTTCTTTACGCCGAGTCAGGGGCGCAGAAATTGCACGCTAAAAGCACACGTTACATTAATTTTGAAGCTCAGATATTATTTCCATTCTTGGGCGCTAGAGATACTGTTCCGTTTACTCTCTTCCGTAAGACTTTCGGTATAATGTTTTTATACTACTTAAATTCCTTTAAAAGTGCCTTTATATCGGAGTGCAAAGCAACTAAGTTTAGCTGAAAATATAACACAATTAGAAACATGCAATAAAATTAAACACGGAGCCACAGAAAAGTTAGACAGTGCGACACAATACTGCAATTTTACTCGTCACTTCCATGACTTTCTTCGGCACACTACGTCCTTACAAAAGACACACTGCCTAACTGGACGCCAACTCGCACAGATCAGCGTCTCACAACACGGCTGACAGCGTACGTGCGCTCCGTCCATTTCATGTATGTATCGATGCACAAAATGCTGCTATCTTTAATTAAGCACAAAAATGTCCAGCGAAGAGACAGTACGTTATTGTCTGTGGCCCATGCGCATAATTGAGGGTCAGCATCGTTAAAATACTCACGACAGCTATTCGTGTGTTCCAGGAGCAATCAGACTATCAAGGTGCAAAAGAACGCGCGTGGGAAAATTTGCAGGTTGTAAGGATTGCACCTGTCCTATCTTGTTAGTATACAAAAACTGTCACGTTCTGGTCTTCAGCATTGTGAAGCCGTGAAATCCTACTCTTGGCAGTGCGTACCAGTGTTTCATCTTTAGAGCAAAGCTGATTAGGCGACGTCGCACGACGCAGTCTCGCCCTAATCACTCCGACACTAAAAGCAGAATTAGCATGTTCCTTCAAAACGACAGTATTATCTACCAGAATTACGATGTCACAACCCACAACAAAGTCTGAGGAGTCAATGCCGTGCTAGAACTGAAATCCTAAATTACTGCAGATGTAATTGTAGGGTATCTACTTGACTGCAGTAAGATGCATCGCAGTTTAACGCAGCATACCTGCTTGAAGAGAGTACGATACACAGTTTCCGGTAGCGTATTTACTTGAAGACAGCAAGATACAACCCACTTAAAGGTAAAGTACCTGCTTGAATGTTGCAAGGCACGACCCTGGGTAGCGCATCTGCATGAATAAAGTAAGATACAAATCAGGGTAAGATATCAACTTGACTACCGCAAAATACAGCCCATTTTATGGTGCCACGTTTGTACTACTTGAATACAATAAGATACATCTCAGCACAACGCATCTGCTTGAATATCGTTAAGATCCACACAGTTTACCGTAGCGTACGTACTGGAATACAGTAAGATACACCACAGCTTACTTTAGCGTATGTACTTGAGTACAGTAACATACATCCCAATTTATAGTAGCTTATGTGCTTGAATACTGTAAGATACAGCCCATTTTACAGTAGCGTATGTGGTAGAAGTCCGGTTTTCGGTAACGTAAAGCTCGGTCTCCGTCTTACGACACTGCGCATGCGACTGACTTTCAGTCCTGCCACTTGGTATCGTCCGCAGGCAGTACTAGAGGGGTGTCGGGTTAGTTGGCTACATGCAGTTACGGAGTGCAGATCGTTCCGTGTTGCCAGCTGCTAGTAGAACAAAAACATTGCCGTTCGTAGAATACTCGTACTACACTGTGGCCCTGTCTAAAATAAGAAACTATGCAGACAGTTGTGGAATACTTGCGTTGCCGTCGGATTCCCACAAAAAAATGATACGAGAACGCGCGAGAACAAACGTATGTTTTTAGCAAGAGAGGTGACGGGCTGCCCACTCGTTCTCTGCCCCTCATCCTCCCGGTCTACGATCCACACTACTCTCGTAGGCTAGGCCGCTCACGCATCACAGCGCCACAAGATAGCAATTTTGCTAGACCAGCCTGCAACGCATGACGTCGTAGGTCGTTGAATGCAACAAGATGTAACAGTTAAGGTTGGCTGTAGCGTATCTTCTTCAATCAGGTAACGAAGCTTCTTAAACGTAGCAAGATACACTCCAGAGTTGGGTGGCTCCTTGAATAGGGTAACAGAAAACCCAGTTTATGATAGCGTATCTTCTTGAATGTGGGCCGGGATGGCGTAGTCGGTATAGCGACTGGCCACGGGCTGGACGGGCCGGGGACTGAATCCCGGGGAGAGCGAGATTTTGCGCAGCCGTCCAGACCGGCCCTGGGAACCACCCAGCCTCCTGTACAATGGGGACCGGGTCTTTACCGGGGGTAAAGCGGCTGGGGCGTGGCGTTGACCACCCACCCCTATCTAGCGCCGAGGTTAAAGAAAGAATATAGCTACACCTCTACTCCCCCTCTGGGCCTTCCTTGGCCTGTTCTAGGATGAACTTTACCTTTACCTTTATCATCTTGAATGGAGGAAGGTTCAAAGCGGATCTGAGTATCGCTTCTACGTGATTGCCAAATTTCCTCGTAAACCGGTATGTTACGTAATTTCGCAGAACCGACTGCAATTCATGCAGCCTGTCTGCTGTTCTGTATCATCTTGAGTCTTCCTTATGAAACTGTGAGAAACAGGATATTACCCGAGACGGATCTGCAGAAGAAAAATGTAATTAAACACTCAGAAATATAAATCACTAATTATATTTTTCAGCCTGGCATACCGTAGCCACTCGTGACGTCTGATTCCGTGCCTCGCTTTCCCTTGGAAGAGTTAAACACTTGCCTATATCTTGTGCCGAAGTTAAGAAATGTTACAGGTATACAGCTGACTACTCGGGCGAACTCGGACCTGCTAACAGAAAAGCCAACATCAGCATCTCAAATACAAAATTTCCGTATAGCCATCCAGAAAATACCGTTCGAAAAACGTTGATCTACCCCACATTCAATTTAGCCCAAGTTTTCTGGACAAACTGTGTCATTCTGATGACATCGTTATACCGAATCTGGATGCTCGAAGACTGTTCCATGGGAAAGTTGTCCCCTAATTTTATCAGCAGAAAACATTAGAGAATGTTCTGAATTTTATCTAAGAACTTTCATCTTCCATGAGAAGTTCAACGAAGCTGTATATATAACAGTAATTATATAAGAAGCCCTGTTATGAAAAACGAAATTAATGTTTAATAATAATATAATTTTTATTACATATTTATAGCCCTCAAGGATAGAATTGTTTGAGATCTCAATCCTCCTTTTCAAGGATTTTAAAATTATTACATAAAATCCTAAACATATTTGTACCGTTCCTTGATGCTGGCGTAATATAAACCGTACGTATGTAGCTACGTTTGTGAAAAAAAAGCAATTTGTTTTATCAATAAACAGTTGTATTCATTCCATTTTCTAATATCCTTGTATTACAAGGCAAAGGGATGTCTCACATTAATGTCACGAAACGGTGACTGAATGCAAGAAGAGGAATGGTATTTAATTCAGTGCTTTTATGCCCTCGACGTCCTAAAATCTTCCTCTTTTGAGAGTAGTTTTCACTTTGTGGAACAAAAAAAATAAGTCGGCTGCCGCAGTCTACATAGCGACTAAGCTAGGGCTAGACGGTATGGGTCTCGAATCATGACACAGGCAAGAAATTTTTTCTTCTCCAAAGCGTCCACATTGGCTGTGGGACTAACCCAGCCACCCGTTCTATATGTGGGGGGGGGGCCTTCCCCAGGGGTAAAGCGGCCGGGGCGTGAGGCTGACAACTCCCCTCCCTCTAGTGCCGATGTTAAAAAAGAGTGCAGCTATATATCTAAGCCCCTGTACATTTTCATGGTGTGGAAAGGGACATATTTATCTTCTTTGCCTTCACAAAAACAGACTGGCGCGATAGCGCCAGTTTATTATTTTTCGACGTCGTACTCAATTTACTACATGTCTTAATTAGGTGGCGCTTAATAAAGAAGAGGGACGGCTTTACCTTCCGTAAAAATCTACTTTTATACCCGCAAAACGCGCCTCAGCATGTCAGACGACAGACAACTCTCACTGTGCAGATTACAAGTACATATTAGCAAAATTCGTACCTTTCATCTTAAATAAAAAAAGGGGGGGGTGGCTCGTGCTTTTAACAAGCGAACATGAAGTTCATTCAAATGCCATTTAAAAATTTAGCTACTACGTGACACAGAACATTGCGTCTATACTGCAAATACCAGTCCGTTAAAAGAATCGCGTCTGTTATAAGAATCACGCGAAACACATAAATATACTCTAGGCAATAGGAAGGGTGTCTTCTTAATGTTAAAGGAGGAAATATGTATTTTTCCTGGGGATAAAGCGGCCGGGAATAATGTTGGCCACTCACTTCCATCCTAACGCGGACGTTAAGAATTTGTAGATGTATACCTCACCTCCCTCTACATGCCTTCGTATTGTGGACAGGGACAAATATACCTTTTTACCTTTTTAGTGTTAACGTGTAATATATGTTTAAGTAACACAGCCACATTTTGCGAGTAAATGGGTCTCATAAAAAAATGCGTCCCCTCACCTAAACCCGCAGATTCAAGCAATACCATAAAAGAGGTGAACATGGAAGTGTGGCAGTATAAACATTTCTGGTAAGCAAAATTATGCTGAAAAACTTGTTCCAATCATGAGCATAAGAAACTGGATTTACATATCTAAAATCGCTCTCACTATAACGGTAAAATAATCCTAGTGGTTAAAGAAGTACCACGCCACGAAGACGCGTGGAGTACCAGAGAAACTGCTCCACACATTCTTAACCTCGGCACTATGTCAAATGAGTAGTGAGCTTGACGCTCCAGTCGACTGACCTCCAGATAACAGCCTCCTGTACCTACGGGACAGGACGCTGACTACGCATCAGAGAGGAGTCTCTGCCCTGCCGAACATCAAATCCCAATTTGTCGTTCTTTCAACCCACATGCTAGTCACTATACTGACTAAGGTATCGCGGCTTAAAGTATAAGCAAAGAAAATAAAATTAACGACAAACCTAAAACTTGTTTATAAAATCCGCTTCTCGTGAGTGCACAAAACTATGAGAAAGTGCCTCAGTTCTCTGTCCACAGAAGTTCAAGTTAGAAGTTTAATTATGAACGGAACGGACGAAGTAGTGGCAGGATCTGATTCACCATTTATCACACTTGTAGCCAATCCGTAATTTATATTCGGTTGTTACCACACCCTCTATTGTAAGTGGGATGAGACTTATCTCACGGAAGATCCAAGATAACGTTGAATTTAATATAGCCATTGGCTGTTTTATTCTAGGATGATGGTACGGACGGTTACGTAGCACGCACAAGGGATACGAGAAACAGCCTCGGTCGGAAAACACGAAGTGAAGCGCCCACGTGGGAGACGTACACAGACGGAAGAATAACGTTGCAAGATACACGATGTGCGTGCAACGTAACATCTTGACGCGTCCGGAACTTTGCTTTTCTTAACGCGCGTATCAGTCGAATCGTTTTGCTTGATTAACCTTTCCAGCAAAACTACAGACGAATGTTAACGCCATGTTGCCATGGAAAAGCAACAATGAGTTCTCTTTTTATTGTTGAGCTACATACCTGTGCCAACAATATAGAAGGTACTTAGATACTCACGTAATGTGTCCGATATATTTATCCGATTTTAAATAAAATTAAATTTTCTTGGCATATTTTAATAAATGTCTTCCGTATAAAATACACGAAAATCCTTCCACGGGGAGCCCGGTTACTCGTGTTCCACGCGGAGGTCTAGGCGAACGGACATGGTGATACTAATGGTCGCGTTTCGCAACTTTGCGAACATGCCTACAAAGTATCATTGAAATAAGGCGTGAGAATCGAGACGTCGTTCCCCTGGCTCAAAATATGTTTTTAGGGCACAGAGGCGGGCTAGTGTCAACACGGTGTGAACCTTCGATATCCGTAAAAGTTGTTAAACATCGTGACTAGCTGAACGTTAGCTTGTTTAGAAAGTCCCTAATCCAGGGATCTATTGGAGAGTTTCTGCCCGGATCCGAACTCACACTCTACTGTTGAATGTGTGTTCTTGATGCATGGCATCCAGTTGTGCTCACACTGGGTCTTTTACGGCGCTCTCAGCAGCTCAAATTGTATGTAGCGTCAAATTGCAAAATGTGTAGTGAACTGGAAGGGATTTTGAAGAAAGTGGTCTTGCTCTAATTTGAGGCAATCCACCGGCATTTGCTTGGAGGAACTGAGGGAAATCATGAAAACCCTCAGGCCAGTTAAGTGTTCCAGTCGAGAAGCGTTTGAGCCTGCACCGTGTCAACGGCCAGCATACATGTTTCAATAACACGCTACTCGCAAGTGCCTGGAGTGTGCTGAGATCTGGCAACGCGGTGTGTTGTTATAGTAGCGAGAGTGACCTTGGGAGGCTGTCCACAGCTTCCTCACCCACCGCGGGTCCAGTCTGTCTCCTCAAGGCGCTGTATCTGTAGCAAGATACTGCTACGTTTTGTCTGTTTTAAAAGAGTGCAGCACTTATAAAATCTGAGCTTTGCAGCGTGAGGAATGTGCAGATTGCAGTCCAACATCTAATGCCGTGTAGTTACGTAGATAGATATCAACCTTTCGGAAGAATCTGCTACCACCATCTGAAGAAGAGCTGACCGTGTTACCGTGAAGATGGCAGCAACAGCTTCCTCCGCAACATTGTTACCTGTTTACCAAACTACACGATGTCACATTGAATAAGACCGTTAACGTAACAATAAAACCTAGTTTGCAGTTTACACGCCGTGCAAATACATTGTAACAGTTGTTACCCTAACGTACGATTTGTATTAATGACGGATCATGTACTGCGCATGACAGAGATGACAAATTTTTCCCTGTCCACGCAACGAGGGCATGCAGGGGGAGCAGACGCATAGCTCTACTCATTCCTAACCTCGGCTTTAAATGAAGGTGAGTGGCCAACATCAGGCCCCGTCCAATCTACCTCGAAGAAAGAACTCGGCACCCATTGAATATGAGGCTGGTGGCCTTCAGAGCCGGTCTGGACGGTTTGAAGAAGGTGAAAAGGTCTTGCCCCTGCCGGGATTCGAATCCCGTGTTGTCTAGCCCGTAGCCTAGGTACTAAAGAGACTACGCTGTCCTAGCTCCGGAGATAAAAAATGCCTACAAACTCTTAATCAAAGAACCTGAAGTTCAGACATCTATTCCTAGACCTAGATGCAATTAAGTATTAACGTCAAAGCGAAACGGCTTTCTGGCTTGTGAAGCCGTCCAATATATCGGAGAAATCCACGGCTTTATCTTCCGGAGATGAAGACAGCAGCTTTCTCCGAATCATACGTACACACACACACACACACACACACACCAAGACTACACAGTGTCACGTCTCACAAAACTAACGCTAATATTTACCTCTGTGAAAACCTCACATCTCATACAATACTACAAGTGACTTAAAGCAAAAGGTATATGTGGTGGACGGAATTCAGCTGGCTCAGGACACTGTTCAGTGACTGGTTCGTATAAACTACGAAGTTCCATAAAGGCGGCGAATTTCCTGACCAGTTGTGGTATCAGCTTTATAAGAGTTATGTCGACGCGTAGGTCAGTCTAATGACCTTGAATTTATTATTAGATTTCTCGAATAGGCCTGTTATGAGAATTCTGTTAAATACATAGTTCTGTTAGCCAGTTTCCCAAACATCCAATCATGCTGGTCCCGCTGTTTTGCATCACACAAATAGCCTTTCATCGAATGTGTTGGATGCAGGTTCCACGGTAAAACCAGTCCTACCAAATGTACAAATTATTAACTGATTAACTGATTACATGACCTGAAGATCCATTACCTTTTTCACGACAACCCTTCACGAATCGATTGTACACTCCACATCCTACTTATTCCCAACCCACTTTGAATAGTGTCTGCCTATCTACGCCTTGGTTTCTCAAGCGGTATCTTTCTTTCAGGTATTCGGAATAAACTTCTCCCATTCGTTCTATATGTACCGCCTGCGTAATCATCCATGATGACGCGTAGTACTGAACCGAGATAGACTGCAACTTCACGGCTTCCCGCTCAGTATCACGGCATCAGAATGTCGTAAAAAATTAAAACACTCCGCTTAATGTAGAAATATTGATTTAGAAAGATGTTTCGAACGAAGGTGTAAACAAAATTAGACACACTCTTTACGATCAGTTTACTTTTTCCATAAGTCTTGCGATTTTCGAGATAATAAAAGGATCACGTCGGGCCATAGTGGTTAACACTGTGCGAAATGTCATAGGCATTGTAAAAAACTTACATAATACCAAGAAATGCACTATACTATATTTTATTCGTACTATCTTTTACGTAGCTCCTACATGTTTCGACGTTATTATCTTGCCATCTTCAGGGAGCTGACACCAACTTTGTTATAAAATTACAGCAATGAAATAAGTCACAATAGGAGTATATATATGTCATGGTGTCAATAGTGCAGAATATTACAGTCTAAAATAGTATACGTAAATATAATATACTACTTTAGCCTGTAACCATTGATACAACAACGTATATACGCGTATTGTGATCTATTTTATTGCTACAAGTTTTATAAAAACTTTGGTGTCAGCTCGCTGAAGATGGCGAGATATGATGCCGGAACATGAAGGAACTATGTAAAAGATGGTACGAATAAAATATAGCATAGTGCATTTGTTGGTGTTACTTAAGGTTTTTACTTTGTCACAGTGCACGGAATAAACAATGCAAAAGTCATAGGCATGTTACGTACGGATAAGCTGCGCTATTTAAAGGGGTAAGGCGTCACAGCGTACATGCCAACATAAATTCGAGTCGGCTCGAGAAACGCTAGTATACGACGTACGCCAAGTTATGGCACTCCGATGCGCGAGCAGCTTATCGTACGAGAGTAGTGGAGTCCTAGGGCGGTCAGAAGAGGGGAAGAGAATGTTACTGCTGCGTGCCATCTGTATTTCTAAAAACATACGTTTGTGTTCTTACGCTCTCTTCGTCATTTCTTCAGTGGGAGTTCGACGATAACGGAAGTATTCAACAACCATCTGCGTGGTTTCGTATTTTAGGCAGGGCCACAGTGCAGTACTAGTATTCTAAGAAGGGTAATGTTTTTGTTCGGCTAATAGCTGACAGCACGGAACGATCTCCACTCTGGAACTGCTTGTAACCAACTAACCCGACACACCTCTAGTACCGCCTGCGGACGATACCAAGTGGAGAGACTAAAATCGGTCGTTTACGCAGTGCCATCAGTTCGCGACCGAGCCATACTATGGATTTAATGAAGCAACTTACAGCTGAAGCTTCAGATTCCATTACGAACTGAATATAAGTGACCACAAAGTTAGTTGAGCTGTTTCATTTTGTTAAGAAACTTGCCAGAAAACGCGCTTGTGATTGCCACGCGTCATGAGAATCTTTAGAATAAACAGTTCACGTAATAACAAGCAACTTTATGATTTGTGCTTGGTTTCTTTAGTTCCTAGCAAAAGGTCGATTTTCGAAGGTCACAGTTAACTTTCTCACCCGCAGTCATAGACTACAGGCTGCTCAGGCAGGGTGTCGTCGTTCCATTCTTGGCACGGGCAGGAGAGTTTTCTTTTGTCCAGAATGTCCAGACAGGCTCTGGGCGCCACCCATCTTCTTGTCAGTGGATATGAAGGCCCTTCGTCGGAGGTCAAGCGGTCGCGGCGTGAAACTGACCACTCACCTTCGTCTAGTGCATAGGTTGATTTACACTCATTTCGCCCCCCCCCCCCTCGAACCTTATATGCCGTCATGGCGTGCGCAGGAACAACGTTACCTTTAGCATACAGTAAGCACTGCGCTTTAAATAAGTAATGTAGTCAGAAGAGAAGCTATTTTATTCACGCCGCACTATTTGTAACACCATTAGTTTACAAAGCAAGATCCGAGAGTGAAACTTGATATTCTGTGTATACGAAAGAGGTAAGACAGGCCGTATCCTTGAACCCGGTTTAAAGTCACTGACACACACACACGCACGCACACACACACACACACACACACACACACTCACTCACGCTCAGTGCCTTACGCATCTTCCCCGCATACAATGCAGCGTGCTCTCCCCGCGGGCCGGGCCTCTTGTTGTGAACATGGGCTCAATGACCTCATGAGGTCAATCCACTGGGCCGCGCGCTGAAGGAGCATAACAATGTAGTGCCAGTGTACTGTACGATGCGCCGCGTGTACGACAAATAGGCCTACAAGCAATATGACCGTTCATAGCTTGTACATGGCGATATCCGATTTTTCACTGTGTAATTTCCAGTTCGGTCCACTGCTTTACAGAAGGTTCTCCCTCCTGCCCAATTCCCGCGATAAACGTTACACGCTTGAAGCCAGAAGTTTTTCTAAATACAATAATCTCCCGATTATCTGACCTAAACGGAACTGATAGGTGGTCGGTTTACCGAAAAGTCAGGCAATGCGGAAATTCATTGAAAACCCGGCCTCGGAAAATTTCTGAATCCATCCACGCATTCTTCTGTTTCTTGTACTAAACTGGTAGAGCAATAGGAACTAGGTTTTTGAAACAGCGTGGTTTTTTGACATTTCTAATAAATTCTAGTTTTATTTTGCACATCAGCGCGTAGCACAAAATTGGAAACAGCGAGTCGTATGGCTATGTCGGATAAAGCGGAATATCGGCTAGCCGAAGTTCGGGTAAGCGTAACTCTACTGTTAGACATAAAAAAGCAATTCCTCACTCGCAAACAACACAGGCTGTCTCCATTACAATGAGCAACCGTTCAATGTTGTTTAGAGAAATAAACGCTGTTTATTTTCAACATAACACGAAACACGTAAATACATTTTGTGGGCAAAATAAATAGCTTCTTTAATGTTAAAGCACTTGGTACATACATTTACCGCTGTTATTTAACGGGTCAATGAAAGGACTTCATTTCATCATGCTCTGTATCAACTGTTTTTCCGCAGTCAATTTAACTCACCTGTTGATCGGCATATTTAGTGCGCATGTTAGAAATGCTGACTGTTGAAAGGCGAACAGTTTACAAAGCAACTTTCTTTATTTGTTCATAACAAGTTTTTAACTTCTTGACGAGTGAGATTCGTCCACACGATGCGTTTAAAATTCATTTCTGCCTCAGTGAAGATCCAACGCGTCTCCATTACAAAGAACACTTAGTTAGGGCAATAAGGGTTTTTATTCTGAGAATCATGTGAAACAAATAAATACACTCGGCTGGTGAATTATGGTTTCTCTTAACACTGAAGCGTATGGTAAATATAGTGACCACTGTGCTTTAAAGAGTTAACTGGCTTTTGTATTTAAAAGCGAAATGACGTTACCTACATTTTGTCACGGCAGAAGTTATGTCACTGCTGTTGAGCCTTCACTTCATTTGATGACGTCACCACTTTAAGAGGTGGTAGATATGTGAAGAAGAAAAGCAAAATAAATATTGTTCTGTCCGCAGCTGAAGTAGTCTTCGGAAAAGACAGTTGTCCCTTTGTTTAATTAAGCACCACGGCACGGGGACGTATAGAGGTGCATAGGCATAGCTCCGCTCATTCTGAACCTCGGCGCTTCACAGAGATTAACTTCAGCTTTACTACCCGGCAGCTTTAACCCCCCCCCCCCCCGGTCAGATAATGCCCCACTTCTCTTGCAGGGAATCAAACCCCGATAACATGGTCTTCTAACCCGCAGCTGAGTTATTATTCTAAGATATTCTAAGGACATTTAACATTATGGACAGAGATACTGCCAAAACAAAGGGTGACCAACAGCTGAAAAATTTATATAAACTTACAAACTCTCCAGCAAGTCGCATTAAAACAGCACGCACCAAAAGCTGCACAAAGCAGGGGCCGCTGGGTAAATGAAGCAGAATGTAGTTAAAATATAGTCAGTAACGAGAAATATAGCAATAATACAATGCAATAACACGAAAGGTCGGGAAGGGAAAAGAGAAGAAGAGAGTAGTGTGTTGTTGACGTCGTTAAGAAATGGCACATATTTCGAAATTCATTCTGTGAACTCATTAACCCTTCAATGCCGGCCCCGATGCTTTGTGGGACACCTTTAATTTCTCACACGCTGCTGGCCACGGTGCAATGTACCGTCGTGAATGCATTAAGGATACTAAAAATTTAAAACCCCTCTGTCCTGGGCAGTAGTTGGAATTTAAACCCCAGCGTCTTTGGAGGGTTAAGCCTGCATTTCATCCAAACAGTATATGAAAGTTCAAATCCTACGTAACAAAAAACATATCCGGCACCTTAAAAAGCTAACTGGCTAATGCAGTTTAGGAACGTAATCGCTGTTGTTTCTGTTATCCATTTCCGCCTTTTATGCGAAACGTTTTAACTTACTTATTAATTACGTAATTTCATCGAATCGAATTCTTTACACGCCAATAAACTGCAATTCAGGAATGAAATATCACAAAAAGACGAGCTGTTTTGGCTCAGATTCAACACTTAACACACAACTGCCTTATATTTAGTAGGAACCGAGGGCTCTTTCCGAAGGGGTTCAGCGGCAGAGACGTACTCGACAACGTTTAAGAATGCTCTTCACACCCTTCTTCCCCAAACATTCCATCTGAGCATGGTGCTTAATTGAACACAGGGCTGACTTTTCTTACCTTGACACAGCTGCGACATACAGCAATTAACTTAAACGGTGGGGAATTTCTTGACCAATTTCTGAAAACAGCTGTGCTTTATGCAGCTTCTTTGAATCATTTTTGCATTACCCGATCGTAAAGTTCAGACAAATATCAGGCTTTGGAAAAGTAAAATTCCTCGGTCGTGAGGCACACATGTTGGGTTCTTGAAAAGTTTACGTCTTGCGTCAGAATTAATGTCTGTTATTCCGGAGAGTGGACAGTTGGGTCTACGGGTACTCCGGAATAGAAAATGGCTTCCTGCTCCTGTGGGTTCGCTGAGCTGTGCCTTACGTCGCAATGAAAGGTTTGAAAACAGAGACTAGTTTTCAGCTCATCCGCTTTGTAATGGCCACTAAAAAGGGGCATCGGGAATTCCATTGCGTGTGCAGAGATTGAGGCATATCCTGCGGACGCTGACCTCAGCACTTGCATAATTGTGCCTCGTGCTGCAGCCTGTTCAGACCACAGCGACATGGCGACGCCGCCAAACCACGTAATTTACAGAAACGGACTCTCTTCAAATATAAGAATGGGACTCATTAGTGAGACTAAGGCTGCTTCAGTCTCGCACGTGCTGTCACTTCAATCAATATATTTTCACAAGTATATGACATTTGACAATAAAGCAAGAGGAGTGCACATCAATTTAAACTTTCCTGGCCTGGTGACAACTGGATGTACTATCCGCTTTAACTTCAATGAATACTGCTGCCCACACAGTGTATTTAGGCCTATGTATTTAGTGCCATTTCCAAAATAAGCAGCGACTAATTTCTGAACAGAATAAACCGGTTGGTCTTTGTAATGGAGACTGGAAAGTGCTTTCTGTCAGGTAGAAACTGATTTCTTTTAATATAATTTAGGTACGTTTAAGGGTTTTAATGTTTTTATGTAGCTGAATGCTAAACTTGTGACGTTTTTCTTCATTGCAGCATAACGCTGGGCTAGCCGTGCGATGTGCGGCACCTGCCAGCTGACACGGGGATCTGCTCTGGTAGCCTGCTGACCGCACCTGAGGTAAATGTGAAGAATGTTAATGTAGGCAACTCCTACCTCAGACAAAATACACTTCATTTCCTTTATATGTTGTTATGGATTAATAGCTCCTGATTTTGAGAATCAAAAGAAACACATAGAATGTGCGGACAAAATGAACAATTTCTGGTTCTTGAAGCAGGTGATACATATACAATAACCACTGGTTTCTACGTATAATATTTACAGAAATTTATTTCCTACGTCACAGAGGGCAGAGGAGGTATCCATCAATGCTTTATATAGCAACAAAAAGTAAATGTGAAGGTACGCGTAAAGTTGTCCCTCTTAATATTATAAAGACGTATGAGGGCGTGGCGGTATATAGCAACTCATTCTTAACCTTGATATTATGTGGTGGTAGTAGGCTTCACGCCCCGGCCACTTTACCCCCGGGGAAGCAGACCCTGGTGACCACCGAACAGGAGATTGGATAGGCCCAAGTGTCGGCCTGGACTCCACGAACCTTTAGCTCGTAGCCTGGTCAATATACGACTACGCTGTCCGGACGCTATAGACCGGTCTTTTAAACAACGCTTTCTCGCGGTTAGCTATGGCAAACAAACATTTACGCTTACGACTGTCACAAAAAACATTTACGTTTACCACTCCCCTTCACTGTCGAGACTTCACGATCACACTCAGACACACCACACTCGATGGGACAACTTTGGACGAGTGACCAGCCTGACGCTGGGACATCTACCTCACAACACACAACACTCACAACAGACAGACCTCCATGCCTACGGCAGGATTCGAACCCCCAATCCCAGCAAGCGAGCGACCGCAGACCTACGCCTTACACCGTGCGGCACGTGTACCACTAGGTATTCAAAATGATAATAACAGCAATGTCTGCTTTGACGATCCCGGTCTTTCGGAATGTTTCGCTCGTTAACAGGATTGAAGTCTTCAACCCTGCTAACCAGCAACACAATAACGCTATAGAAACCTCAAATTTCGCAACTTCTACTTTACTAATTTACCGTTTTGTACAGTTAAGATTCATTGTACAGTACTGTATTGTACTACTATAACATCGAAATAAAATGTGTAATGGAACATGAAATGGACCTAAAATATTGTCATACCTTTTCTGTGGTAGTGAGAGACCCGCTCTTGTTTTGATAACACCAGCTTCTCGATTCTAGGTGGCAAAGTACTGACAGCGAGTATCAAGTCCGACTTTAGCTGCAGGTAGTTTCTATGCTCGGTCTCGATTGACGCCATGACAGAAAAAATAGATTTCCTCCAATTATGTCGCTCAAAATATCAGCAAAGCCGAAACTGCACTTTGACCAAGGAAGGGATATTCATTGCCGACTTCACTGCAGGATTCGTAAAGGCACTTATCCTTGAGAATATTATGAAACCAGCAATCAGTCAATTCTGTGCAGTCAGTTTGAATTTTTAACTTTCACCTAACTAAAAATTCATCCATTCTGAATGTGCTAAAGAAAAAACTAAAACAGTAAAAAGTGCTCTAATGAGATCTGCGCTCTTCTGGGATATAACGCAGAGTCGACTGGTAATCCTTTACCGACGTTTCGGGACAACGTATCGGTCGCATCTTCAAGGGTCAAGAAGTCCAACAAGACTGATGTGGTGTGGGTACTGAGTTAAGTTTTGTGTTCAGTGGATGGTTTTCTATGTTTGTATTTTGTTTTAGTTTTGTATGATCAGTGTATCGAAAATCAGGTTTTTGGTAATGGCGTGGTTGTCATTTTGTTGCTGGTATTGTTTACGACAACCATACCGTTACCAAAAAACTCGAAAACGAAAACGAAGAACACAACACAAACCTAGAAAAAGCCTATTGGAAAGACAACATAATTCAGTATCCACACCACGTCACCAAGCAGTGTCATACAAGAATGTAAGTACAAATACCCAACAGATAACTCAAAACAACAATAACCAGGAAAATAAGTACCAAGAATGCCACAACGAAACAAACACCATCAGCGTAAAAACTAGGATAACAAAAACCACAATAGAATAACAATATTGCAAAGTAACCCAAAACTCCACACTTTGTGTATAAACTGAAGGTCGAAACTTGTCGTAGTAGTGATGTCATGTATTGTTATAATTATTGTGCATATACAAATAATAATACAATATAACATTTTTGTGCATAAAAGAAACCTAACATTTCAATTAACAACCTCAAGAGGGAGCTGACAAGGGTTCATCACTGTGCATATTTCTGGACCCAGCCCCGCAAAGCTGTCCCTCAGTTGTGATTCTCGTTACAGACGTAATTTAAGTACCAAGAAGAAGAACCAGGATTTTCTAGGAACCTCGGTTCCTTTGGTCTGACGGGCTGTTTGATGTTTTTAAACATGGTACAATATTCAGCCGTCAGTCGTTATTAGGCGACAGAGAAGAGTCTGTATTTATGTTTTAACTACGAAATAGTATTTTGGTATACGCGTTATAAATATTTAAACACTTTTAATAGTGCGATGAACGTTTCTAGAATTGAACTTGAAAAAAAAATGTTTCCTAAATTTCTTCGCCTACCACCAGACGACCGTCCGCGTAACGTCGCATAGCGAAACAACCATTGTCAATTTTGAAAACCATGCGAAACACTTGAGTACACTGTGTTGGCCAAATGCGGATTTTTAATCATGCTAAATAATTGGCATGCCTGGTGAGGGCCAGCCTTTATCAGTACCGTGCTAAGACCAAACCGTAGCACGCAGACGCATGGCTTGCAGATATATTCTCCTTCTCAGAAAGCTTTAAGAGCCGCTCACAAAACCATACGCTCGCCAGCAGAACCCTCGTTTCATGAAAATGAATTCAAACAGAAGGGATTCAGCTGTGCTCTCCAAATAGCGTATAGCGTGCACTATTTCATACAGAAAGAAAATAGTAAGCCCCTATATTAGCAGTAATTTGTAAACTGTTATTGGTCAGAACACATGGCTCTTGTCATACAGCCAGGATGGAAGTAGGCCGACAATAATGACTGCAACGAAGGCCGCTATTATTACGTTTGAGCAAGCGAGAGTTTCGAATTTCTGCAGAAGACAGTAGGTGAAGAACGAGTGGATCAAGTATCATAGAAAAGAAGTTAGAAGAGACGCAAAGATACGAGAGAACTTAAGAAGAGGCAGGAGCAGAAAGAAGATTATAAATGGTGATTAGACAGGAGAAGAGAAAGTAGAAGAGCGTAGTGTGAGGGACTACTTTCATTGCGGGGGGAAAGGAAAGAACAATTTTGGCTCTGCAAGTTCTTGACGGGTTCCTACATCACAGAGAACACAGTCCGTCTGCATTATAAAAGCCGGCGTATGGAGAATCATACGAAATAAATAAATAAGCACACTGTGTGAGCAAAATAGGCCTATAGATTTTTTTTAACTTTAGCGCAGGTGTTAAAGGCAGAAGTAAAGTTCTCTCTCTGGACGCCATGAAGACATGTGAAGGGCATGCACATCTAGCGCCACTCAATTTAACCTCGACACTAGATGGGGATAAGTGGTCAGCCTAACGCCCCGGCCGGTTTACCCCCCAGGAAAGAGTTCTCGTTGGCCATTAAAATCTTAGTAATATGACTCTGAAACGCCAAATCGGGATGTTAGAACATGACAGTCGAGACGCTTCAGCTTGTGAAAACGTTTGATAAAGCTAGAACGATGTAGTACAGGGACAGCTTTTGTTGGAACAGCATGGAAATTGTTCTATAAAATTTGCCTGAGGAGTGTACAGTAAGAATGGCGTCATTTGTGCCATTTTGTGTAAAAAAAGTAAAATAAGAAAGGGAACAGACAGAATAGTCTTACAGCCTTAAGCTATAACTGGAGATCAATGCCAATACATGCAGATAATTGTGTTTCTCCGACTGACTTTTAAAACACACTACTGCGAAATTTCAGATAAAATCCAAGAAAAGCATTTTAGCGTCTTATCACTTTCAGCCGAAAATCGACTTCAGACCCCAGGGAAGCCACCCCTTACTTTATGTCAGCCAAGATGGAGTGTAAATGCATATTTGACAAAACTGGATGCGCGGCGTTCACCAGTGCAACTATATCGTGACCCTAATTGGAAATAATTTCCACTAACTTCTCCAACTTCGTTTGTTTCTGTCCAGTTGTGACATTTATGTTATTTCATTCCGCAAAACCAGACCATTTGAATGCTTGGACGAAGCCAAGATACACTTTTCACCATTGTAATGGACCTTTGAATGTGCAGTGGCTAGGGTACTGATCTTTTGACCCGAAGCGTATGTGGCTTTTGAAGCCTCTCTCGCTGTGGGTGATTTGTTTCCAGAGAAATTGTGATTGAATTTTATAGATGAGGATATGTGGTTTGTTGGACGACGGGAGTCCATTCAGACAGAGGGTTCTGGTCACACGTCCCGAGAGCGATATTCGCTGTCCTGTATCGGGCAAATTGAAATTCTACAACAGTTGCGGTCAACTTGGATTTACCGCCGTTTAGCAATCAGCCGCTCTTAAGCTAATGTGGGCATATAGTCTAATAATGATGCCAAGGTGGGCGTACAATTTTAATTAATGTATAAGGGTGTGATACGTAACTTATCACTGGATCAATTAGTAATTCCGCGTGTACTGCTAAGTGCTGTAATACTGTCTTCGGCACCCTCGTCCAAACTACCGGAAAGTATCCTGCTAAGATTCTGAAAAGAAGCCCCATACCTGCAACATCACTGAGCTACGTCGTGCACCTCAGCGTGTCGCCCACTTTACCTGCAATAATTCATTAACAGCGCCTGTCCCTGTGATAGAAAATGCAAGGTGCGAACAGATAGAAGTTGCACCGGCAGCAATGGGCCCCAACGCCGGCTCATTGCGGATGTGTGGGGACATCACTCATTCTCTTTCTTCCAGTCCGTTAAGCCCCTTCATTACTTGCCTCTCCCCTCTCCTTCTTCACTCTAGTCTGTGTGTACATTAAAACTGTGAAATATCCAATTCCCCAGGTGATACACATTCGAGCACAGAGTTACCAACTGTGTAAGAAGGCGAAAACCACTTTTTCCATGGAAAAGGCACGAGAAAGCCCTAAACGTACATAAAAATGTGTTTTATAAACGAGTATTGTTATAACCGAGTTAAGTATAATGTTATTCTTAACAGTGAGGAATTAATTGGTGCCACAGGATATCTAACACTATAGACAAGGCGCCGTATAAATCGATGTCGTTATAACCGGGTTCAACTCTATACATACATTTATATTTCACCCCTGATCCTCCAGTTTATGACGTAATTTGAACACCGGTGCTCCTGGATACGAAGTAGCAGTGTTCACCACTGAACCGCGGATTTCTAATCAGTGTCCAGCTAGTTCAGTACTAATATAAATACACGTATATACTATAAAACACTGCGGAATTATTTTTCCGTCCAGTGCTCCCCCGATTTCTGAGAGAGAATCCTTGAAGTTTCCCAGGTGTCGTCCGTTTGTCCTTCTGATAAGTAGTAAGATGAAGATGACTAAGGAACAGTGGTGGAGTGATACTAATATGGGAAACCCGAAGTACTCGGGGGAATACCTGTCCCCGTGACATTTTGCCCACTAGAAATCTCGCAAGGTCTGGCCTGGAATAGAAAACGGACCTTGGCGATGACAGGCCGGCGACTAATCGCCTACGCCATGGCACAACCCATTGAAATCTGAATAATATATACTAGTATCTGACTATTTTGTTCAGTGCCGCGGGCCTAACACAAAAATACAAAGATGCTAAGATATTTACTCCGTAGTGTTGTTAACATATGCGGAAACCACGGTTGTTAAAGCGATGTGCAAGTATTTTGGTAGCATTTATACATGTGACTGGAATGCTCGCTCTCATTATTTTTATAATTACACTTAATAAACTCGCTTTCGGTGTTTTTCTCTCTTTAAAGTTTAGCCGCTGCATTGTGGTACTGACAGGGAAAGCTGCCATATGCTACCGAAGAACGTATACTTTACCTCTTGTAGTCTCTGGTATGGATCATCGTATGCATAGCATGCTGATTTGGGAGAAACACTCTTGAAGACACGTACGTCTACAATGATTCCCTGGAAAGAGATGCGGAACATTTCAAGTAAGAAACCAACATGAAGCTTATCACAAAAAACGGTCAGTGTAGCTCCTGTGCTAGGAATCAGAAGGAGCCATAAAGAAGGGCTTTGTTTTGACATGATTCGTTTATATAAGTGGTCTAGTTATTTATGACTGTTTTTCTGCTTCTTCCTTGTCCGTCCTGCTCCTATTTTTGCTGCTGAAGATTGATGTAAAAGCTGACAGATACGAAACATGGGCCGGCACGCAGGCATCCAGCCAGTTAGTACAGCAACGCAGAGAAAGAATAAGTACAGATTTGTGAAACCAGAGTACAGTCGTGAAACCAGAATTCAGGGCACACTGCCCTCGAAATAATATAGGACAAGACACAAAAACCTAGGAACCAATCACTTTGAGGAACACAACCCTGTGGACCAGAGAATCCAAGCAGCACCGTTCTATGGACCAAGCAGTTCAAGGCACACAACACTAGCGACTGAATAATTCAAGAAACACAACCTTAGCAAGGCACACAAGCCTAGGGACTGAACTATTTGAGAAATAATCCTAGGGAATAAACAGTTCGAGGCACACAAACGTAAGGACCAAGCATTTCAAGGCACACAATCCTAACAACCAAACAGTTCAAAGAAAGCAATCCTAGGGAAAAACCGCCGTGTTGAGCACGAATTTTATCCGTACATGATATTCGATTTTTTAGCTTCCGACTGAACAGATTTCAAACAAACATAAATTTAATCTAAATAAGAAATTTGATATTCGTGCCATGTACAGAAGGAGTGAACACACATTCCGCTAACAAACCCACCTTCAAATTGTGTTACTCGCGTGTATGCGACGTATTAATTTTTCATGTATATAAGGACGCTGTCAGTAGTTCTATGTACCTGGGATAACTAGTTAATAGTTAACTTGAAAAGATGTAAGAGGAGACGGTCATGCTGTAATTCAACTTACCAGCCCAGCATTTTCTTCTACGGACTGAGGAAAACCGCAAATAACATGTCAGGATAACTGGCCTTTGGTCCGAATTTTAAACCCGAGACGTTCCGAAAACGAAGCAGGTCCTCGACCAGCAATAAGCACAATTATTACATGATTTTATGTCACGTGATACGAACATTTCGGAGGAGCTTGTAGCCTTCATCTTCATGGCAAAAATGTTTACTAAATGTCACTTGAAATTCCCATCACAGTGAGTATTAGGGTTACGGGATGTGGTGATCTGTATTTGCTTGTAGAGTTGTCCATTCACGTTTATGCAGAGCCTGATGATGGCTTTGTAAGACCGAAACTGGTCGCTTATTAACAGAAACAAAGAAAAGTGTTGACTGTGACTGACTGCCCCTCAGAGGAAGCATAGATTTGTACCTCATTTATATGTTTAAATACATGCTGTTTGTAGCCCATAGAAAGCCTATGATTCAGTTAGGAGGGAGGTCTTGTATAATATTCTCATTGAGTTCGGTATCCCCATGAAACTAGTAAGGTTAATAAAAATGTGCCTAAGTGAAACCTATAGCAGAGTTCGGGTAGGCAAACATCTGTCTGACACGTTCCCTATTAAGAATGGCTTGAAACAAGGCGATGCTCTGTCGCCATTGCTTTTCAACTTTGCTTTAGAATATGCCATTAGGAGGGTTCAGGCAAACCAGGAGGGCTTGAAATTGAATGGTACACATCAGCTTCTGGTTTATGCTGATGATGTTAATATATTGGGCGGAAGCATGCGTAGTATAAAGAAAAATGCAGAAGATTTAGTTATTGCTAGTAAGGAGATTGGTCTAGAAGTAAATGCTGAGAAAACTAAGTACATGGTCATGTCTCGAAATCAGAATGCACGACACAATCACAACATAAATAGAGATAATAAATCCTTTGAAAGGGTGGAAGAATTCAAATATTTGGGAGCAACCCTAACGAATCGAAACTCCATTCAGGAAGAAATTAAGAGCAGATTGAAGTCGGGGAATGCTTGCTATCATTCGGTGCAGAATATTTGTCTTCCAGGTCGCAATCCAAAAACACAAAGATTAGGGTATACAGAACTATAATTTTACCTGTTGTTCTGTATGGGTGCGCAACTTGGTCTCTCACACTGAGGGAGAAACAAAGACTGAGGGTGTTCGAGAATAGGGTGCTGAGGAGGATATTTGGGCCTAAGAGGGGCGAGGCGACAGGGGATTGGAGAAGACTACATAACGAGGAACTTAATGACCTGTACTCATCACCAAACATTATTCGGGTAATCAAATCGAGATGACTGAAATAGGCGTGGCATGTGGCACGTATGGGGGTGAGAGAGGTGCATACCGGATTTTGGTGGGGAGACCCGAGGGAAGGCGACCACTTGGGAGACCCAGGCGTAGATGGGAGGATAATATTAAGATGGATATTCGGGAAGTGGGATGGGAGGACATGAACTGGATTGAGCTGGCTCAGGATAGGGACAGGTGGCGGGCTCTTGTGAATGCGGTAATGAACCTTCGGGTTCCATAAAATGCGGGGAATTTCTTGACTAGCTGAGAAGCTGTTAGCTTCTCAAGAAGGCCTCTGCTCCATGGAGTTAGTTAGTTAGTTAGTTAGTTAGTTAGTTAGTTAGTTGTAGCCCATAGCAGGCCTTTATGACGTCTGCCGTAAAATGATCAGTGAATAATAGACTAAATGGCGATGTTCGGGAAGGAGGCTGTTGTGACCTAACTTAAGGCAAAATCCTTGCCCTTGATCATGATCATTATGGGTTGAGACATGTAGTGTTTATAAAAAAGCATAGATTGCTTCATTACTCTTTGGTATTTGACTACCACTGCATTAGGAGGGGCTACGTAAAACAACGAAAATGTCGGTTAGGGTAGACTGTGACAGGATAAAAATTCGAACCCACGGCCATTCGGATAGGAAGCAGAAGAACTGCGCACTCGACCAAGATGTTTATTGACGCCATTTAGCGTTACTGGCGTTTTGGAGAACCTTTCTGCTTCTGTTGATACCTATCTACCAACCTATATGGAGTCACACCCCAGGAGATAGCAATTTTCAAGCAACAAATCTCAGTGTCCTTTCGATTCCGTTTTCTTATATGTTTGAATACAAGTGCTAGAGTAGTCGCCACTGGATTTCTCGGAGGGGCCAAGCCTACATGATGCCATGGGCATCGGATTCTAGCGCCACAACGCACCTTGGCACTGGAAGAACGAGCTTGGTTGAATGACACGTTTGTTAAGGCAGGCGTGTTCCCCACAAAAGGGCCTCTAGGTGCTCACATTTGTGGGGTATCTTCAAGTAAAACTGGCCGTTAACCTAAACTAACTCGGAGCAGCAGATAACTCCTCCTTGAAAAGCTCATAGTCGTGTTGGTAAGGAGGAAATTACCCACTTATTATGAATCCCCAAGGTTCATTACCATTTTCACAAGACATCACCATTAGGCCCTATTTCAAATAATGTGAATCCAGTCCATACTCTTATATCCTATTTCTTTAACAACAACTTCAGCGTTAAATTTCCATCTATGTTCAGGTCCCCCAAGTAATCTTTTCCTTTCAGGTTTTTCGCTCGAAACCTTGTCTTAATGAGATGAAGAAAATATAAGCACCATCTCTTAAAATGCTTCGAATTATAGGCACACAGGCTGAAAAATAACCTGTCCTCGCAACGAAGGCTTATGCAGGGAGTAGAGGTATAGCTTGGCTCATTCCTAACCTCGGCATGAGGTGGAAATTTGTGGTTAACTTCACGCCCCGGTCGCTTTACACCCGGCAAAGAACCATTTAGTAGTAGGCTGGAAGGGCCCGAGAGCCGGTCGTAACGTTTTGGAGAAGAGAGAATTCCGCTTGCCTCTAGTTGGATTCGAACTCCAGACCGTCCATCCCGTAGTCGGGTCGTTATACCGACTACACTAACCCAGCTCTTAGACTTATGGACTGAGTAGGAAATCTTATTTTTTCAGCATTGTATATCACATGGAAGGTTTCGAAAGAAGCAGGAGCATACCTTAAAGGAGTGCTGCCGGCCTGCAGCCTATCCAAATCGAAATATAAAAAAAGAAACACAGATTTTGTAAAAGCAATCCCATTACAGGCCAGAACAGGCCCTGAGGTTTCCAGGAGGTTGAGGCTCCCAGATTTCAATACAATAGGCACATAAAGGTGGTAAGGTCAGCCCTAAGCACCGGCCGCCTTTACGCCTCAGCAAATATTAGAGGCTCAGTCGACCCCAAGGCCATAGTGCGGCTGGAAGGATTATATCAATGAAAAATTGATGACATCATCGGGAATCGAACCCGCGACCTTCCGGCTTGTAGCGCAGTGCCTCAATCAACTGCGCCACCGCGTGTCCCGCAGGTTCTGTAGACACGGTAATATAAAACATTTTACGCGATTTACCCTTTAGTCGAAATCAGCCACATAATAGACTGATGACTAGAATATTTGAATTATGAGAAATAAAGTAAACTTCGGCAGTATCGGACGAACTTAAAAAGCAAGAACTTTAAACCTTTTGATTTAAATAGTGGGTCTTAGAACATACAGTAACATTTGTATGTAGCTAGATATACATGCAGCTGCACACAATGTTATGTTATAATTATGTTTATGACAAGAGTATAAAGTAGTTTTTCAGATTAAACATAAATTACACATAGCCTCAGAGTTAGCCCCCCTCCCCCAGTTAAAAATTCTGGGTACGCGCCTGGAACGAAGAAGGGCCATTTTGATGCATATTCAATGTCACAAGAATTTTCACATTTGACTGACGCGCAGAAACTTCTTCTTTTTTACATTAACTCTTTTAATCACAGTGGTTTCCTTAGGATTATGTCTCACCAGCTTTAACATTAAAAGTACTCCGCGTCTGCCAACACAACATACTTAAGTGCGATTACTCCTCTGTACACGATTAACAGGCTGGCCTTTGTAATGAGGAGAAACAGTGTGTCGTCTGGGACATAGCAACTGTATTTCCATACAAGCCTACATGACCAATAAAATTCGTGATTCAAAGGGTTAATTTTGATTTGTGCAAGTTTTGAAGAGTATGAGTATGTCAATGACCTCCCGCAAGTGATACACTGTTTGTGACGGCCGGTTATTGCTTATCTAATGGAGTACTGGTGAAGAATATTAAACAGTTTGACAGAGCACCGGTTACACAGGAAACAGAGATGGTATTCACGTCCGCCGGCGACCTGTCATTAGGACTAAATTTCAAAATGATCAAATAAAACAGCACTATAAATGAGTTCACATCTATTTTAGTACCGCACGCTCCTTGTTAACACGTTCTGTTACCTGGCTTACTTTTACAATCTTTATTTCCTTCTTTCTTTCCCCCCATCCCCCGTCCTGTATCAAATACGATGGCTCCAACGACACACACCACAAATAATTAAAAATAGGCCTAATTATTAACACGGATAAAACTGGACAGGAAGGCAAACTGAGACGCCCGGAAACGTATAACATTTCAGTTGCTGGAATACAACTGGATTCAAGCTCATCGTATTTTGTCTTGCAATACAAGTCTGCACAGCCTGTTCCCCTTTAGTCATTATTACCCAGAATCTGCGAAGTCAGCCTCGCCATCACAGAGTCGAGCTGATGAAAAGAGCAATTGCATTTCTACAGTGATACTAACGGATAATCAGCAACAGATTAATTCAAATATCTGGCAACTAACTGAATCTCTGTACAATCTAAGGCGTCAGCAACAGTCCCCTCTTTGTTGCAATAACTGCAAGAATGTACCTGTTAGTTTCGCACGGCTGTTTGTTCGCTTGTAGCAACTCCGAAACTGGTGACGGGATTTTCATGAAGTCTTATTGCTGGCCTTTTACTAAAATCTATCGACATATTCCAGTTTCAATTAAAATTTAACAACAGTAATGGACGTTTTACATGAGAAACTACACACCATTCTTTCTACATCTTGGTCATTACTCACTAAATATTAATGGAAGAGAAAATGCAGTAAAGAAAGATCAGATGCAAATTTTATGCTCAATACACTTTTCCTGTGAGTCTTACGCTTTTCGATATAACCACGCAAAGGTAACGCGGGTTCCACAGTTCTTGCTTCTGTTATCTGTGGTTTCTCTTACCCGTGTGGAACAGAACCTGCTTCTTTTCTTTTAAAATGTAAATTATTCGAGGTACCATTATTTTCCCACCACTGTGTCAGGTTAAGTCAGTCAGGACAACACCCTGTCCACGTTAACTCGTTGTCGCACCACAGTAATGGTGACCACAGCGTGACACAACCACTATTCTCTGTCGATGCATAAAGACGCGTTCGGTCGCGGGTTTTCTTTACAAAATCTTTGTGAAAATACGATTCACTCCAAGAGAAGGGGATACGAACCCCGTACACAAGTCACTTTACTTACTGTAAATCCTCCACCCCCTGCAACAGAAAGCAATAATACAAGGTTGTCCACTGCAACCACCCAGGTTCGACTTGCAATAGCGATAAACTATAATGCTACCTTACATCTCACTGTACGATCGAAGGGGACAATTAATCCGTAGCTTTTCAGCTATAAGACAATTTTGAAGAAACTGTGGCCACCTAGATCACCACATTCATCACGTACATTACTGTAGGCTAACTTTAAAGAAAGCTGTACGCAATCTACGAAGCATAGCGCAACTGAAAGTGAATATTATAAGGACAAACACGGACACTCATGGCACTTACTCAAGATTAGTGACACATTTCTTCATTACAGCGAAGGGCATTTTCAGCATGATCTACGAACATCTTTCAAATGTATTCAGTTATAAAATACAATGCTTTGAATCTGAGTCTTTGGGTCTTCATAGTGACGGTATTCGGACTGACATCTTCTTTGCAGTGTAGTCTGGTAAGCGAAGTCTCCACCTTCAGGGTCGAAGTGGCTGGGGTATGGTGCGGTCCAGATCTAATCACACTCACTTCTTCAGCACTGAAAATGGAGAAAAGTATCCCTCCGAAACGCTGGTATCCACTTTCAATACTACGCGGTGTCTCGACAGAAAAAGTGACAATATTAATATCCTGTGTAAGTTACATTCTCTTTCAGCTAATGCAAGAACAGGAATGATGTAGTGTTACGTGAAATAAGAAATTGTTTTGCAACAAAAAGTAAAAAATTATCTTGGAGAGAAGAGAGAAAGACATACACTGCTGTGCCACGTATATTGCTAGGTGCAGGTACAGGCTGTGTAGTAGCACTGGCGTCATCATTAGTGGGACAGAGATACAGCTATGCTCCAAACATCAACCTCTGCTACCCGTGCACAAGCACTGTGTTACGTCGGGGGCCGGTAAACCATTCGTGCGAGACGCCTGCTTAGGGCTAATATACGCATAGAGGATTGGACTGCGACTGCACTGTGCTGGACAGTGGCCGGTGTTAAACTTTGCGTGGTAACCCGAATCGGAAGAGCTTCCACGCTCTGTTTGGCCGTCTGTAAGATGATGGGCAAAAATTTTACAAGTACTGCAGAATGAGAATTTCAGAATTTGAAAATTTAAAAAGGTATTGCGCATAGAGTTTGAAAGAAGAATACGCGATGGAGACGTAGCATAATAACAGAAGAAAGACGAGCTTTAAATTCAAAAATACATCACAACGCATTTGAGACTAAATTTGGACGGAATTTAAAATACACTGCATTAAAATAAGAATGACATTAAATACTTTCAAAAGAGGGAAATACAATTTAGTATGGTGGACCCAAGTTGCACAGCAGATGATCTGTGCTGCGCTGCACAGTTCGCTTCTGACTGATGTGCAGTCTGGAAACAACATTCGTATAAGTCCGCATGGTAGCCGGAAAAAGCCGAACCACTGGAAGGCAAGCCATGTTGCCCCGTACACTGCTGCGTTTTAAATCACAGACAGGACTGCGTTTCTACAGTACTATGCCGTAGCCTTGAGAAATAGCTTTCTAAGATGTCCGTGAAGACACTGTATGGGTACAGTCGCTGTCTCGTTGTGTAAATGTGAATTAGCCTTTATGATGTTCCGGGATGTGACACCGCGTAGTTTGGTACAGAGCTCGAGCTTCAGGGTCTCACTCTTTCTGTCAGGAAGGTCGATGAATCGGATTCCTCCGAAATTTGGTATGCGTGTATTAAACTGCATGGGATCTCAGACGACCCCTTGAATCCTGACGTTCATCTAATTTAGATAAACATTCATTTCCTTATCTCACAGGAAACCACACACATAAATAGCTTGTGTAAGGAAACTGCAGATTTTCCTAATTTAAAAGAAGTTGTACATGCGGGTATATCATCCACCGTAAGTGTTTGAAAGTCCACTGCCGTGAGAACCTCTGACGTTGTAGTCTGCCAAGCCAGTATGTCGCAATGATCAGAGAAAGGCGTTGACGTGGCGTGGGTTGAAATTCCATTTGGGGCAGCGGTACTGAGGTATATGGGCCACTTCCAGAAGGTATATGAAACATCATTAGGGGATACGTGAGATGTGTGTTATACAACATCAGCGACAAATCAAAAGTGTCTAAATCATCTTGACATCTTCTTTCTATTTTTCTGTGCTGGTAGTAAATTAAATTGGGGTTGTTTAAAATAAAAAAAGCCCTGTATCTGTTGGTTATAATACACGTTAACGTGTAGCTCGAGGTGAAAATCGATTTGCGACTGACAGGAAAGTATGCAGTTTCAGGCTTAGAGTCTTAAGTATACGTGACGTTCCAATCACGGGCGAAGGCATATGTGAAGTTTCATTTCGAGACCAAGAGGTTCGCGTGGTTGCATACTAACTGTAAGGCTATGGAGCACGCTACATAAAATTTCGCTCTGAGAACTACGCTATTGTGAAATTCCGTTCTTAGACAAGGGGTGCGAAAAGATTCATGTGAGACAAGGGGTATGTGGAGTTTTATTCTGCAGCAAAGGGTACGTGAATTTCCATTCTACGGCAAGGGGCCCATGAAATTTCATTCTGGGACCAATGGGACAGTTAAGTTTAACTCTGAAATTAAAGGTTACATAAAGTTCCACTCAGAGACTAAGGGGTGCGTGACATTGTGCCCTGAGGGCCTGGGGCACGCTGCCTCAAAACGGTGCAGAAACGCTGGCTTGGAGTATTGTTGGTGAATGTGCATGTTCTCCTGTACATTTAGTTTTCGTTTTACGTCAGGATTACCTTCATAAACACAGCTGCGTAAATCGAACACAAAATTCCCATTTAAAACAATGTATTTCCTGGGGGTTAGGGGACTAACAACCTCGTCGTATATAGTGTACGACTGTACCACTAGTGAACATAGCGGATATGTAGTGTATATATGTAATGTATATAGAGTATATATATTTATATACAGTACACATACATTTCTATACAATACATTTATTTATTTCTAATGCAATAAAAATGTAAGAGAGTCACATCCATAGTTTTCGGTACGGTTCATTCGGATAGGACTGTGATAGTCTTCCTACACAAACAAACATTTTAGTTCTTGACTTAGCTCTTTCTTCAATTCTATTAGTATTATAACGAACTGTACGTACTCTACTATGAGCGAGTTTAGCATTATGGCATATATCAACAATTCGTTCACTTTTTTCAAGTCGGCTTGTTACGTGTAATTTCTCTCCAATACCGACTGTCTTTTGCCGATTTTTCACATGGATTGCACTAGGTGATGCAGATTTATGATTTTCACTCATATTGGTAAGAAAAGCCAATGCTGTTGAAGAGAAAACTAAATAAGCCGCGTGGTTATATCACCAGCGTAATCAACCCATATACGTTACTGATGGCATGACAGCGACGTTACTTCCTGCTAGCTTCCGACAGAAGATAAGATCGGCCACGGATCGTCTTTGCCAAATCGCCTTAAACCGAAAATTATCGCTAAATTCTATAAGCTCAACCACGGATCGTCTATGACAATTCGCTGTAAACCGAATATTATCGCGTAAATACGAAAAGGTGGTGTAAATGTTCAAGTCGTGTTAAATCTAAATCACGCAAAACGAAATCGTGTAAAATAAGAACTACCTGTAGAGGAATAGTTCTTGCGATAGAAAGTATTACGTGTTTAAATGTTAATTACGGATCTTAAGAGGTCAGGTCTAATTCATGACAACTCATGATGATTGTGATGATGATAACGACGTTCGTGAGGATGAAGATCATGAACAGTGGCCTATTAAAGGTGACTTTGCTCCCTAGTATTAGACAGACCCTATTTTTCCTTGACAAGGCATTGTTTACAAAGTAAGAAAATGACGTTTTGCTTGGAGAATATTTCCTTTTGTCTGGTGTCAGCGCCTACATGGCTGGACACAATCTCACAGTTTGCCTTTAATTGCATGCGACTTGCAGCCACGTCGATGCATAATAAAGGAGATAACGTATTAAACACACCACGCGCTCAATAAACTGCGCAGGACGCCGCTGGGAATTCTGCACGCTATATTACGATGTACGCCTGAATCAATCTTGTTACTCCCGCATGATCTTCATAAGCAGTGAACGCAATAACCAGTGCTTTTATATGCTGCAATTATTTCAAGGTCGCGGGACAGATAAGCAAGGGTGGCATATAAGCAAAACAGGTAGCACGAAGAAATATTCTACAAGACGAAAATTTGTTCTCGGGTGACGTCACTGCTGGAGTAAAACCGCATAGAGCGCATGAGCAGCAGAGTGCGTTGAGACAAAATGCCATCTGATTCAAAGTCCCAATCAACAAGCCAACTCACCTTTCAGCAATTGATACGCAGCTGGTAAAGAAAACTTCCCGTCCTGTAGGAATCCGATGATTCATTGATGTGCTCACAATAACCCCCCATGAACCGTACAAATCTAGTCAACTTTCGCCATAAGATCCGTCATATCTACACCTAGGGCTTCCGAGTGGTCTCCTCCCTGCAGCTTTTCCAACAAAAATTTTTGTGTGATTTCCGTATATCCCATATGAGCTACATGCCTCACCAATGTCATCATTGGACAGGAACAATTATGCCATTTTGTCACTCTCCCTGTTGCTTTGTTTTTGTTAAATGTGAAAATAAAGAAGGTAAACAATTCTATCTTTTGGTGTGAAATTAAAGTTTAAAATGTTGACCAGACAAATCGTTACATGCAAAGAGATTGGCGGGGGGGGGGGGGGGGGGGG